>CM034408.1:3000000-3530000 GCA_019925095.2 Dendrolimus kikuchii
GGCCAGGGATGGACGGGTAATAGTAAGCTGCAGAACGGTAGAAGACCGAGAGAGGCTTAAGCAAAGGCTTAAGCAGAAAAAGGCAGCGCTAACAGCAGAGGACATCATTAACAAAAAACCATTAGTGATGATAACCGGCGTCCTAAGGGTCCATACAGACGACGACCTGTTCCGGGCCCTCAGAAACCAGAATCCTCTGGTATTTGGGGGGCTGGAAGAGGGCGACGAATGTATGGAAGTCGCGTATAAGATAAGAGGTAAAAACCCGAACACCCACAAGGTGATACTTCGAGTAGCACCGGCCTTATGGAAGAGGCTAACCGACGAAGGGACAGTAAGGATAGACCTGCAAACATTGCAGGTCACAGATAGGTCGCCGCTGACCCAATGTACGACATGCCTGGGCTTCGGGCACGGCAGAAAGCTGTGCCGGGAGACCCAGGTTATGTGCAGTCATTGCGGAGGCCCTCACACGCGTGCCGAATGCGAGGAGTACGCAGTCGGCACGCAACCAGTTTGTAAAAATTGCACCCGCGAGAAGAGGGACAATGCGGAACATAACGCATTTAGTGCGGCGTGCCCAGTGAGGGCACGCTGGGACAAGATAGTGCGTGCAACCGTCGCCTACTGTTAGATGCGCTGCGGGGACAACACAATAGTAATGGGTCGGAAGCCGTGCCTTGCTGTAAACTACAACTACGACACTGGCAGCAATTAGACTATTACCAGGCAACAATGCATGGCCTACGACCCCGCTATCGTGCGTGGAACCTGCAGACACGTATCTAACAATAGGCGGCGAGTACATAAAAGAGGGACACTTAGCGGCGAAGTATTTTGGAAGACGGAACCGGGTATCCGAACAACAACAAAACACACACTGGGTAACACTATCCATCACAACACAAAAACACAAAACAGACAGACAATATAACAAGAACGCGAAACACACACAGGCACAAGAGAAACAAGTAACTTTTGGTGTCAAAAATTGCTGTTCTCAGTAAAACATACACACGCACAACACACAACAATAGAATTATAATAAGCATAAATTTAAACACACCAGTGTACATATACAAACACACATCATACACACACACACACACGCGCACACACACACACACACACACACACACACACACACACATACACACACACATATACACACAGACACACACACACACACATATATACACACACACGCGCACACAGGCACACTCGCACACACACACACATCCCACGACGCATGTTGGTCTCGAGTAGACCCGGCGGCTTACTCCCATGGGGCAAAGAAGTAGTAGGTACCCGGTAGCAGACGACCTGTAAAAGTTGAAAGCAAGATAAAGCAATAAATGTTGAATCGGCAAAGTAGAATAAGCACAACAAAAATAGTAATAAAACAAGTGTAAAATAAGACACTGCGAATATATATTTGAATATATAATTCATTAGCGTCTAAATATAAGTAAGTCTGTAAAACAAATAAATATGTAAAATATGTAAAGGAAAAATCTGCTAGGAAGTTGAAGGAAGAAATCCTCTGTAAGTTAGAAATAGAAACCCTGTAAATAATAATAAAAAATGAGAAAAGCTCATACTATTTGTTTGAAATAAACATATGTCATATAATAGTTAAAATTAAATTGGAAACAAAATTGTTATAAAAATTACATATAAAGATATATATATACAAATATAAATAAAACATTAGGCTATAAAAATTGTAATTTTTTTTATATAAATATATAAATATGTATAAATGAACAGATGTAATAGTTAAGACACCAGATGTAATAGAATTAAGTTACTCAAAAGTAATAAAGAAATAAAAGATATCCTATACCCCCAACCATCCTAAATATATATGTAGATATATAAGTAAGTATATTAAAATACCCAATAGGCAAGATAGGGAAATATATATGTAAGTCTCCGATCATCTCCCCTGGGCCAAGACAAACAGCTCAAACACAAACCGAGTTGGGGGTCTTGACCTAGGGGAGGCAACGCGGATGCTCTCATATATAAAGATATTTAGTATATATTAGTAATAATAATCCTTATGTAATATATTTAGTATATGTAAACATAAAACACCAAAACCAACAACATCCAACCTAAACCAACCATTACCAACCCAATCCAAATTCCTACCTATAGTAGAATATATATATATAAATGGATAGAAAACAAATAGTAGTTGACTCGGGCATATCTCGTTCGCCCGGGCTAAAAAAAAAAAAAAAAAAAAAAAAAAAAAAAAAAAAAAAAAAAACATCTCAACACCTCGATGTATCGCCAATCGATACGGCATCTCTGCAGAGACTCTAGAACAGCCCAAGTTTCGATAGAGTCGAAGGCTTTTTCGTAGTCCACAAATGCCATACACAGCGGCTGATTATACTCCTCGGTCTTCTGTATAATCTGCCGAACAGTATGGATGTGGTCTACGGTGCTGTAGCCTTTTCGAAACCCAGCCTGTTCCGGTGGTTGGAACTCGTCAAGTCTTCTGGCGAGACGATTCGTGATGACCCTCGAAAACAACTTGTAGACATGGCTCAAGAGTGAGATGGGTCTATAGTTCTTCAAGAGGGTCTTATCACCCTTCTTGAAGAACAAGACCACCGCACTCTTGGTCCACGCCCTTGGCACAGTGCCCCGGAGGATAACGGAATTAAAGAGCTCCGCTAAAGCCTTCAGGATTGGGATCCCTCCCGCTTTGAGGAGCTCAGTTGTAATACCGTCGTCCCCCGGAGCCCTGCCATTTTTAAGTTGCCCGAGTGCCGTCCTAATCTCGCCAATGTCGACCTCCGGGATATCTTCCGTATAGTGGTGCGTGAGTGGTGCACGTGGATCATGAGCGCCTTGAACCGAAGGTCTTTCCGCCCGCGAAGAATACAATCGCCCGTAGAACCGTTCCACCTCCGCTAGGATCTCAGAGTGAGACGTAAGCTGCCTGCCATCTGCTGTCCTCACTTTTGCAAGATGGCTTCTCCCCAATGGTTTTAAGAAAACTTTGGACCCCCTATTCTGCTCTATAGCAGCCTGAATGGCTCGCGTGTTTGAGCAGCGAAGGTCCCGTCTTACAAGTTTTCTTATCCGTTTAGAGAGAGCCTTATGCTCCGGTGAGGCAAAAAGAGTAGATGGCATCTCACGTCTCATCCTCATGAGATCCAAGGTTTCGGTGGAGAGTTCAGAGCGTTTGCTTCTTCGCATAGGTGGAAAGTGCCTTCGGCCCAGCTCTCGCATTGTTTTCACCACGTTGTCGGTTATCTCGTCAACATCGCCAGTGGTTTCCAGCGATTCGAACCGATTTTGCAGTTCCAGCTGGAACTGTTCGGACCCTAAGATAATCTGGGGCGGCGTAGGTCGGAGATTAGACTTTATCAGACGGAGTCTTTCAGCTTTGAAGTCGATATTTAGAGTGCCTCGTACAAGTCGGTGGTCACTGCCGGTATTAAACCTGTTGACCACTCAGACATCTCTAAATATGTGCTTCTTGTCCGCCATGATAAAGTCTATCTCGTTCTTTGTCACAGTATCGGGGCTCTGCCAGGTCCACCTCCTTTGGAGCTTCTTCTTGTAGAACGAATTCATCAAGAAGAGCCCCTGCATTTCGAGGAAGTTGACCAGCATTTGCCCCCTGTGATTTCGGCGCCCCAAGCCATAAGGTCCGATTTTCGGTTCGTCGCATTCTTGTACTCCCACTTTGGCGTTGAAGTCCCCCATAACAACGTTGTAGTGTGCGGAGGTCGTCCCATGTATGGCTTTAGTGATATCCTCATACATGGCCTCAACCTCCTCGTCAGTGTGTGCCGAGGTCGGCGCATATACCTGTATCACCTTCAGGGAGTACCTGTTGGTGAGTTTTAGTACTAGGTACGCTACCCGGTTCGACACACTGCTGACTTCCACAACGTTGTTAACGAGGGACTTGTTGACAAGAAAACCGACACCACCCTGGGAGGCCTTATCACCTTCTCGGAAGTAGAGCAAGTGCCCGGACTCCAGGGTTATAGTATCCTCCCCCTCTCTTCGGACTTCAGATAACCCTAGAATGTGCCATTTGATATGACTTAACTCTACTTCCAATTCCGCGAGGTGATTATCCAGCCTGATCGTGCGTCCATTGTACGTTGCCAGTGTCAGTTGGTTACGTTGGCAGCCTCCCGTAACCCGGAGATTTCTAGCACCCTCCTCCCCGTAGTTACCCCGACCGCTGCCGTAGCCGGGACTAGCGGGGCCGCCGGGAACTAAGGGCCATGGTCTATGTTTGCGTTTCATATTTGGGGGAAATGCCATAGTCACCACGCTTGGCATGCGGGTTGGTGACCGCAGTACCGGCTTACTCGCATCGGAGACGCTGCTGCCCGAGTCCGATCAGGGGATTTATGTAAGCCGGATTTCTGTTGATGGTTATACCGCCATCGATCGGTCGTCAGAGCCTCGTTAGTTGGCGGCAGGGAGTACCGCGGGCAGGTGAGGTTGACGTTTGGGTTGCTAGTTGGATTTCGCACACCCCTTATCCCAAATTTTTCACACGAGACTCAAAAACAAAAAAAGTCGGTATTTTTGTGCCACCCTACCATTTTTTAACTTATCCATTTTTATACTCCTTTCATGGTGAAAGTATTCTCGGAGTGGAGATAAAGAAATAATTAAGACGGGCGCGCTTTAATCTTTCAATTTCGGAAATATGATTACGTGACTACGTAATGAAGTATATGAAGCGAAAACATGAGGCCCTTTTTCAAGCGTTGATATACAAGCTAAATGTTTTACGTGTTTTTAAATCTCTACGAGTTTTTGGTGGGAGCTTGCAGAGTGATATTTTGGTTTGTAGTTTTATTTTGAAACGACTTAAAAATACACCTCCTCCGTTTTCAATTCGTCGTGTAAATATTTTTTGTTTTTTTTTTTAATTTTTTTTTATTGGACAAGTTCAGCAGACAGGCAGACGACCCACTTGATGGAAAGCGGTCACCATCGCCTATGGACATTTGCAACACCAAAGGTGCTACAAATGCGCTGCTGCTCTCTTAAGGGAGATTGGAACCTGGTCACTATTGCCGGAACACAATTCAAGGTTGTTATGGCGGCATACTCTAGACAAGGGGTGGTAGCCATCCAGTCGGGCAAATGGCCTACTACCTGGCTGTGGGTTGTTTTGTCGCCTCTTACGACAGGCCGCCCGGCCGCAGGAAATTGTATTCTTTCTCCGTTCCTGCACGGATAGATTATGTAATTATGCTCAGTTATAACTCTTTTGTGTTTGATGCAGTATAGCTTCTATATGGTCTTATCGTTATATATAAAATTCTTATGTTCGTATGTAAGTCACTGAACACCTGCTAAACGTTTCCTTCGGCCGGGAGGCCTGTCGTAAAAGGCGACAAAACAACCCACAGCCTAGGTCTAGAGTGTACCGCCATAACAACCTTGAGTTGTGTTCCGGCATTAGTGACCAGGCTCCAGTCTCTCTTGAGAGAGCAGCAGCGCATTTGTAGCCTTTGATGTTGCAAATGTCCATAGGCGAAGGTAACCGCTTTCAATCACGCGGGCCGTCTGCCTGTCTGCTGAACTCGTGCAATAAAAAATAAAAAAAAACGGTTGGATCGATTTTGATGTAATTTTTTTGTGTCTTCACGTCTATTCGATAATGGTTTAGATTCATAATTAGACCCGGTAGGTGGCACTGGAAGCGGGATAGAGAATTTTGACAATTTTTTTTGTGTTTATTTGAGTTGGTGGTTTATATCTACAATTCGACACAGTAGGTGGCGCTGCAATCTGAACTTAGATTTTTATGTTTCAGAGCAGGACATCATCTGCCGAGTCCGCTAGTGATTATATAATAGATATCATTATAGTGCGATTATGACGTCAGTAACCGAGCATTCCAACATGATTGTAATGGCAGACTTCGGGCCCTAGATCTATTATCGAACTTCGCCATAACAGTTAAACGAGCCGCTACACCGACCCAATTAGCAGTTAGTACCCAACAAGCTCCTAGGGAATAAGTAAATAGTGATCGAGAATATTATTAACTAAGTACAACGCTAGAACTTAAATTAATAACAAATTAACAATAAATAAATCACTAACAATATTTAAGAACATGACTAAAAAGCAGTACCTGCAACATGGTTATGTTTGATATATATTTTACTAGCTGACCCGGTAAACTTCGTACCGCTTCAGAATCAATAAATAAAAAACGTTGATTTCTGAACGATGGGACGAACATCAAACATTTGACATTCAAAACCAAAACAATGTCGCATTGCATTACACGCACACTTCACAAACAAACCAAGGCACACAAAGAGCCTAAAAATTAATAACCCAGCCACAGAAAAGAAAAAAACAACACACATGGCACTATATAGGACTATATATAAGTATAAATATAAGGCCCACACTGCACATGCACTTCCTCACAACACCAGCATGTAACAGATACACTCTACATTAGTATAAGTTTAGTATTAAAATTAGAATAAATTAATATAATAAGGTATTCTTAAGGTACACCACAACATAAAAATCACTAAATTAATGTCACACACAGTAACAAAAATAAACAATAAGCGTGTATGGACTCTAAAATCTTTCATAGAAATTAAGTTGTCAAAAAGGGTACGGAACTCGAGTCCGTAGAGATGTTAATAATAATAAAAAAAAACCAAAAGAATGAAAAAAAAACTTCACTTTTAAATTTAATTTGATTTCTGAACGACGGAACGAACATCAAATGTTTGACAGGTAGGAATAGTTTCTAAGGGATAGCGAAATTGTTGTTTTTACTATATACCAAGCATTTTTTTATATTTATTCACCTTTTAAACCTATCCTGGACTTCTACAAATAATTCAAAACCAAAATTAGCCAAATCAGTCCAGCCGTTCTCGAGTTTTAGCGAGACTTACGAACAGCAATTGATTTTTATATATACAATATATGTATGTATTTATGTATGTAATATTAATAGGTGTTATTAACGGGATAACGTAAAAGCTACTGGGCCGATTTCGATTAGGTTTTCGTTGATCGACAGCTAATTATTAGGCTTAAGCTCTGCGCTACTTTTTATATTTAGAATCCCGCGGGAATTTTTCTGGGAATGATTTAAAATGGCTATATTAAAAAAAAAATTCAATGTGATTTTTATACTGATCGACAGTAAAATTAATGTAATAAAATTTATGAAATTTTTTATCCCGGGAAACCCGCGGGAATTTTCCCGGGAGTGGTTTGTAGTAGTTCGGGTGCGTAAAAATCAGTTTATTCCCATACAGTTTCCACTGAAACGGCTTGTATTCTTTTTAAATGCTGCGGTATTTTGTGTCCCGGGAATCCCGTGGGAATTTCAAGTCAAGCGTAGACGAAGTCGCGGGCGTATCCTAGTATTTTATGAACATGTAAAGAAAAATTGTTAATAAATGTATATGTATTTTATCCGTGCAGGAACGGAGAAAGAATACAATTTCCTGCGGCCGGGCGGCCTGTCGTAAGAGGCGACTAAACAACCCACAGCCAGGTGGTAGGGCACTTGCCCGACTGGATGGCTACCACCCCTGGTCTAAAGCATGTCGCCATAACAACCTTGAGTTGTGTTCCGGCATTAGTGACCAGGTTCCAGTGACCCTTAAGAGGGCAACAGCGCATTTGTAGTACCTTTGGTGTTGCAAATGTCCATAGGCGATGGTAACCGCTTTCCATTAAGTGGGCCGTCTGCCTGTCTGCTGAACTCCTGCAATAAAAAAATGTAAATAATAATAATAATCATCAGCAAACAAACACAACCATTTGTACATCCTCAAGCTTAACAAGTTACGCCTTGTGCTATGCGTGATATACAATATACTAATACAAGTATACAACGGACCACTTGGGGCCGATCACAGACACCCAGACAACAGTTACGGAAAGTTCGTTTATGAAATTTACCAGACCAGGAATCGACCCTGGAGCATCTGCGTTCCAGTAAACTCGGCCGGTTAAGACTTAGTCCACTCAATAACAGAGACCATTTATATACAATTATTTAACTGCTATATTATATACATACATAACTTTACGCCAGTTCCCTTGCGGGGTAGGCACGAACAACAGAGCGCCATTTAGGCTTATTCTTACACACCTCACTTGCTTCTTTGACATTCATAACTCTTGTCATGCACGCTCGTCTTTTCTTAAGGCTCCTGACATCACCTTCTGCTCTATATTATATAATATAGAGCAGAAGGTGATGCTGCTATATTATATAATAACTATTTATTACTAAAATATATCTCATAAGTATGTATGTGTATATATTTTTAAATAAAAATAATAATATATATATTTTAAAAACCTATAATGGGTCCCCGAGACGATCAAGTGCACTTGAAAAGTCTCCTGTGATTGACGGTTTCACTTGATGGGGGACTTGACGCCTCTTGAAGGTGCCTTCAAGTCCGCTCACGCCACTCATCTGCCGATCTGTGCCCAAGAAAGTCGTCGCAAAAAAAGAGATTTCCAACGCAGATATGACATTCATTGCCATAACTCTAGCGGTATCTATTAAAAAAAAAAGAAAGTTGGTCACTTTCTTTAGGTGTAAGGAATTTTTGTCAGCATATTCCTTACTTTTAATTTTCCACAGTACAGGAAAATCCCTGTAAAGAGATATTAGCAATAGGACAAAATCACTCCCGGTAATTACGTCGGCAGTTTTCACCAAGGCCACGTCTAGGTCATGTTCGTCGTCTACCATCTTCAATGTCGCGGCCGCAAATGAAAAAAACTCATCAACTCCCGTCAAGACACGTCAAGCGCAAGCTCATCAAGTGCCGTCAATTAAAATTTCTGTCAATTGCGATCACGTCGTAGACCACTTGACACTAGTGTCAAGTCAGCGCGGTAAACGATCAATATTCGCTTCAATCACGTAGACTCGTCAAGTTCACTTGACCGTTTCGGCTGAATTTATGCACCACTACCAGGGCGTTCCACTAATAACTCATAACGCCCAAAATGCTCAGTTACCCGTTCCACAAGGCGACCGCGGTCGTTGTGGTCGTGGCGAAAACGTCACTAATGACGTCATCAGTGTAGATCACACAACGCTCACAACGACCCATGTCAAGAGATGGGTCGAATAGCCGTTCCACTTGGGTTTACCATTGTAACGCGTGAACGTGGTCGTTGTGAGTGTCTAATGAAACGTAGCCTACATCGCCGGATTAGCATAGAATATCCTATACGTTGGGTCGCCTGGAAGTGTTTGTTCTAAGCGATAAGGCAGGGGGCCTTGTTCTGTCTAAAAATTGTCTGGTATTTTGGTGAGCAATAAAGTGTTATATCTATGAGATATGTCATTGCTGTTTGATATAGTTCATAGCCGTGTTGACTGTCCTGAGCTCGCCTCGAAATTGGCATATAATGTACCTACGTACCCGTCATACATCTTTGCTGAATATTCCTTGTAACTCTACCAACTACACACAAAAGTCTTTGTTTTCTCGTATGGCTCGTACTTGTAATACTAAATTTTGTCAAATTGATCTTTTTGCGTCCTCCAAATACAAATTTAAAAGTACCATAATTGATGACTTGCTGAATTTTACATAACACAACCCGACTTTACTTTCATTTTTTTGCAATTTAAATATTATATAAGTAGAATTAGTTTTTATTAATTATTATTCTCATTTATTATTTAATTAACAAAACTGGGTCATTTTGGTCTTACACCTAAAGGAAGGTTTGCACTGAAAATCAGCGTTGTGTTGGATATTATTCCGACACAGCAATATGCTGAGTGCAAACCTTGTTTGCTGAAAATGCGGCGTACAAATTCTCAAAATATGCTTTGTGTATAAAAATGTATAAGGAATGTAATTGCGTCGCAATTTCTTCAAATAAAGTTTTTCTTTCTTTCTTTCTTTTATTTCTATTTGTTTAAATTCAACATTTGCTTTGTAAAATTGTTACTAAAGTGGTAGTTAATAAGGAAAACCTGTTATTGGCCTTATTCTTTATTGTAAACTATTTTATATTATATTTGAGAATTCGCTGTTGGTTTTCTCAATAAATAAATAAATCTATATACCTAAGAAATTTAAAAATAAAATAGAAACATAAAATAATGTAGAAATTTTTCTGCATATTTCTATAGCATTATTTACCAATACGTCCTCCCCGTCCTTAGCTACGCGGCCGAGACGTGGACACTCTGGTCCACAAATTTCAAGTCGCCCAACGGGCTATGGAGCGAGCTATGTTGGATGTTTCTCTTATGGATAGAGTTAGAAATAAGGATAGCCGTAAGAGAAGTAAGGTAACTCGCAAAATTAGCAAGTTGAAGTGACAGTGGGCCGGTCACGTCTGCCGCAGGACCGATGGCCGATGGAGCAGTCCTGGAGTGGAGACCGGGTCTTGGTAAACGTAGTGTCGGACGCCCTCCAGCCCGATTGACTGACGACTTGTGCAAAGTCGCCGGTAGGCGCTGTAGGACTGTGGCGAGTGGCGCCGACTTAGGGAGGCCTACGTCCAGCATTGGGCGTTTATTGGCTGACGACGACGATGTGTACCAATACGATCATCATTCTGAAAAAAATATTGTTCATGGACTGTCACGTACTTGGAGTTTATTTGGCCTACCTTTACTCTTAAAAAAAACTTCGTTTAAAAAAACCGACTTCAAACACTAAAAACTTAAAAAGTATAAAATAACTTATTTCTAAAGCTATTAATATTAATATATATTATCTAAAACATCTTAAAGTCGGTGCTTAGTAATTTAAAAAAAAAAATAGTAATTTTTATGTTTTCCTTTGTACCGACTTCAAGATGTTTTAGATAATATATATTAATAATAATAGCTTTAGAAATAAGTTATTTCATACTTTTTAGTTTTTGAAGTCCGTTTTTATATTTTATTTGTTACTTTTTAGTGTCTAGCTATGTATGGGTAGACCTACGAAGGGTGCCGCGCTCCTTAAAAAATAAAATGAAAATGAAAACTACTGGGGAAAACTATGTTAAATTTTTAGGGGACCAAATAGCAGCTATTCCGCATAAAACTAAACAAGAATCACGTAAATCGGATCATAAATCTCAGCGAAATCGGTGTACATATGGAACGGAATGGAAATTTTTTAATAAAAAATGTTCTTAAAATGAAAACTACTGGGCCAAACTATGTCAAATTTTTAGAGCACCAAATGGAAGCTATTCCGCGTCGAACAAAAAAAGAATCACGTAATAAATAATAAATAATATCAGCCCATTAATGTCTCACTGCTGAGCTCGGGCCTCCCATTATAGGGGGAACAGACAGTATACCCGCCACGCTTGTCCAAGGCGGCTTGGCAGGTTGAATCACGTAAATCGGATCATAAATATCGGAGTAATCGGTGAACATACATAAAAAGATGCAAAAAAAAAATTCCGACGAATTGAGAACCTCCTCCTTTTTTTGAAGTCGGTTAAAAAGTATGATCAATAGATAATAATACGAGCAAGGATAACAGCCATATAAATCACAATCTTCATAAAATAAAACTTAGTCCCGTACTACATAGGTAATGTAAGGTTTGGGTATAAGGCGTTGTGCACACCTGCGGCGCGGCGTGCGCTGTCAGCGGGGCCCCTTGCGATTTATGTAACCATTGCTTTACCTTTAGTGGGGAGCCTATTTTTAAACGTATTGTTATTAAGTCATTTGTTAGTTTTTTTTTGTAGTGGAAACTCTTGTATAACTTACATTCTTAGGCTTTGTATTCTTTCATTTACGATTGTTTAAAATTAAAACTGCACAGCAAATATCAACCTTCAAGTCCTTATTACGTCATGAATATAATACCGTATCGTTGTGTGGTTTAACATGGTAATTGGTATATTAATTCCAGTCTCCTAATACCAGTGTTCGGATACAAACTAAAAGTATATTGTTACAAGTTGGGCCACGCATACCTATTGTTTCATACCGAAAAAGAAATGCTCGGCACCTTGTTTATTGCCCCTCCCGTATTCGGAGTTCTTTTGTTTACTTCGTGTTTAAACTTTAAAAACATGTATTCTTATTTTCTGGCTGTAATTAGAGTCGAACTAATCCTTTCTTTTATGGCCGCAATTAGTGCCGGATAATCCTTGTTTTTATTGCATTGCGTCGAAGCTTGCCCAATGTGCGGGTTAACGCGGCCCCTTGGTCGATATTGTACATTTTAGTATAAATCAATGCCCGAACGGAGGGGTGGGGCAGTCAAGCGTCGACTACGACACGATTAAGACGAGTGTAGTACTTTCGATTAGCGACATAGTGACGGACTTTGCGTGTGTTGAATTGCAGTGTGAACTGGTTGCATCCAGTTTTATTTTGTACCTGTTTTATAGGTGTTTGTACAGTTCTAATAAACTCTATAGTAATTCCAACGGCATTTATTTTAATTCGAGTCCCGTAGCTCGTAACAATATTATTATTACAATATTTTGAATAAATGAGTTATTTGTAAATGTTTAATGTCATTAACAATGTTGTATCTGCATTAAACTACACCTACGCAACACAATTACATTAACCCCAGGTGTAGTAGGGGCATTCGAAAAGCATGGAAGATTATTTTTGTAGTTATTTAAGATGGCTGTCCCTCGTAACTACGAGGTAGTTGTGCACAGATTAATGTTGTTATAGTTTACAACTCCTTGTTACGATTAAGTAAACTGTTGTATCAAACTGTATTTTGTAGTAGGTATATGTTGTAGAAATATTTCATAACCTATGTATTAATACGTGAGGAAAAAACTTTGTACCCCTTTTTACGAAAATTGCGCGGACGGAGGAGTATGAAATTTCGCATACTTATCTATACTTTTAGTCTAGTCTATTTTTTACTTATAGATTGTTATTTTGTAAGTCTAGTTATATTTATATTGTAGTTTAATTTTAGTTGATATTAATTTATAATTAGTTTAATTTATTGTTGGGGATTGTCTTTAGCTTAATTTTTCATTACTGTTTGCACTATGTGTTATATGCCCGGGCGTCGCTGACAAAGCAGATAATAGTGATGTGCCATATTAGTTGTATGGTTGCTAGTGATTTTTTTTTTTTTTTTTTTTTTTTAAATATCCACAATCAGTCGCAACCCGACTTTAAATGAATGGCTTGTGCTATTTTTTTTTATTTTTTTTGCTAGTTGCTAGTGATGTGTCAATTAATTGATGTGATGGCTAGTGATGTGCGTTAACATTTATGTTATTGTTTTTAGTTTTTATCATAGTTCATATTTATAATTTAGTTTAGCTTATGTTTAAAACAATTTTGTGTTCCCCTATACTTTACTTATATGTAATATCATACTATAATATTATTAAGAGGTAAAGTTTGTGAGTTTGTGACGTTGTAGGAGGTAATCTCTGGATCTACTAATCCGATTTAAAAAATTCTTTTACTGTTGGAAAGCTACGTTAACAGGGAGTGTCATAGGCTATATAACTTGACGCTATATACCTCGGGTGCGGGACAGAGCGCGAGTAAAACCGTGCCGGGCCATTACTAGTTTATATAGAGAAGAAGCGACGAAAGTTAATTTATTTTTTAAATTATGCATAAAAAATGAATTAAATCAATAAAAAAAACATTACATACACTACCATATATTTGACAAACACACGCATATAATATATACTCTTTTGTTTATTGTTCAAGTCAAATTAACAATGTAGCCTTGGCGAAATCTATGATTATAGAAGTCGAATTTCGACCACTAGTTATAATTAAGGTATGTTCAAAAATACCTAATTATTAGGAATTAATATTTAAATAGGATTTATAACTATAAATCCTACTTAAATATGAATTCCTAAAAATTTTAATAAATAATTTTTATGCGTTAATTCAATCATATAAGTACTGTTAAAACAGTGCCGTTAAATTGTTAACTAATTAAAATTATTATTATAAAATAAGAGCAAATATCAACACGTTTTCCTAAAGTTTTCAGAAAATTTCCACTGTAACAACTAATAATACTTTCAACAATTGCATCAGAGCGAGGTCGTCCGTCACGCGACGCAGAACTTGGTACCGCCTGATGTCGTCCTGTGAAATAATTTAGTGGCCACTAACATCGCGGGGAACGCTGACGGTGAGAAAATACCTCGTAATGAAATAAATTTATACAACACTATAACCGATATGTAACTCGCCAATTCTAATATTAATAATAATAATAATAATCGGCAGACAAACACTCACATTGTATATCCCCAAATTAAGCTAGTTACGCTTGTGTTATGGGTAATATACAACGGGACTACTCTGGGGCCGATCCCAGACACCCAGACCATAGTAAATAACGGAGAAAATACGTTTCCGAAATTTACTATACCAGGAATCGAACCCGGAACCTCTGCGTTGCAGTGAGGTAAGCCGGCAAAGGCTTAGCCCGCTCAACCACAGAGGCCGTCGTATTAAGTGGTTACCGTCACCTATAGAACTATAATATATAAAGACAATGTACAGTCGCGGTATTAAAAAGTTCGTCACCTTAAAGTCGACTTTTGCTTGCACGAGTACAAGAAACAGTAGCGTAAATATTTGAATAAATGTTACTTTTATAAAATACTAGCTGTCTCGGCAGACGTCGTCCTGCCTGGAAAAGTTTCAATTAATATGCCGACAGCAGCGCCACCTACCGGGTCCAATTGTGAGCCAACTCAGAAACCTTCTTTGGCTCATGCACAACAACTTTGCTAAAGATCATCACATGATCAAATGTATAGTTTACGATTCTATAAAGGACATACAGACAAACATTCATTTTTATATAAATATTAAAAGCAATAAAAAGGTTTTACATGTCTAAACAATCTTTTTAGACTAGATAGAAAATCAAACAACTTTTCAGTATGCGGGACGTCGATCTGCTTGCCAGTTTTACAATAAAAAAAATCATTCACCATCAGTATGTTTTTTTATTGCATGAATTCAGCAGGCAGGCAGACGGCCCACCTGACAGAAAGCGGTTACCATCGCCTGAAGACATTTGTAACTACTAATGTGCTGCCACTCTCTAACAGGAGTTTGAAACCTAGCGACTAATGACGGAACACAACACAAGGTTATTATGGGGTGGAAGCCATCCAGACGGACAACTGCCCTACCTGGCTGTGAGTTGTTTTATCGCCTCTTACGACAGGTTTGCACGAATAAAAGCAAATCGCTATTTTCATAGCGCAACCTTGCAGAATTAAAACAGAATTCGTATTCAAGGGCCGCCTGAAGTTCTCCAGTGGTGGACAATTTAAATCAATCCACGAAAGCGGGGTGCTTCTGTCGTAAACCGGAAGCGAGCTTACGGAACTGCGCACTCCGGTCGATATCATTTATTTGGGTTAATTATGAGAAAGCACTTCAATTGTCAAGTCGGTTCACGATGTTATCTATTGACTTGACTCCTATGTATACTCAGATTTTTACTTATCTGGACTAAAAGGACAGGCTTGCCCTACTAATTAGTACATACATACATACATAACTTCACGCCAGTTCCCTTGCGGGGTAGGCACGAACAACCTCACTTGCTTCTTTGACATTCATAGCTCTTGTCATGCACGCTCGTCTGTTCTTAAGGCTCATGACATCACCTTCTGCTAGTACACGATCAATTTGATCATGGAAGGTGTGTCGTGGCCTTCCACGACTTCTGTATCCATCCACTTTTACATTATGTATCTGTTTAATCATTCTTTCCACATGCCCGAACCACCGGTGCATTCCTTTCCTTACGTTCACCCCGACACTCTCTTTCAGACCAACTCTCTTTCTTATTGCGGTATTACGAACGTGGTCCGCGAGCGTCACACCGCAGATTTTGCGCAGTGCTCGCATCTCGACCGCGTTTACTCTACTTTCATGCTCTCTCCTTCATACCCAACTCTCGCTTCCATACGTGAGCGTAGGTACCAGCACCGCGTTGTGTATGGCAAGCTGGGCCTTCTGGCTGAGATTCTTAGCGCCTAGAATTACTAATTAGTAGCACTTACATAATCGACATTTTTGGGTTTTTCATTTTTTGCAGAAATGATATCCAAAGGCGCTAATCTATAGATAAAGCTTGATTTTTTAAATTACTTTTTAACCGAATACTAAAAGGATGAGGTTGTCAATTCATCTCTATGTTTTTTTTTGTATGTTCGTTACTCGATTTCTCCGTCAATTGTGAACCGATTTTCAAAATTTTTCTTTTAATCAAAAGGTTATACTCCCGAGTTGGTTCCATTGTTATCATGTCAGGATCTGCTTAGTGGATTCAAATGAATTAGAAAAATTCACGAAGAAGTAGGTTAACTTCTTCGTAACTGGATTTTTCCGTCAATTGTAAACCGATTTTCAAATTGTTTTCTTTAGTCGTAAGTTTATACTCCCGAAGTCCCATGGTCACCAAAACAGGATCTGATGCCTGAATCGAATCCCAGGGATGTCGAACATAACCCTTATTAAAGACGCCGTGCGTTTAAATTCCTCGGAAAAATATTGTATACGTGTGTAGATTTTCTATAGGCGTTTTATTTTTTATATGTATCTTACGAGATTTCATCGTCAATTGTGGATCGACTTTGATTTTTTTTTCTTTATCCGTAAGTGTGTATACTCCCGAGGCGGTTCCATGGTCGCCGAGTCAGGATCTGATGTGTGGGGGTCACATAGAAATTGAGAGTAACCTTGCATACGCATGCTAATATTATATTTTTTACAGGCGCTTAATTTTTTATAGGCATGTTACGCGATTTCTCCGCCAATTGTGGACCAATTCTTAAATTGTTTTTTTAAACTGGTGAGATGGTCCTATAGTCACCAAGTCAGGATCTGATTTCTGGGTCGGCAAGGAAATCGGGAACAACCCTTGTTGAAGAGCACATACACCGAAGAGTGAGATGGCAAATTTATATACGCGCACCAGTTGTATAATTTCTACAGGTGCTAAATATATAATTTCTAAAGCTACTGAAGTAATTGCGCAACTAAAAAGTATTTAAAAAAAATCTACTACATTTCGAAGTCAAGTGAAACATAAAAATTACTATACTTTGTAAATTTAAACGAAATAACCAACTACTAGAAATAAAACTATACTATAAATAAAACTAACTTAAAAATATTTAATGAAAGAAGTCTCGCGTGACCAAAAGGCTGGCCTATATTTAGGGCAACGTATTAGCGTTGCCATACAACGCGGGAATGCGGCCAGCATTTTGGGAACGCTCCCCACCGAGAGCGATCTGGACTACATCTTTTACTTGTAAATATGTATATAATAGTAGTTATTATTTTACTATTGTATATATATTTTTAAGTTAGAAATGTTAGAGAATGAATAAGTTATTGGTAAAAACAGAAATGTGATTTAGAAGGGAAAACTCACAAAAACGATTTTTCTTTGTAAATTTATTATTGTTTTTTTATATTTCACTCGGCACCGACTATAAGATGTTGTAGAAAGAAGGCGGTTAAATATTTATTTTTTGGTTTTTAATGTGAAGGTTATGTTTTATTAAAAAAAAAAAATTAGCTTAAAATTTTCTGTAATGATATACAATTCTATCCATCCATATAAAGTTTATGCTTGTATGTCTGTCTACTAAGTATTTACTATGTAAACCGGCAGATATTAATCATCTAGCTCGCCTACATATTGTACGTAAGAAGTATCGACGCAGATTTAACCGACACGCTGACCTATATTGGTTGGAGGCATGTCCAAAGGCTAATATATCTTCCAGCCTCGTCGTGAACACTAACCTGCGCATTACAATACCTGTTTAACATATAAATTGTTTGAACAACGTGTAATTACGCTGGACGGACTCATAAATATTCTTTATGTTTAACAAATTTGCCCAGCGGACATCGGATGTGCTGTTATTCTGAAAATGCGCTTTGTTGTACTCGGGAGGACAGTTGCGCTGATAGAGAGATATCCATGTTTGAGTGTGATTAGAAAGTATAATGATTACGCTTTGGTTCAATTTTAATAAACTAAGGTTTGAGCACAATCAGTGTATCGTAACTGGATGGATATAAAGGGAACTCACCGGATCTCCTTTAAGGGGTTGGACGGCACAGTTCTTCTATATTATTATATTTTCTGGCCACTATTATTGTCTATATATCTAGAACATTTGATTTAAAATTATTTTGTCAATTATCAGTATTTATCGATTAATATACTTTCTATATAGAGTAATAACTATGTGTTTATCTATATATATAAAAGAAAGTCGTGTTAGTTTCACTATTTATAACTCAAGAACAGCTGTACCGATTTGGCTGAAAATTGGTGGGGAGGTAGCTTAGAACCAGGAGACGGATATAGGATACTTTTTATTCCGTTGGAACCGGTAGGTGGGGCTGAGATCGGGTTCTAGAATCCTCCTAATCACCTGGACCGATTTTGGTGATTTTGTTTTTGTGTATTTGAGTGGGTCTTTGGATGGTTTAAATCCACAATCGGAACCGGTAGGTGGTGCTGGGATCGGGTCCTAGATTTTTATTTTTTTAGAGCAGGACAACGTCTGCCGGGGCCGCTAGTTCGAAATAAAACTATACTTACAAAATAACATAAATCCTTCAAGTCCTCCAAAAATCCGGGCCATTTTTGTGGCCCGTGGTGTTGAAGGACATACAATGATAATAATAATACTAAGGCCCCCGCTTACGCGCTTGCCTTAGCCAGCCGGCACGGAGTGGAGATCGCTAGGGCTAAGACTCAAGCTCCAGGGGTGGAAGTGATAAATGGTATAACGTCAGAAGTAGCTTCGGTGAACCTGCAGCCCACCTCTCGACACCCCTTAGCCACTCCCACCCATTTTGCCCCTGTCTTCTATGGTATTTTCAGGGGCCCATGTAGTGGCGAGTCACCGTCTGCCCATTTGTCCATGTTCCTCGAAAATTGCGACGGACAGACGCCATAGTCCCCATATTCCCAGACCCCTAGTACTACTAGCAGTTCACCTTAATAGCCCGGTACTTTTTGTTCTCATGTCCCATAATAGTCCTACACTGGCCGGGGCTTGCCCTTGGGTGGATTATAATATGGTGTAGACAGGGATAATCGCCGATCAGTATCACGCCACATTTAGACTAAATTTGTCAAGGGGCCTCTACGTGTTGGCCTCCCCATGACCGCACGCAAGCCCCCCAAAAGTTCGGGCCACATGGTATAACCCCAAGCTAAACAAATTACGCTTGTGTTATGGGTGATATACAACGGACCACTCTGGGGCCGATCCCAGACACCCAGACTATAGTAAATAAGAGAAAGTTCCTTTCCGAAATTTATCATACCAAGAACCGAACTCGAAGTCTCTGCGTTCCAGCGAGTTCGGCCGGCTAAGACTTAGCCCGCTCCACCACAGACGCCGTCATTTATATAGTATAACTAGCTGTGCCCGCGACGTCGTCCGCGTAGAATTTGTTTTCAAAACCCCCCCGATTTTGAAACATTCTTCATTGGTGCTCCGCTCTTATTGGTCTTAGCGTGATGATATTAGCCTTCTTCGTTAAATGGGCTATCTAACACTGAAAGAATTTTTCAAATCAGACCAGTACCAGTTGTTGAGATTAGTGCGTTCAATCAAACAAACAAACAAACTCTTCAGCTTTATTTATTAGAATAAGATATATTAATCCCTACCTAATTACCGTTTCAAAATAATCAAACGATTTATTCACATCACATGTGAAAAGACGAGAATATTGAAAAAAAAAACAATTTTCTTCAAATAAAAATTTCGCAATGAATTTTCTTTAGATATGAAATGAAAGGTGCTTTGTTAATACGAAATACGTATTAAACGGGTGCGGTTCCATTGTCTCACATACGATATGTATTTTTTAAAATATCGCATTGACTCTGTGTCATTTACTGACAAATATTCTTGAATATTGAAATTTTAAAATGATCCACGAGTACCGAGTAAGCATCAGGCAAAAGTCGGACTCATATCATACAAATCCCCCAAACAAAGAAGTTACTGTCACAGCTCAAAAGTAACTAAACAGTTAAAACTTTCCACACACATCAATCATAACTCTTGCTTTAAAATAATCAATACAGTACAAGTATTATTCATGTTTAACATGTATCATTCACTTTTTTGTAAATAAAATTGAACATTAAAATTACAACGCAAAAACTTAATATTTCTCAAAGTTTGGAGGGACTTTTAAAAATATCATTAAGTATGGAAACAATGTCTAAATGCGATATATAACATGTTAATGTTGTATATAATTGTTGTTATTCAATTCGCGACAAGGGTAGACAAAGGCACCAAGTCCATACAGACTAGATAGATGTTATTAGTGTTGCCAATAAATCAACCAAAGAATACTGAATGAAACAACAACTAAACTCTTGTCACAATTCGAAAAGCTACAAGATCTTGTAACTATATGACTGTTACCTTATTTGACTAATAAATTAACAAAAGTTATTTTGGCCGAGCTCCACTAACTCCGTTGGCTCTGGAACCCAATGTGAGTCTTGGCCTCCGAAACAAGAGCACGCCACTTTCCTCTGTCCAGTGTCTTGCCAGTTCTGGCCTTGGAGTACGGCCAGGCCAGCTTCCTCTCTATCTTTTCGGCGATACTTAGGACACTGGTCGCCTCAAGCGTGCTTTCTTCACTCTCGTTTTCGGTTTCGTAAACAATAAGTTTTCCCGTGAACTGGTTGTTAACCAGTTGCACAACCCTCAAAAGCAGTCAAAAAATCCTTCATCACTCCCAAACCCTCCCAATTATATAATAATATATAAGTATGTATAAATATTACAACAGTAGTGATAGGCTGAGAATAGGGAAATATATATATGGGTGTCCGATCATGTTCCCTGGGCCAGAACAACCAGAACAAACACAAATCGGCTTGGGGGTTCTGACTCGGGGGAGGCAACGCGGGCGCGTATATATATACACGTATAAAATATATATTAGTATCAAAATACCTATATCTAGTATATGTAAGTATATATTATATTATCCAACACATGCAACCAAAACATTCCCCCTCCTTTAATACAAGCCAACACAAACCAATCATCACCCATACCAAATTTCCAACTCGTAGTTTTATGTATATATTTATTTAAAGGCTAAAGAAGGAGCAAAAAAAAAACCCAAAACCTGGAGGACCAAACCGAAGATTGATCCGCGGGTCCATTTGACTTAGCCGGAAGCATAGCTAGGCTGTACTACCGACCATTTCCCCATCGGGACACGGGAGACGATTCTCTACTCCGTGAGGGCCAGCGCGAGATTTTGGCCGAACAAAAGTCTAAATTTTAGATAACAATGGCATATCTCCGTCACTCTTTCTTGTAGTCATCGGATAAAAATCGGATTGAATATAATGGAAACACATCATAGCGGCACGTGCCAACGCACAAAGGCGGAAATATTCAATGAGTAATTAAGAATCGATCGAAAACACCTGTGTCGTAACCAATCAACACAAAAAAAAATGCTTTTTCAATTTCACGCCTTTGAAAGTTGCTGTCTCATACAGGGGACAGTCGCTTGGATTTTATCTGTCGTGTTTGGAAAATGAAATGAAAATGTAGGTATAGGAAAATCAGTGTAACACTGGGAAAGCTAAAGGAAAATAACTTTTGCTAATTTAATGTGTAAATTTTTGTGTCTGCAACCCCCGGCAAGCTTAAGCTTAAAATTTTACACAATAACAAAATTGTCTAGGCTCCTCCCTGGTTGGTATGGGTTCTTGTAGTAATTAGTGGACTGTTTTAATTATATATGATTTTATTCGCTGTATTAATTAGTATGGGTAAGCGTCGCCGGACGGTGTAAGGCGGACTGCGCCGCTCGCGGCGCTCCCCTCTCTCCCCGACGGAGCTGGTCGGCGTTAACAAAATAAATTCTGTGTCTCTAGAATTTAAGATTAGATATTTATAATAATAATAATAATCGGGCAGACAAAGACGCACATTGTATATCCCTAAATTAAGCAAGTTACGCTTGTGTTATGGGTAATATACAACGGACTACTCTGGGGCCGATCCCAGACAGCCAGACCATAGTAAATAACGGAGAAAATACGTTTCCGAAATTTGCTATACCAGGAATCGAACCCGGAACCTCTGCGTTGCAGTGAGGTACGCCGGCAAAGGCTTAGCCCGCTCAACCACAGAGGCCGTCTTTTTTAAGCAATTTAAAAATTAAATTAGCTTATTTTTCTACTACCTACGATTTTTTTAAATTTACGTTCATCCCTTAAACTTAAAACCCTTCATTATATTACGAATCAGTATTATTTACTTTCCTCGTATTCGAAATGAAAAGCATAGTGTTAACCTCGGTTGAAAGGCCTATTTAGGCACTCGAACTATATCATGCCTAAATTAATCCTAATATCGATCGTCACAAGTGGAAACCCATTGTCTCTGCCTACTCTCATGGGAAACAGGCGTGATAATATGTATGCATGTATGTAAATATGTTGTTTACTTACCTCAAGAATGAAAAGGTTTGAAGGGGGTGTCTATTTACTTTCAACAATGTCTATAAAAATCCCTATTTTTACCATAACAACTCAGGTTCCAGACTCCTTTAAGAGAGCAGCAGCGCATTTGTAGCATCTTTGGTGTTGCAAATGTCCATAGGCGATGGTAACCGCTTTCCATCAAGTGGGTCGTCTGCCTGTCTGCTGAACTCCTGCAATAAAAAAATAAAAAAAAAACTATTTTTTACCAAAACAACTCATATCGTAACCATAAAATAAACAAATAAAGTAAAATAATAAAAAATAAAATTTAAAATTGACTCGGTTAATTTTGACCGTAGGAAAAAAGTCGCAGAACCTTTTTTATGTAAAATTTTAATGTCTACAAATTTGTAGTAGAACTTTTTTGAAGTGAAACTTATATAGATAGATATCTTAGGATTTTTCTGTCACGAAAAAGCGTTACGGCCGCATGGAGGAGCGGCATAAATTTAGACTAGACGTGGTGAGAGACGGCATAATTTTAGAGTAGACTATGGATGCGTTTTTTGGTTCCGGATCGAATCCAGTTTTTTTGTTTGATAAAATAAAATATGTTTAAATGCATTCATTATAATGTACCTAACCTAACCAAATCATAATTTGCAGTAAACCTGCGAAAAATCGAAATGTGTGCTGGGACACATAGTAGAAGTGGAACTTCAACGGACAAGTGGCAAAACGAATCGCAACAAAATTTTACTTTAAGTTTTACGGGCAGGATTTCAAATTGGACAAGTGCATTAACAATTTGCCTGTAAAACTTCAAGTTAAAATTTTGTTGCGATTCGTTTTGCCACTTGTCCGTTGAAGTTTTTTCTAACTTTTACCGTTTTCAAGTAATTGCAAAAAGAAACTTAAAAAGAAATCAGCTTACAGCTGATCGATCGATCATCGGGTGTACAAATTCTTCCCTCTTAACGCCATCTGTTACCTAATGCGGTTGTTTACTAGAAGCGAAGCGTACTCAGGTGATAAGCTTATGTCATGGCTCGGTACATCTGTTATCAGTCATGAAAACATAAAACTTTTACATACATACATAACTTCACGCCAGTTCCCTTGCGGGGTAGGCACGAACAACAGAGCGCCATTTAGGCTTATTCTTACACACCTCACTTGCTTCTTTGACATTCATAACTCTTGTCATGCACGCTCGTCTGTTCTTAAGGAGGCTCCTGACCAAACTTTTACACTTACAATATATTACTACAAATTATTTATTATAATGTTACGTGCGAGCGGGGGTACGCAATTAGGATTGGAAGAAAACACCAGTTCTTAATTAAACGCTTTTATTAACTTAAACAGTCGTACGTGATTCCTCTCCGCAGTGTTGCCCCTATATACACTGTCCCGACGATAAGATGTCTCACTCACAATATCGTCGCCGATATTGCGTAGACCACCTCCTGCTACTGCAGAGCTCACCTCTGAATTTACCGCGTGTAGCTGGAATCGGATCGCTTCTGGTTCTTCCCTTAAACTACGCTGCACTTCTTCTTCACTGAATTGCCCACTAATTTTTTCACTAAATTCACCACTAAACTCGTCATTGTCTTCTATTAAACTTCTCTTCCAACTCTTTCGTATTGCACTTGTCGCTTCGCTGTCTTGAACTGAACTCAAGTCTAAACTGCCCGGTAGGTGCGCCTTACGCTGCTTATATACCCGGAACAATCTTCTGGAACCCATACTTTCATGATGCGTGCGTGATGATATATAGCCTATAGCCTTCCTCGATAAATGGGCCATCTAATACTGAAAGAATTGTTCACAAAAGACCAGTGGTTCCTAAGATTAGCGCGTTCAAGCAAACAAACAAACAAACTCTTCAGCTTTATATGTTAGTATAAGATGTAATGTCAGAATAGCAGCTTCTTACTAAATTCATATGAAAGTATATACGGTACCTATATCAAAAAAGAATTTTTAAAGTCTTTGTCTGACTGTCTGGATGTTCCGGCTAATCTCTGAAACAGCTGTATCGATTTTAACGGAATGTTCACTAGCAGATAGCTGATGTTATAAGGAGTAACTTAGACTATTTTTTAAGGCTTCCAAGAAAAAAATCCACGCAGACGAAGTCGCGGGCACAGCTAGTATTTTATAAATATAACACAAATTTATTAAAACCTTGCCAGTACTGTTTCTTGTGCTCGTGCAAGCAAAAGTTGACTTTAAGGTGACAAAAATCGACTAACTGTGACAAGGGGTGGAAGGTATCCTAAATTTTGTGAAGTCACATTTCAAAATATTTAAGCTTTAATACACGAAATTTTAACTATTAACGAAAAACTTCAAAAGATTGCTGTCTGTATGAGCGTAGTGTTTATATTATTTAAAAATAATTGAAATGGAAATTAAACTCATTACGGCCCAATCAAATGAACACAAAACATTTCGTCTAAATCCTTGAACCCGATTCCAGGCCTCCTATCTACCGGATCTAATTATGTATCTAAACTTCTCGTATCCACTTGAATACATACAAAAATTTCATCAAAATCGGTCCAACACACACGAAGGGAAGAATTGTATATATATAGATTAATTTAAAAAAAAATCCTTTTCCATGATAAAATTAATGTTAATAGTAAGTCAAATAAATACATAGTAAGATAAAACAACTGGTTGCTTCGTCTCTTGAGCAAAATTTGCAGAAAATGGTGTATTTTAATTACAATGCAAGCTCGCTACTTTTCTCAAAGTATTCTAGTTCGTAACATAGGTGATTAATATCTTTGAAGAAGAATTAACCTGTATTATCTGTGGAGAATGGCAGAATGCAGCGCCGCTGCGGCTAGCTGCGGAATACAAATACCGGATCGAGCCGTGTTAAATGTACGTGATTACGCTGCTAGCGTAATGAGCGAATCGATTTTGGTGCACACCGGAGTGTAATCGTGGGATTTCTAATATCTTAATTTATTTTAACAAAAAAAAAGAAAGAATATTTATTTGAAGCCATATACAATGTAAAATAGAAGAAGATAGAATAAAAAGAAATAAAAGGAAATGAAGTTCTAATTTCGTTCTAGCTCGGCAGATCACTGCTTGAATCCACAGGGCTGGTTTTGCGAGACTGTTATTAAAATGAATCATGGACACAGAAACAAATAATGAAAACAGTAAACAAATAGTAATATTATTGCTGGACTATAGCAGGCAAGCTCGCAGCCCGCCTAATGAAAGTTCATTAATGTCATCTATGTCACTTGCAATACCAATGGTGTAATGCGTTGCCGGCCTCGAAGAGAAGGGGTTTTGAAACCAAGCCACTGATGCCGGAACACAATCCAAGCTCTTTATAGCATACCCTAGACCAGGGGTTAGCTATGTAAACGCGTAAATGCCCTACATGGCTGTGGGTTGTTTACTCGCCTCTTGTAACCACAGGAATTATTATTATTTTTTCATTCTTGCACGAATAAGACAGCTTCGGTTCCTTAGGTTCAGAGTGTAGATGTGATGTAATGCAGTAAGTGTAGATGAAAGTAGGGATGTGTGCGTGCATGCGTGTGTGAGTGTGTGTGAATATCTACGTCGCTAAAGATTGCTTTCAGTATATCTATCACTGGAGCAAGACTTTCTGAACACCCAACAAAGCCAGCTGGACTTCGAAGTAGTTAGTACTTCCCAATCAACGAACTGACAATAGAAGACTATAAAAATCGTGGTGTAGAATATATGAAATAGGAAAGCCGATTTAGCCGAACAGTTGAGATTAATAACTACTAGTCAGAAAAGAAAACTACCTAATTTTAATGACAGTTGTTACTAAATCTTTGTTTCACAAGAAAACGTCTAATTCCAAAAGAGTCCTAAACTCTTTATCTTACGTATATCTCAAAATATACGTTAATAAAATCCTTTTACTTGCGTATATTTTTGTATCTAAATTACGCCTCTAGGGCATTACAAATCGAAGCAGGAATGTATTATTTCCGCTATAGTATAATTTCCTTAAGTTATCCTAAGTAACGAGTGTTGTCAGGTACGTCACGTGAAATAAATAATAAATAAAATTATAGTTTCTGTGATTTGGAACTTAAGGCGAGAGTTTAAATGAAAACTGCTATGAATGGTTATTTTCAAAATTTCTGTTTATGTGAAGCGTTCTAAAATAACTTTACAAACGGTTTGACGTTTCATGGGTTAAAATACGATATTTTCTGACATTTTCATTATTTTTCAGTACAAACATATTTCATGTACATACATATGTGTAGTACAAGTTCCAGTGATTTAGAGACCACGCTTAATCTATTAGACCAGAGAGACAATCAAAACGCTGTTTTGAGGTTCCTTTGCCTTCTCTCTGTTAAATAGTAGTTTTATAACTTGAAAATGTAAAAAAAATACTATTGGGAAGCCTACGAATACGGAAGGTTTCGAGAAATCCTAATTCATATTCTTAAAAACTAATAAAAAAAAAATTATTGCAGGAGATCAGCAGACAGGCAGACGGCCCACTTGATGAAAAGCGGTTACCATCGCCTATGGACATTTGCAACACCAAAGGTGCTACAAATGCGCTGCTGCTCTCTTAAGGGAGACTGGAACCTAGTCACTAATGCCGGAACACAACTCAAGGTTGTTATGGCGACATACTTTAGACCAGGGGTGGTAGCCATCCAGTCGGGCAAATGCCCTACCACCTGGCTGTGGGTTGTTAAGTCGCCTCTTACGACAGGCCGCCCGGCCGCAGGAAATTGTATTCTTTCTCCGTTCCTGCACGGATAAATATAAATATATATATTGTTATAATTATATTACAGCCAGGTGGTAGGGTATTTTCCCATCTGGATGTCTACCATCCCTGGTCTAGAATATGCCGCCATAACAACATAACATTAGTGGCCAGGTTTCAGTCTCCCTTTAGACAGCAGCAGCACATTTGTAGCACCTTTGGTGTTACAAATATCCATAGGCGATGGTAACTGCTTTCCATCAGGTGGGACGTCTGTCTGCCTGCTGAACTTGTGCGATAAAAAAAACACGCTGCCGGTGAAGGAATTTTTTCATTGTGAAATTGGCAAGCAGATAAACGACTCGCGTACTGGAAAGTTGTTGCTGTCACCTATAGACGTTTGTAACACCACGTGGATAGCCAACATGAGGATCACGAGGAAACCTGCACATTGAAATTATTTTATGTATGAAATCCGCTGATTTGTCTTGTACAAACGAGGCGAGTATTTTAGTTTATTTTCGTAGGTAATCCCTAGGACCCAAGCAGTGCGATGTTTAGGTAATAATATTCGCTTTTGAAATTCCGGGAATAAAATCAACAGTACACTAAAAATACCAATGTTCCGTTAAAATCGTTTCACATTGCAACACTGATACTTTGTAAGACAACTTTGTGTACAGTAAACATGATTTATCGAATAAAATTACGAAAAGAATGAAAAGGTTGTTTCTTATTTACTTTAATGGAAAGCAGAATATTTAATAAAAATATTTGTTTGAATAAAGGAACGGCTACATCATTGTTGGAAAGTAATATTATTGAAGTGATAACTTCTTATGGGAGGGTAAACCGCTTTGTTACGTAACGCGTTACGGCGCCAGTCTGTCTGGTTTCCTTTTCTCTCACGCATACGGTAGCGGTAGGCAGGCTCCTCCTCTCCTACTCTAACCCACAGCGCTAGCCAAATTTCTTCTAATGTACATATTTAAGAACTGTAACTAAGTATGAAATATATTTTACAATTAATAAAAGATTTTATTAATAAATAACCTTTCCTTACATTATCATATTAATATACATAAAATTTATGTAATAACCGAAGCTTTCCTCAAGTTAAACAATTTCAATATTAAATAGTTCAACTTAGATTAGTTTTAGTTATCACTTCTGTCGGGCGTCCCGGGACGCATGTTTTTTTAAATTTATTTTAAACTAGGATTCACCCGCGACTTCGTCCACGTTAGACTAGTAGCAAATTATACTGGAATAAACCAATTTTTATGCACTCTGACCAAACCTAACTAAACTAAACCACCTTCGGGAAAAATCCCACGGGATTCCCCGTATATAAAAAAAAATATAAGCAATCGTTTTACTTTAAACTGTGTCGGAATAAGCTAATGTTTATATACCCGGGATATAAAGTACTGCAAATTTTAAGTCAGGGAATTTGCTATCAATCCGTGAAAACTGCATCGAAATCGGCGTAGTAGTTTTTTTTTAATAAGTCACACTTTCATATGGCTTTGGCCGTGATAGTTTAATGGTTTAAGTGTTGCTCTATTTCATTCTAATGACGTGACTTTACATTCACCAAGGAGTAAGAACTTATGCAGCTTTTCTGTGTTTTGTAATAAATAATGCGGGCATATTGTTTGTTCCTCAAATAATGGTCATAACCATCGTATTATTTATATAATTATATAGAGCAAATAGTGAATAAGCATATAATTATTCGTGGCGCCATCTATTTATTAACTTTTAGGTAATGTTACTCCTTTATTAAAGATACAATAGAAAAATACAATTAAATACTAAAACTAAAGTACAGTATGAAAAATAAAACTAAAATTAAAAACTAGAACTAAATAAAAAAGGAGGGCATAATCCATAATCCATAATATAAATAAACCTAGTTAAAAAAAAAAACCTGTATCAAGGCTCGTCCAGCCCCACCAGACCACTGTCGCTGGGCATTGTACCTAGAAGGCTGGCAGCATTACCTCACTGGATACAGAGGTTAATCCTTTGAGCGAGGTAAGCTCCAGCCTTCCGGTCTGTTGTTGTATCGACCAGACGTTTTTTAATATTTTTAAATAATTTGTGGGCACTTGGCCCCCATGGGCCCAAAGTCTCCACCCCAAACGGCTCTAATTATAATATTAGTCATGTTGTTGTTATGATTTTAAAACGATACCTAGTTTAATGTTAGTGAATGTGTCCAAATGCGACTCAATAATAGTGTTAAAAAATAACCCCATCAATGATTAGCTATGTGATGTTAAGTATGATTCAAATTCTGACTTCAATTATGGCGTTTCGGGCAGATGGAGATTAAATTAAATAAAATGTTGAATTACAAAACTCGACTCGGGGAGGTGGTGTGGGCCGACTGACGGCAGTGCCGCGAATATCCAAATATCACAATTTTCGCTGAATTGCAACTGTCGCTAGCCGTCACAAGCTACATCAGTGTTTACACATGAGTTGTTTGTTGATGTTTAACGCCATTAACAATATCATCTCAAATCGGCTGCATCTGCGCGAGGCACTAATATTATTCCACGTGTAGCAGGGATATTATAAGCAGTTATGCTAGGTATAGACCTATATCATTATATTTTATTTTTTTGCTTTTTCATTTTAATTCACAAAATTTAATATCTTGTAATTGACGGTCTAAGTGTACATTCAGAAATGTTTTTATTATTTACAAAATGACAATACTGCTGTGTACCTTGAGCGTTTACAATATAAAAGCGCTTTAAAATAGCGGCGTTTACATTGCTTGAATTTGATTGAAGTTTTAAAATATTTAAATTAAATATATAAGTATCTAATTATAAATGTTAATTTATAATTAGATACCTATATAATAGTATTTTTAAGATAGTTTAGTTTATAATTTTATTTTATTTTAAAAGAGTAAATTATCTATATATATAATATATATTAAACATTTTGTACAGTTTGGAAATTTTGGTAATTTTTGCCATTTTTGTCATTTTGGATATTTGAGTCATTTTGGTCATTTTTAGGGACTCCTACTTTTATACTCGTCATGCTCGTCCAAGGCTAATTAGCGGATATGACACATGGGTTAACTCGATGCGCAAGTTTCATCAATATATATTCTATTCTATGTCAAGTGGTAGGATATTTGCCTATCTGGATGGCTACCATCACTGGTCTAGAGTATGCCGCCATAACAGCCATGAGTTGTGTTCCAGCATTAGTGACCAGTTTCCAGTCTCTCTTGAGAGAGCAGTAGCGCATTTGTAGCATATTTGATGTTGCAAATGTCCACAGGCGAAGGTAACCGTTTTCCATCACGTGGGCCGTCTGTCTGTCTGCTGAACTCACGCAATAAAAAAAAAGTATAGAATCGGTATTAATTTAATTATCTGGATACCTTTTTTATATACCTATATAGCATATGTTGTACATGCATTTCTTTAAATTATGTTGTTTCATACTATACTTAGTATTTAGTTACGCTAATACTAAAATAACTCTCATATAGACTTAGGAAAACATAATGAATTATTTAATTTATTTTTTCTTACCTTTAGCAAGATTTGCGTTCATTTGTACTGACCCCGCCAGGTGTACTAGCGTCATGGTTTATTTATTCGATGTCGAACTCATCGATATAAATGTATATGCGTTAACCACCAATTGCACCACATCACTAGCAGACAATTGCGCAGTGTAAAAATATTTTTTCATTTATTATTAATAATATATACCAATATCTTTAAGCGACGGCATCGTTAGAGCTTACACCTTTATAATATTTTAGAATTTAGATATCTAATCTTGGTTGCTAAGTTGCAATTAACAACACCGAAAAAAATAATCTCCAGTAAAGTGCATATCGCAATTATAGGAATTTTCTTTCTAGTATGGCTATAGAACTATATATACCTATAGAACTATATAGTTTACTGAGCCTTTTTCAATATTAATATCTATACAAAATAATATTGTCACAACCGACAAAGACCAATTCACACCTGCAGTTTATTATCTTTCGGCATTTGGACTTGTTTTATTTACTTGGTGTTTAAAATTTGTAATGAGAAAAACAGCCCATTGTAATCTTTATGGTAGTCATTAGCTAGGTGTGATTCTTGGAAATTCAGTCCACGCGGTCGAGTAGACTTATTTGTACAGTATAAAGCAATGCCCCAAGGGAGGGGTGAGGCAGTCAAGCGATAACCATAAGCGAGGAAAGACGTGTGTACATTCGATAATCTATATAGTGACGGACTTTGCGCGTGTTAATTAATCGTGCATTACGTTGGTACTGGTTGTGTTCAGTTATATTTGTACCTGTGTTATACGTGTTTGTGTAGGTCTAATAAATTTTATAATAATTCCAACGGCATTTTAATTCGAGTCCTGCAACTCGTAACAATATTTTGCTTTTAACTCAAGAACATACACGAATTATACAATAATTGTAAAATAATTAAAACAATAATAATACCCACAGGGAGGCTTTGTGGCGAAGCCTTAGGTGAGTAGCAACACCTCGGACCTGACTTCGGGGGCCAAGGCAAGGCCCTCGTCTCCGGTTTGCCTTACCCAGCCGGCACGGAGTGGAGATCGCTAGAGTTAAGACTCAAGGTCCAGGGATGGAAGTGATAAATGGCATAACGTCGGAAGTAGCTTCGGTGAACCTGCAGCCCACCTCTTTACACAGTTTTCCGTTCTGTTACGTGCAGGAACGGAGAAAGAATACAATTTCCTATGGCCGGGCGGCCTGTCGTAAGAGGCAACAAAACAACCCACAGCCAGGTGGTAGGGCATTTGCCCGACTGGATGGCTACCACCCTTGGTCTAAGGTATGTCGCCATAACAACCTTGAGTTGTGTTCCGGCATTAGTGATCAGGTTCTAGTCTCCCTTAAGAGAGCAGCAGCGCATTTGTAGCAACTTTGGTGTTGCAAATGTCCATAGGCGATGTAATCGCTTTTCATCAAGTGGGCCGTCTGCCTGTCTGCTGAACTCCTACAATAAAAATAAAAAAAGCTCTTAGCCACTCACACCCATGTGGCCCCTGTCTTCTATGGTATTTTTTGGGGCCCATGCAGGGAGTGGCGTGTCACCGTCTGACCATTTTTTCCATGTTCTTTAAACATTGCGACGGGCAGACGCTATAGTCCCTATAGTCTCAGATCTCCAGTTCCACTAGCAGTTCACCCCAATAGCCCGGTATTATTTGTTTTTATTTCCTACAAGAGTCCTACACTGACCAGGGGTTGTCCTTGAGTGCATTTTGATGTGGTGTAGACAGAGATAATCTTTGGTTAGTGTCCCGCCAGATTTACAATAAATTTGTCAAGGGGCCTCTACGTGTTGGCCTTCCAATGGCCCCACGCAAGCCCACCAAAAGTCCGGGCCATTTTTATGATACGCGGTCTACAATGACTGTAAAATATTAGAATTCAGATGTCATTATAATTATTTAAGTGTATCGTATAGAGTGGATATGTAAGTGTGTGGGATATGTGTGTGTGGGATATGTGTGTGTGTGTGGTATGTGTGTGTGTGGGATATGTGTGTGTGTGGTATATGTGTTTGAATGGTGTGAGTGTGTGTTTGTGTTTCGGTAATTACAGAGTGTATGGCACATACCAAGTATAGAAAAGAATATATACCTAATGTATTTCAGTCTCGTCTTATATGTAGATTGACTAAATGCCGGGATGGCCACACAATCCGCGTTATTACCGGACAAGCCTTTCCCAGTTTCATTTCCTTTGTACACTCATACAAACAAATGCTTGAGTGTGTGGCCTCAGTGACAACGGTGCGATACACGTAGAGTTTTTGCATCGAGTTTTGAAATTGCTTAAAGTATTTTTCACCAATTTTATTGTGCTTTGTTTGAGAGCTTTCATTTTTGAAAGTTTTTTCATAATTTATTATATTTGTTCAGTCAATTAATGTCTATTAATGTAATAAATCTGTTGGATGTGTCGAGGCTGTAAAAAACGTGAAAGCCTAAAAAAAAATTCGGGATAAGAAAATCCAAAACGCAATATTTAGAATTTTGGTCTGTCTGTTGTAATATCATGTGAAAACTACAGAACAGATTTAAATGAAAATCGACACAGAGATAGCCTATATCCCGAGTCAACACTTAGATACTCTTTATACCAATAAATAACATCGTTTCTGTGGAGCAAACGAATATAACCAAAAAGATGGCGTTGCGGTCGTGTGTTTTGGCACTGGTATTGCAATTCACTAATAGGTCGTCGTCATGGCAACGCGAACGAAGATTCACTGGCACATGCTAGTCATTAAGAAATATTACTAAAACTACGTTTTGATAGTTTTAAGCGGGCAATTTAATTTATTTCATTTTTATTTCGACGTTTCGGCCATTTTTTGGTAGCTGTGATCATAGAAGATAAAGTCTTTGTTAAAACGTATGTAGTTTTAATTATCTATACTTCTATACTTTTCTATACTAATATTATAAAGAGGTAAAGTTTATGAGTTTGTGAGTTTGGGAGGTTGTAGGAGGTAATCTCTAGATTTACTAAACCGATTTTAAAAATTCTTTTACTGTTGGAAAGCTACGTTAACAGGGAGTGTCATAGGCTATATAACATGACGCTATATACCACGAGAGCGGGACAGAGCGGGGTGAACCGCGACGGGTCGCTAGTATATAATAGTCGCGAAAACTTAAGAAAAGACTAGGAAATATTATTTTCCTTTTTAAAAAAGTGTGCAGCAATATTCCGCCTTGAAATTTCCCACTTAAAACTCTTTAAGTCACTGGCAACCCAACTTTAGGTAGGCCTTCAATTTCCTTTTTCCAGTCTATGATATTGAATCGCCTTCGTCGAGTATAATAGTACACTTATGTCATGTGCGAAATCGACCGGGTAATGCATGGTCGTGTCTCCATACTTATGGTTTCATCCCTTATTGGACATAATATATGGAATAATACCTATATTTTCTCAAACTTATAGGAGTTCAAATATTTTGGCAACTTTTTATTATTGCCAAGTGTCGTCATCTATAGACATTTGCAACACTGGGTGCGTTGCCGGCCTCAAACAAATTTCATAACGCGCTTTTTAAATTACCCATGTCGTAGCGCAGAGAGACAATCTCGGTGGGAAGTTGTACGACTAAATAGCTGTTTAATCTCCAAGCTTCCTCTTTTTAATGAGGGGAAATACGATTGAGGACAAGCCACATTGGGGGAAACGCGGTGGGAGCGTGTGGCATTCATGTGGCAAGTGCTAAGGCCACCTGAGTCAGTGATACCCACTAAAACCCCTCGGTGTTCCGTCCTTCGCCTTTATGCCAGGGCCACAGGTAGAAAGCCTTACTATTCCACAGGCCCTGACAGGCGGCGAGCCATCGGCAAGTGTCCCTTTTATTTGACAAGGAGAAATCCACTTAAGGACGTCTCAAGTGGGATCACGGCGAGGGTGTGTGGAGACTCGCCGACCTGTTGCCGGAATACCCACTAAAACCCACTAAACGTGTTCTTTCCAGTCTCCTATAGCCAAGGCCGCGGAAAGTGGCTATCGCTTGCTCCACATAAGCCCTACCAGGCGACGGCCAAAAATGCCTCATCCATAGTTACCGCGGGTTGCTTTGCGCCCTGAATGAGAATGGGGAGTGCGGAACAACTCCGCTCCCTTATCCAGCGGCCTTAAGTGCGGGTGGACCCTCCTCTGACTTTCATCCGCGGCTGTTTGTTCACAGCGCCTGCAAGCGATCTGCAAGTGTCCTTTTTTTGTTAACGCATGAGTCGTGTGTTTGGATATATCCTCGGGCCTCGGGGGAAAGTGTATCGACGGATATGTAGGACTCTTAGTGATCGGTTCTTCACGCTCACTTCGCCGCGGCAGAAGTAGTCGCGTAATACCGGCCGCCGAACTACCCACTAAAGCTAAAGCTGCGGCCCTATTCCCACGCATTTACGGGACTCCACCGCATCTTGAATAGTATTACTGCACCGTGACACCTCTATTCTAGGGGCCTACTTCGTCAAACAGGGGGGGCTGGGAGGGAGGAAGTCCACTGTTACCTCCGCATGCAGCGGCCCCCTGCGACGAAACTGAGGGGGGAGGGGGTGAAGGAGATTCGCGTAGCGTTGTGACAAGTGAATATGAGAGTGGTATGTAAAATGTAATAACTACAAACGCGGAGTTGACTCTTTATCTACAGCTTTTCTGCGGGTCCGTTGAGTAATTATTATTTTCGCACATTGCGATGTCATCGCCGACATTTAGTTCAGATAGTGGCTTACCATATCCAGCATAATAATGTTTACTTTTTCTTTGTTTATCTTCTTTTTTTATTGCAGGAGTTCAGCAGACAGGCAGAGGGCCCACTTGATACATACATACATAAATAACTTCACGCCAGTTCCCTTGTGGGCTAGGCACGAACAACAGTGTGCCATTTAGGCTTATTCTTACACACCTCACTTGCTTCTTTGACATTCATAACACTTGTCATGCACCCTCGTCTATTCTTAAGGCTCCTGACATCACCTTCTGCTAGTACACGATCAATTTGATCATGGAAGGTGTGTCGTGGCCTTCCACGACTTCTGCATCCATCCACTTTTGCATTGTATATCTGTTTACACCCACTTGATGGGAAGCGGTTACCATCGTCTATGGACATTTGCAACACCAAAGGTGCTACAAATGCGCTGCTGCTCTCTTAAGGGAGACTGGAACCTGGTCGCTAATGCCGGAACACAACACAAGGTTATGGCGACATACTTTAGACCAGGGGTGGTAGCCATCCTATCGGGCAAATGCCCTGCCACCTGGCTGTGGGTTGTTTTGTCGCCTCTTACCACAGACCGCCCGGCCGCAAGAAATTGTGTTCTTTCTCCGTTCCTGCACGGATAAAATGCATGTCTCTATAACTATTATTTCACTTGAACAAATCAGGATGGTCCGAAGGTAGTCTGCATTTAAATCTGTTGCCGAAAAATAGCTGCGCAGAAGAATTCACATTTTCTCTTGGAGTATTTCTTTACGTCAGAAACGATCTTACGTAAATCTCCATTCTTGCTCTCTGTTCAGGCTGTTCGTCTCTATTTATTATGTTCACCCAGAAGGAGACTTTGAAAGAATAAGGGAGGAGAATGATTAGGAGGACCCCTGTTGCAGACGGCGTAGAGGGGATCGCAGGCGCCTCTTTGCCCATCTCCTCCCGATAACGTAGTAGGACTGGAGGGGTCAGGGTAGCCTCCCGGGAAGCCATACCCAGTACCGTCGGGTGCTTTGGTCCCAGGGACACCCCTTATTGTCGGCTTGCATCGAGGCGTTACGGCAGTCCTATCTATGATTACGGTCCCGTGACGCCTTACTATGATGCGGAGGGACGCTAGAAGGTTCAGGGGGTGGTTTGGCGGTCGGTACTTGCAACTCCTTCAATTATCAGAAGCTTGTGTGTAGTGTCAGCTGATAATTAATATATAATAATTATGTTTTATACTTAGGTACTAGGGCACGGGTCCCAAACTCAAAAGGCGCGGGTTCGAATCCTGCTCGGAACGCATGCACCACTTAGGCAGTTTTATTACCTAATGTACATATTGTTACAATTAACAGCGATGAAGGAAAACATCGCGATGAAACCTGCACATCGAGATATCTGATAAGTCAAACCTGCCAAGCCGCCTTCAACAAACGTGGCGGGTATAATGTCGGTTCCGATTGCTTTAAGCAATATCACCACTCATATATATATATATATATTATATATATATATTATAATTATAATATATATAAATTAAATTTGTCAAGGGGCCTTTACCTTTGGCCTTCTCATGGCCATCCCATCCCATGTCTGAGCCATTTTTATGGCCCGCGGTCTCTATAGACATATCTATATGTCAGTCACTGACTTTCAATTTATACACGTTTTATACGCAATAAAGCTGTGGTAGACTTTCTTCTTAAAAGCTTAGGCGCAAGTATGGAGCCTACTTAAAACTAGAAGTTGATATGTGAAAAGTTTCCGAACTAGCTACTTCGGAACGAGGCAATACGTCACGCCACCGGTCGTTCGAGTTCCGAAGTTAGCAGTTCCGTAGAACAAACGCCGCGCATAAATATTCCCAGCCGATTTGCATTTGGATCTACTAATGTCGAAGATGTTAGAGGCGATTTTTTTACTTTTACGTGTACTTTTACAAAGAAATACGACATAAAAATACTAAGTAGTTTTACCTAGTAACATGAAAATAAAGTACGCCTAGACCTGATAATCCCATAATATGACATAATTTTTAATTTTATTAATTACCTGTGGATTTAATTAATGTAGAAATTGACGTGTAACTTTGTTATGAATAAATGATTTCTGATTTCCTGATAACTAAATAGATGAGATTTTTTTTCATTTTTTTGAAGTGATAACAGGCTCCTCCTCTCTCACTCTAACCCACAGCGCTAGCCGTATTTCGGTAATTAGATTAAATAATGATACTAATAATGTACATACACAAAATTCTAATGTGCATATTCAAGAATCGTAACTAAGAATAAAATATATTTTATAATCAATAAACGATTTTATTAATAAACTAGCGGCCCCGGCAGACGTTGTCCTGCCTTTAAAAAATAAAATTCTAGAATCCGATCTCAGCGCCACCTACCGGTTCTAATTGCGAATCTAAACCATCCGGGTTCCCGCTCAATCACACGAAAACAAAATCACCAAAATCGCTCAAGGTGATTAGGAGGATTCCAGAACCCGATCTCAGCGCCACCTACCGGTTCTAATTGTGAATCTAAACCATCCGGGAACCCACTCATCCCTACTCCGTGATGTTTGCTAGATGAGAGGTGACAACGGTAGACATCTAGCGGGGATAACTGATCGATTGATAGTTAAAAAAAATATCGCGATGGAAAAATAGGGGTTGATAGTAGAGAGGTGGAAAAGAGTAATATAATTTTTTTTATTCTAAGTCATGATAAAATAAGATTAAAAATCTTGCCAAAAAAAATTAAAGTTTATGATTAACAAATAAAAAATAGGGGTTGATTGTAGAGGGGTGAAAATTTAGGGTTGTATATATTTTTTAATGCTGTGTATTCTAAAAAAATAGAAATTAGGGGTGGACTACCCTTAACATTTAGGGGGACGAAAAATAGATGTTATCCGATTCTCAGACTTACCTAATATGCACACAAAATTTCATGAGAATCGGTCAAGCCGTTTCGGAGGAGTATGGTAACTAACACTGACACGAGAATTTTATATATTAGATAACCTAAGCTTTTCTCAAGTTAAACAAATTCAATATGAAATAGTTCAACTTAGATTAGTGTAAGTTATCACTTCTGTCGGGCGTCCCGAGACGCGCACGTTTTTTTATTTTATTACTAGGTTCATGTTTTATCCGTGCAGGAACGGAGAAAGAATACAATTTCCTGCGGCCGGGCGGCCTGTCGTAAGAGGCGACTTAACAACCCATAGCCAGGTGGCAGGGCATTTGCCCGACTGGATGGCTACCACCCCTGGTCTAAAGTATGTCGCCATAACAACCTTGAGTTGTGTTCCGGCATTAGTGACCAGGTTCCAGTTTCTCTCAAGAGAGCAGCAGCGCATTTGTAGCACCTTTGGTGTGGCAAATGTCCATAGGCGATCGTAATCGCTTTCCATCAAGTGGGCCGTCTGCCTGTCTGCTGATCTCCTGCAATAAAAAAAAAAAAAAAAAAAAAAACGTTTGACCATTATCTCGCTCGATTTAGAGCAGAGATATGGTCTAAGATCGAGCACGCTTACCTAGAAGGTAGGTACCTTATACACACGGGACTTGAAGACACCCAGGTTGTAAGTTTCGGGAAAAACAGACTCCGGTAGTGTTCCACTCCTTTGCGGTGCGCATAATGAAGGTGGACTCAAAGCGTTTTATTCGTATAGGTGGTACCTTATAGCGATGCCGCATGCCAGTGCGTCTGGTTGTCCGATGATAGAAGACTGGAGACTGGAGAATATCAAGGACTATAATTAGAATGGTAGGATGGTATATATTACAAGGATTAGAATGGTATATATTTCGTGACATAACTCTAAACATATTTAACGAAAAATTTTGTAAAAATTAAGCTACACTATAAAAAAAGAAATCTAAAATTAAATACTAGAACTAAATAAAAAAATAGGGCATTATTACAGATAAAGTATTGGTCCCAAACCCCCTGTCACTTACCGGGAACGTTCTCAAAAGACTGGCGGCGTTACCAAATTGAATAGCAATGCTTAACCTTTGAGCAAAATAGACGGCAGGCTTTTGGTTACGTGAGAGGTCTATTAAACGGTCGGCGACATCTCGATAAAGTTTTTGAATATCATATACATACTTTTAACTTTTGAAATATCGGGTAGAAAGGTCTAGAAAAATTCAAGGTAGCGGGAGAGCTTTTAAAATTTATACGAACTTTTTTATAGTACTTTAGCTATTACACTTATCCGTGCAGGAACTGTCGTAATAGGCGACTTAACAACCCACAGCCAGGTGGTAGGGCATTTGCTCGACTGGAAGGCTACCAACCCTGGTCTAAAGTATGTCGCCATAACAACCTTGAGTTGTGTTCCGGCATTAGTGACTAGGTTCCAGTCTGACTTAAGAGAGCAGCAGCGCATTTGTAGCAACTTTGGTGTTGCAAATGTCCATAGGCGATGGTACCCGCTTTCCATCAAGTGAGCCTTCTGCCTGTCTGCTGATGTCCTGCAATAAAAAAAAATAGATAAAAATGTTAAATAATAGAAAGAAAAGTGTAATAGTATTAAGGATCTGTGTAAAATTTTTCAGAAAATAAAAAAATAAAATAAAAAAAGACAAAAAGAAAATATATACAAAAAGTAAAAAAAAAGGCCGGAAAGGTCTTGTTAGTCTGGGGGAGGGGAATAAAAAAAATACTAGTTATACCGGGGTAAACTGAATTTACTTAACCTTCTAGCATTACCCGTAACGTATATGTCGGGTTCACGCCGGGAGCGAACGAATGACGCTCCGAGAATAACACAATAATAATCTGAAATATTACAATCAAAGTTTATTACACTAGAATTATCTCAATTACGATATTAAATACTGCACAATAATACACAGAAATATTAGGACAACTCCAAGAGTTGCATCCACGCTTGTCAGGCGTCGAGCAGCAATTTGCCCTTCAAGAATACTGCGATTATCAATCAGTAATTATCGACCACATTATATTATGTGCTCCTCGTCCAAGACTACCAATGTAGACTGTCCGTCGTAGACTTGGTTGTAGACTGTCGGTTGAAGACTGCCCCTCCTCTGCCCGAACACCGCGTATTTAAAAGGTCCTCGTAGCGCGCCGCAGTGACACCATCCGGTAATGCTGTGGCGCCACTTCAGTTACACTTCCTTCATAAAACCAACCTCCGCCATACGTATTAACTTCGCGTCACGTAACGTTCTGACGGACAGAGTCGACGTTATTACGAAACGGCTGGCCCGGATCAGTTCGCCCACGGTTAGGACGGTAGGCTGGCAGGCACCGACAGATAGACACAGACGGCGGCGTCTCAAACGCCGTCAATCAAGATCTCTCCACGTCCCCGCGACGAACGCTAGGAGGCATAGCCCCCACAGGATAGACTAGGCGTGTTGCTGGGAAGTTTCTTTCGCCGTTTCTTCTTTCCCAGCCATAACACGTTGCGAAACGGCAGTAAGATAGCGTAGGCCGCCGCGAACCACCGATCCCGGCCCGCCGGGATCCTTTCCCTCGGGCTTTATATTACCCGTCGCCCGTTCTCAATTAGTGCTTTGTGTCGCCCTATGGTGGGCATCATTAAATTCATCCACCTCTCATGGCAACAGTCCAGCCGAGGTTAAACTCCTTAGGGAGCTCCCTCGAGCAAGTTGCCCCCCCCGGGCTCGAGCGCCTTCGCTTCGCGAAGGCACTCGCCCCAAAAACCCCGGTAAAGTTGTAAGGTCTTCGGACTAACAACATAAAGTCAAGTCCCATAACAAAAAAAAGTATTAATTTCCAACATCCGGTTATTGACTACTTCCGTCCTATGGTTACTTTACAATAACACACGATTCCTACATATATACGTTTCAAGTACTTTATGGATAACAATAATGAGTGCTGATCAATTGTATTGAAACATGTATGCTCTAGCACTAGTTTAAAAAATCTAGTTGCGGGCTATGATGTGCATTGGAGAATCGCCCCCAAAGAGAATTGCTCAATAGCAGATGAGGCAATAATACAGAGAGATATAGAAGAGTGACAATTAAGCGGTGTGGGCTCACATCAACGTGCCACTGCAGTGGGCTAAATGATCGACGCCGATATAACGATACGCTCCAGTTCACCGTGACACAGTCCAAAACATAGGAGAATAAATACAGGACAAATTTTACATTGTAATCTAGTATTTATTATTATAGCTGTCAGCCCCCCAAATAAAAATCTAGAACCCGATTTCAGCGCCAAGTATTTTGTTTAGATTGAACGAATAGATTGTTGAAGGATTAGTAAGGATCCTTAATCTTTATATAGCTCAGGGCTTTTCAAAATTATTTCAACAGTGACGTCCTTGGGAAGTTGCCATATTTTTGCGACGCCCTGGCCTTCTTGTTATACATTTACCTACTAGTTGTAGTTCTAGCCTAATAACATCCGTGCAGGAACGGAGACAGAATACAAGTCCCTGCGGCCGGGCGGCCTGTCGTAAGAGGCGACTAAACAACCCACAGCCAGGTGGTAGGGCATTTGCCCGACTACCACCCCTGGTCTAAAGCATGTCGCCATAACAACCTTGAGTTGTGTTCCGGCATTAGTGAGCAGGTTCCAGTTTCCCTTAAGAGAGCAGCAGCGCATTTGTAGCACCTTTGGTGTTGCAAATGTCCATAGGCGATGGTAACCGCTTTCCATTACGTGGGCCGTCTGCCTGTCTGCTGAACTTCTTAAAAAAAAAAATTAAAAAAAATTGTCAGAAAAACTCCACATAGCATCTAAATGTTTTATCTTATACTAATCTTATATCTTATACTAATATATAAAGCTGAAGAGTTTGCTTGTTTGAACGCGCTAATTTCAGGAACTACTGGTTTGATTTGAAAAATTCTTTCAGTGTTAGATAGCCCGTTTATTGAGGAACGCTATAGGCTATATATCATCACGCTAAGACCAATAGGAGCGGATAATCAATGACGAATGTTTCAAAGTGGGGGGTTTTTAAAACAATTCCACGCGAACGACGACGCGGGCACAGCTAGTTAGAAAATAAAGAACAAAAATGAAAGCAAACAAAAAAGATAAAAAGCCAGCACACGCTTCACCTGCACCTCCACCCCCCCCCTGCATCACAATGCGTATGGCGCTCACTTGACTCGGTCGCATCGACACAGACTGCCAACCTATTTAGATTGCCTCACGACGCCCCTGGGATAATACCGCGGCGCGAATATTTAAACTTATAATTTAAATTAATAATAATAAATTTAAATTATAAGTTTGAACATTATTAAGGTTCTGTTGTGAAAGACTATACTTCTATAATCACAGATTTCGCCAAGGCTACACTGTCAATTTGACTTTAACAATAAACAAAAGAGTATTGCGTGTGTGTGTCAAATACATGGTAGTGTGTGTAATGTTTTTTTATTGACTTAATGTATTTTTTTTGCATAATTTAAAAAAAATATTAACTTTCGTCGCTTCTTCTCTATATAAACTACTAGCGGCCCGGCACGGTTTTATCCGCGCTTTGTCCCGCACCCGTGGTATATATCGTCATGTTATATAGCCTATGACACTCCCTGTTAACGTAGCTTTCTAACAGTAAAATATATACACAAACACACATATATATACTTACTTACATATATGTATATATATATATATTCTATTTGCAATAAACAGAACACAGCAAGAAAAAAGCCTCACAATTATGAATGATCATAATTGTCATCAAAATACCTTATGGCTTAGACCACCCTTCACAGAGATGGCAGTGAAGCATCAAACGATGCAGTTCGTATCTCGTATACAAATAATGCGAATTAATTTAAATTCATTACATATGCATAATGCTGTGTATTTGGGAAATACGATATCACAATCATTACAATAAATAAAAACACGATTGCAGCGCCATCGAACGGGACCAATTGTTAATCTAAACCATGCAGTTACCCACTTGAACACACACAAAAAAATCATCAAAATCGGTTCAATCGTTTAGGAAGAGTCCAGTGACATACACACGAACAGAAGAATTTTATATATAAAGATTTTTGGACCAGAAACCCTTGTGCGTCCTCACAACACCTTACTAAAGTTTCATCAGAATCTGATCAGTGCTTTACGAACACATCTTATACTAATATATAAAGGTGAAGAGTTTGTTTGTTCGATTGAACGCGCTAATCTCAGGAACTACGGGTTTAATTTGAAAAAATCTTTCAGAGTTAGATAGCCCGTTTATTGAGGAAGGCTATAGGCTATATATCATCACGCTAAGACGAATAGGAGCGGAGCACCAATGAAGAATGGTTCAAAATCAGGGGGGTTTTGAAAACAAATTCCAAGCGGACGACGTCGCGGGCACAGCTAGTTGAGAATAAACATACAAACGTTGATTTTTATTTTTATAGATTTTTTGAGTCGGAAACCCTTTCGGGCGTCTTCGGGGCGCCCTACGAGAGTTTCATCACAATCTGATCAATGCTTTAGGAACGCAACGGGGAAAAACGTACTGTTACGACCTAGGTGCTAGCAAAGACAAATTCACACCTGCATATTTGTATAAACACATTTTATTACCTTTTCGGCATTTGGTCTTCTCTTGTTTACTTTGTGTTTAAAATTTGTAATTAAAACAGTCCATTATGTATTGTAATCTTTTACGGCCTATTGTTGTATTGTGATCACTGCCAGGTGTCTCGGATTTAAAAATACAAACTGATTTTAAGAAATTCGGTCCACGCGGCCGCGCAGACATATTGCACCTGTGCAGTATAAAGCAATGCCTCAATGGAGAGATGAGGCAGTCGGGCGATAACCACAAGCGAAGTAAGACTTGTGTACATTTGTTAATCTATTTAATGACGGACTTTGCGCATGTATTTGAATTACGATCTTCTGCATTACGTTTGGACTTTTATATTTGTACCTGTGTTATAAGTGTTAACTTATGAACAGTAATGTTAACTCTATAATAATTCCAACGGCATTTTAATTCGAGTCCTGCAACTCGTAACAATACAAGCATTGTTTTACTTATAAGATTGATCGTTGTTGATTGCTCAAACTTTTAAGAGTTCTTTCTTTATATCTTTATGTCAGCGACGGCATGTTCATCTCAGTTTCCGCGTTTATTTCGATCTGCTGGTTCTGAAAATACAATTCTTACATATTTTGTCTGTCTGGCGGGTAAAGTATTACTTTATCCCGATAAATGACATCGTCTCCGTGGGCACGGTCCATCTGATTGAAAGCAGTATGGACATTTGTAACACCAAAGGCGCTACCAACGTGCTGCCGGTCTAAAGGGCTACTGAAACCTAGCCAATAATGCCGGAACACAAACCAAGATTGTTATGGCGGCATACTCGGGACCAGGGTAGCCATCCAGACAGGTAAATGCCTTACCCCCTGGCTGTGGGTTGTATTGTCGCCTCTTACGACAGGCCGCCCGGCTGCAGGAAATTATATTCTTTCTCCGTTCCTTCACGGATAGCAAGGATAGGTTATAATAATAATAATAATTAATTCCCGCAGGGGGGCTTTGTGGCGAAGCCTTAGGTGAGTAGCGACACCTCGTACCTGACTCCGGGGGCCAAGGCAAGGCCCCCGCCTCCGTGCTTGCCTTAACCAGCCGGCATGGAGTGGAAATCGCTAGAGCTAAGACTCAAGCTCCAGGGGTGGAAGTGATAAATGGCCTAACGTCGGAAGTAGCTTCGGTGAACCTGCAGCTCACCTCTCTACACCCCTTAGCCACTCACACCCATGTTGCCCCTGTCTTTATGGCATTTTTTGGGGCCCATGCAGGGAGTGGCGAGTCACCGTCTGCCCATTTTTCCATGTTCCCTGAACATTTTTTTTTATCCGTGCAGGAACGGAGAAAGAATACAGTTTCCTGCGGCCGGGCGGCCTGTCGTAAGAGGCGAGAAACAACCCACAGCTAGGTGGTAGGGCTATGCCCGCCTGGATAGCTACCACCCTTGGTCTGGAGTATGCCGCCATAACTGCCTTGTGTGGTGTTCCGGCATTAGAGACCAAGTTCCAGTCCCCCAACTCCGAAGTGCTACAGTGTCTGCGAAATCTGGAACTCGTTGTGTGTCTAAGTCTACTGCATTTCCGCAGGCGTGATGAGGTGAAGTGGGGGTCAGGGAGACCCGATGAAACGGTTGACCGCTGGCCGCCCGCCAGGTAGTAGGGGACCTGAACCCGGACTAACCAATCCCATGGAGGCTGACCCACCAACTGGCGCATAATCTTGGGGAACACTGTCGTGCCGGTTGGTGACCGGATGTGGCCAGGCAGTGTTCTCCGGGGAGGATCGGGGGCCCTTCCGTGCCCCACATCAGCTCTTCATACAACCTGCGCATTTGAGGGACAATGGCATACATCACACTTTTTTTTCCTCTTCGTCGCAGACACATTAGCACTTCCTTAGACTTCCCTTTTTATAATTTTTATTCATCTTCATGAGCCGAGCAATAAGAAAAAAGGTTACCACAGCGGGTTTTGACTCCACAATTAAAGTGGACTTTTGCAACAAAAGAGGTATTCACGCCAATATCAATGCCGTCCATCACCACCTCGAGACGGCAAAGCCGGCCTTATTATTTTTGACGGAGACACAGATTTCTACTCCGGTCGACACATCATACCTTCACTACCCCGGTTACAATCTGGAACACTTGTTTCTGTCAAAAGCCGGGGTCTGTGTATACGTCCGGGAAGATATCTGCTGTCGCCGTCTCCACGGCCTTGAAGATAGGGACCTTTCCATCTTGTGGGTACGCATAGATTTTGGTGGTTCCACTCGGATCTATGCGTGCTTATACCGGTCCCATGGTAGGGAATGCGCAAGGACTGAAACAGCTCGCTTTTTTGAACACGTTCATGAGGGAACCGACAGAGTTTTCGGGCAGTACCCTTCAGCAGAGGTAGTCATACTCGGGGACTTTAATGCTCATCACGCTGAGTGGTTGGGTTCCCCGAGAACTGATCTGCCAGGGACTACTGCCTATGATTTTGCTCTCGCTCATGGATTCACTCAGGTGATCACGGGATTTACCCGAATACCGGATAGAATGGATCATGAGCCCTCCTTGCTAGATCTTCTGCTGACCACACACCCGGAGAATTACCAGATCTCGATCAGTGCTCCACTGGGAATCTCTGATCATTGTCTGGTATCTTCGGTGGTGCCCCTTCCTATTGCCGATCGGACTCGTCCCGCTGGACGACGGAAGGTGTGGCGATACAGTTGGGTATGGAAGAGAGAGCATGAAAGTAGAGTAAACGCGGTCGAGATGCGAGCACTGCGCAAAATCTGCGGAGTGACGCTCGCGGACCGCGTTCGTAATACCGAAGTAAGAAAGAGAGTTGGTCTGAAAGAGAGTGTCGGGGTGAAGGTAAGGAAAGGAATGCTCCGGTGGTTCGGGCATGTGGAAAGAATGCATGATGAAAGAATGACTAAACAGATAGACAATGCAAAAGTAGATGGATACAGAAGTCGTGGAAGGCCACGACACACCTTCCATGATCAAATTGATCGTGTACTAGCAGAAGGTGATGTCAGGAGCCTTAAGAACAGACGAGCTTGCATGACAAGAGTTATGAATGTCAAAGAGGCAAATGAGGTGTGTAAGAATAAGCCTAAATGGCACTCTGTTGTTCGTGCCTACCCCGCAAGGGAACTGGCGTGAAGTTATGTATGTATGTATGTATTTGTGAGTGTCATTCTGTGTTGGAAGGGTACGCCGCCAACGCCGCAACACCCCATCACACCCTACAGACAATTTAAAAAAAAAACTTTTGCATTTACATGTAATATATTATTATACTATATGTTGGGTGCTTCTCTTATTGATAAAATTAGAAATGAGGATATCCGTAAGAGAACCAAGGTAACCGACTTAGCTCGCAAAATTAGCAAGTTGAAGTAGCAGTGGGCCGGTCACATCTGCCGCAGGACCGATGGCCGATGGAGCAAAGGAGTCCTGGAGTGGAGACCGCGTCTCGGTAAACGTAGTGTCGGACGCCCTCCAGCCCGATGGAACGACGACCTATGCAAGGTCGCCGGTAGGCGCTGGCTGAGGAAATCTTGGGGAGGCCTACGTCCAGCAGTGGACTGCAAATGGCTGACGACGACGATATTATCATACATTTTTAACGGATACGCTGAATTTGAGAAATAAATAGAGTATACACACAATGCCCACATTTGTAAAGCCGCGGAACGAGTTTAATTAACACGAAATAAAAAGCAACGTAGAGCTGAGACAAATGCATTGTGCTCTTTTATTTCTTTCGTGTAACTAGTTTTTTTACTTAAATAAAATTAGATCCGATGTAATTCTGTGTTTTGGGTTCTGTAATTCTTTTGGTAAAAACAAAACCCCTTTTTTATGACGCAGGGGGAATGTCTTTTCTTAGGATATCGTCCTCGGGCCTGGGGGGAAGGTTCGCCGAGGGACGTGTGGGACTCTTGATCGGCCGTATGGTCCGAACAACTTCAAACCACTCCCGGGAAAATTTCAGCATTCCAGTATTCCCGGGATAAAAAATATCATACATTTTATTAAATTAAATCTGCTATCGATCAGTAAAAAAATCACATTGGATTTCGATTTTTTTTATTTAGCCATTTTAAATAATTCCCAGAAAAATTCCCGCCGGATTCCCAGGATAAGAAGTAGCACAAATTTTAAGTCTAAGAATTTGCCGATCAGCGAAAGCCGCATCGAAATCGGCCCAGTAGATTTTACGTGAACCAAGCGTGAAACAAGAAATCTAAAAAAATTGCATCATGTTCTCTATCGTTTATATAGTCTATTCCAGTTGTTTTTTTTTAAATAGCTTCAATGTACAGACACGGCATGTTTTTTTTATTGCCTGGGTTCAGCAGACAGGCACTCGGCCCACTTAATGCAAAGCGGTTACCATCGCCTATGGACATGTGCTACAAATGCGTTGCTGTTCTCTTAAGGGAGATTGGACCCTGCTCACTAATGTCGGAACACAACTCAGGGTTCTTATGACGGCATACTCTAGACCAGGGGTGGTAGCCATCCAGTCGGGCAAATGCCCTACCACCAGGCTGTGGGTTGTTTTGTCGCCTCTTACGACAGGCCGCCCGGCCACAGGAAATTGTATTCTTTCTTTCTCCGTTCTTACATACATACATACATAACTTCACGTCAGTTCCCTTGCGGGGTAGGCACGAACAACAGAGCGCCATTTAGGCTTATTCTTACACACCTCACTTGCTTCTTTGACATTCATAACTCTTGTTATGCAAGCTCGTCTGTTCTTAAGGCTCCTGACGTCACCTTCTGCTAGTACATGATCAATTTGATCATGGAAGGTGTGTCGTGGCCTTCCACGACTTCTGCATCCATCCACTTTTGCATTTTATATCTGTTTAGTCATTCTTTCATCATGCATTCTTTCCACATGCCCGAACCACCGGAGCATTCCTTTTCTTACCTTCACCCCGATACTCTCCTTCAGACCAACTCTCTTTATTACTTCGGTATTACGAACGCAGTCCGCGAGCGTCACTCCGCAGATTTTGCGCAGTGCTCGCATCTCGACCGCGTTTACTCTACTTTCATGCTCTCTCATCCATACCCAACCCGCGTTGTGTATGGCACTCCACTCCGGTGGTTGGAGCATTCCTTTCCTTACCTTTACCCCGACACTCTCTTTAAGACCAACTCTCTTTCTTACGAACGCGGTCTGCCAGCGCACTCCGCAGATTTTGCGCAGTGCTCGCATCTCGTTCTTGCACGGATAAAAAGAGTCTGTTTAGAATTGTATAATATTATAGATAAATAATTAGGAGTAATATTTCACTTCGTAAGAAAGCTTATAATAACGCTGTAGTGTTATCGATTCGCAACGTAGTTACAGCCATATAGTCCTATCTGTGATAGACTTGAGTTTAATTTATATTATTAAATAGTACCTACCTTGAAATAAACTTAAATGTGGACGCCTATGTACTCGCACTGCTATATTGAATTGGACTTATTTACTTCCTTGAATCTGTTTATTTCTTTAATTCCGATTATAGACATACAGGTACCGCGCAAGTCAACTTTTCACAAGGTTTATTTTACTTAGAATTGGAGCAAATCTTACAATAAAGCTTTTTAGGGTCCCGCAGTCCTGTTGGAAAAAGCGGAACGCTTTTGTAGTACTCATATTCTTCCGTGTCATTGTCTGAGTAGTTTTTCCACAGAATACCGATTCTATATGAAAAGTTGTTAATAGTATATCACCCTCAATTTTTGAACTGCAGCTTAGTAAATTCTAATGAAGAGCGATAAATATAGAACAATACAATTGAGAGCTCTTTTGCGCACTGAATATTCTGTGTACTGCTCGTCTGTACCTTGAATATTCTTTGTACTGTTCGTTTGCACACTGAGTGTTCTGTGTACCGCTCGTCTACTCATTGAGTATACTGTGTACCGCCTGTCTGCCAGTCCCAATGAAATGAAAATAAGTTACACTCGCGTCAACAAACCGTCTTCGGTTTATTTTTGTTCGCGTCATGCCTCACCCATTTTACACTATCCGTAAATAACAAATATACTGCGTCTGCGTGAAATTATTTTTGTATTTTAAGGGCTCCGTAGATTTTATAATAATAGTAGTGATAGTTTTATTATAGCTAGTAATAGTGGACTGTCCATCTGTTTTTAGACGTCACAGTATATTTTTCATGTTTTTTTTTAAGTTTATAGCTTGGCAACTAGGCCTTTAAGCCAGGCGCAGTTGTATTGTAGGCTACAATCCACACCATTCAACGGAGTTCTTGGGAAAACTCGAAAGGCCACATTTGACTATACAGTTCACATTTCTCACAAAAACACATAATTACTACTCAAAAACTATCAATATCCTACAACTATTGTTCATTTTAGAGTAATTTTACACATTTTTAGAAAATAAAACTGCACAGCACAACGTCCCCTTTCGGTTCCCGCCAAAAACTCCTATTTTTCATGTAATATATGTGTAAATGAAGAGTAATTTAATTTGATTTGAATTTGGCGCGCATTATCATAGCATACGTCAAGTGTCAATGTAATGTCACTTGTACATCACATAATCACATTTGTCAGAGTTTTTCTCAGTTAGTTCAATAGAACAAATTAAGTGCTATTTTAAATATTTAAACTATACTAGATTAATTGAAATTGTAAATTAATTAGCTTGAAATGTTGTTTCTCTTTACAGGTGAGTTGCGTAGTTATAAATTCACATACAAAAACAGTGTATAGCGTATTGTATTTAATAATAAAAAATCTCTTTACAGAGCAACCGTTAGTTTTTTAATTTACGAATCAAAAGTAAACCACACATGTAACTGTTATTTTACTACGATTATGCATTCCATATGTCGCTACGCAAAGGTGTTTTGGAAATTATGCAAACATGAAGATTTGCGGGTGGCCGCCATTCCTGTAGTTGAAGGTTGTAAATATTTTCAGTCGAGATTGATATTAAATCGTGATATGAATGAATGAATGACTAGCGCACGCTTCCCAAACTCAAAAGGCGTGGGTCCGAATCCTGGCATCACTTTTTATTTTTATTTTTTATTGCAGGACTTCAGCAGACAGGCAGACGGCCCACTTGGTGGAGAAAGCGGTTACCATCGCCTATGGACATTTGCAACACCAAAGGTGCTACAAATGCGCTGCTGCTCTCTTAAAGGAGACTGGAACCTGGTTATTAATGCCGGAACACAACACAAGGTTGTTATGGCGGCATACTCTAGACCAGGGGTGGTCGCCATCCAGTCGAGCAAATACTCTACCACCTGGCTGTGGGTTGTTCAGTCGCCTCTTACGACAGGCCGCCGGGCCGCAGGAAATTGTATTCTTTCTCCGTTCCTGCACGGATAAACACTTAGGCAGTTTTCTGACGTAATGTACATATTGTTACAATTACCACGTGCTAACAACGGTGAAGGGAAACATCGTGATGAATACTTGCACATCGAGATAACCGATGTGTCAAACCTGCCAAGATGCCTTGGACAAGCGTGGCGGGCATATTATCCATTCCCCTATAGTGCGAGGCCGGAGCCCAGCAGTGGGACAGTTATGGGCTGTCATTATTATTTATTTTATTGAGTCGAATGGTGCATTATTAGTCAGTTTTTAAAAATTAATAATGCTTTTATAATAAGTCAATAAATATACAAGTTATTTACTCTCAATGGTGAACATGATGTACCTTTCTCGAATTACGACTTCGTCTTACACAGCATTTACTCAAAACTTAAAATTAAAACTGCACACCAAAACGAAAATGAATATGGGTGAAGCAAACTCTGTATTTCAAGGTAGTACCAAGTGAAAATCTATTGTCTCTGCTTACCCCTATGAGAAACAGGTGTGATAATAGTGTATATTATAATCTAGTATAGTATAGTATTGTATATGTATAGTCTAGTAGTATGTGTATTAAAATTTCACCTTTCTAGTTCTCGTCAAAACATCAAGATTCGTTAGCACTCGTTTAGACATCACCGCCAATACTCCGCCGAAGCGCCGTCGCTGCCATGCAAGCCATACTCTGTGTATATATACTACTCTGTGTATATATTGTTATGAGCTACACAGGACTCTAATTAAAATGCCGTTGGAATTACTAAAGAGTTTATTTGAACTGTACAAACACGTATAAAATAGGTACAAATATACTGGATACAACCAGTAACACTACTTCTTACAATCAATAACACGCGCAAAGTCCGTCACTATATCACTTGTTGAATTTACACGTCTTGCTGGTACCGTAATCGTCGCTCGACTGACTCACCCCTCCGTTCGGTCATTGTTTTATACTACACTGTATAATAGAATAAAAGACCCTGTTCACCGAGTTAATTCGCACACCTGGCAAGCAAGGATTAGTTCGACGCTAATGATGGCCATAAAAGAAGTAGAAAAACAATAGCATGTTTTTCTGAACTATAAATTCTAAACACAAAGTAAACAAAAGAATCCGTAAATCCGGTGGCAATAAAACTGCGTTTTAAGACCTGCAGGTGTGCGCATTTCTGTGTCGGTATGTAACAATATACAAACTCGCTTGACAGTTTCAGTGTAGCGCGTCGCGGTGGCGGCATGGTGACGACGTCGTGTACACGCGTATTTATGATGCCGATAAAATATTTACAACTACAAATTAAGTAATTTCTAAGGTTTCGCGACTAGTACACACAATTAAAACTAAGTTTAAACGGTTTTAAGCGCAGCATTTTATTTGATTTTTATTTCGACGTTTCGGACACTTTAAAGTAGCAGTTATTACGAAACACAACTTGTTAATTTTAAGGGTTATGCTAAATAATAACTTTCACATTACTCATTGACACTTGACATCTTTGTCTTCCGTGAGCGCGGTTACTGAAAGTGGCCGAAATGTCGAAATTAAAATAATCTAAAATACCGCGCTTAAAACCGTTAAAATGTAGTTTAAATTATATCTACAAATTTAATTTAGGAATGATTTTTTTTAATGAGACCGTTGAACTCCGTAGCATTAAACACGAATCAAAACAGCTGTCTGTCAAAGCAAAGTTGGTTTGTTTGTTGATATTGAGTTTTGTTCAAGCGATGAGTGCTTCTTCTTAAGCTATGAGATTAAAGGATTGTTTACATTTGTTTTGGTTACTTAACAACAAATACATAGATCGAGAGTTGCTACTGTTTTTGTATTGCCAAAAGATGGCAACAAGCTGACGGCCCACCTGATGGAAAGTGGTCGCCGCCGCCGATGGACGTTTGCAACACCAAGGGCGTTGTCAACGCGTTGCCGGCCTCGCAGAAATTTTATAACGCCTTTCTTAAATGATAGATAATCTAAGAACTTCTTTAAATATTAATAAATCTCAATTAAACATTTAGTCATTTCGTCTATAATTTACTGTCCACAATAATCCTACACTGACCGGGGCTTGTCCTTGGGTGCATTATTATATGGCGTAGACAGGGATAATCTTTGGTCAGTGTCACGCCATATTTACATTAAATTTGTCAAGGGGCCTCTACGTGTTGGCCTTCCCATAGTCCCACGCAAGCCCTGCAAAAGTCCGGGCCATTTTTATGGCCCGTGGTCTTTAAAGACATTTATTTATTTATTTAATTTGTTTTTGAAACATACAATAATTAATATTCTTAAATATAAAACACAAAATTAATACATATATCAATCAAGTTTCCACTAAAAAATAATTTATATAATAAAAATAAAAATTGGCTCAAATAGTTAATTACAAAAAAATAAATATACAATTATACGAAAATTACATAAATAAAATGTCAATTTAATTTACATTAGGTCAATATTGAATAAAATTGAAAAAAAATGTCACAATAATTACTAACAAAATAGAGATTAAAAAAATAAAATAAGTATTAAAAAAAAAAGTTTATGTCATTATTCTAAAAGTCATTGGATCATTCTAAATTACAACATTCGGTACTTCCGACCAAACAGTTTCCTTGTCACTTCCGTTGATAAAATCAATTTATGAGAAGTGTTTACTAAAATACTGATGTGAGCGACATTTCCGGTTAAGCACCTTCATAATGTTGTCATTTTTAGATCTTATTGTATTAAACTAGGCGGTCAAGTGTGAGGACGATAAGTCCTGTGCAAGTGTTCTGTGTAAATCTTTTTATTCTGTTTATCCGTGCAGGAACGGGGAAAGAATACAATTTCCTGCGTTGGGGCGGCCTGTCGTAAAAGGCGACTTAACAACCCACAGCCAGGTGGTAGGGCATTTGCCCGACTGGATGGCTACCACCCCTGGTCTAAAGTATGTCGCCATAACAACCTTGTGTTGTGTTCCGGCATTAGTGACCAGGTTCCAGTCTCTCTTAAGAGAGCAGCAGCGCATTTGTAGCAACTTTGGTGTTGCAAAGGTCCATAGGCGATGGTAACCACTTTCCATCAAGTGGGCCGTCTGCCTGTCTGCTGATCTCCTGCAATAAAAAAAAAATCTGAAGAGTAATACATTAAAGTGATTTATTGATTCATATGCTGCTGCCCATTTCTGGAACTTTTAATAGATAGATGACACTTTATTGTATACGAACACAAAAATGAACTTGCGGACTAAACCTATACCTAATTATGCACAAAGGGCGTAAAAGTACTATACCCCACTGTATAGTACTTTTGGGATTCTGATGTAATTGAAAATTCAAATCCGAAATTTAAATTCAAAAAGTTTTTTCGAACCCTATTAAAACTATGCAAATGCCCATAGGACGATGGTAACCGCTTTCCATGAGGTAGGTCGTCTGCTTGTCTGCTGAACTGGAGAACATTTCAGATCATACATATAAGTCTCATATATGGCTCATTGAAGGACATACATACTATAAATCTTTTGAACTGATGGTTACTAAATATCTTTGGTCCTCGCAGGTCTAAAACATGCTGCTGAATCTATATATAGTATGTAGTAGTAACTATAACATTATTTTTCTTTCCTTTTATTGTCTTGGTCTTATTGAGTATGCATTGTTTGCTATAACTCCATTAATTATTCAAAAAGTAATTCTGTAACATACATCTGTACAAAACTTATAAAGAAAAGAATTTGAGATATAAATAGAATATGAAATATAAAGAAAAACAATTTTTAGCTAGACGTGTTGCTGGGGAGTTTCTTGCCGCTTCTTCTCCTTTACAGCATTAACACGTTGCGAAGCGGTGTACATAGAATAGGAAGTAAAAAATACATTTTAACTTACTTGTATGACCTTCAAAAAGTGGAACTTATTTTGAATAAAAACTTTTGAATTTGAATATGATATATCTTATATTTGTATAGTATATAAAGTATATTATTATTTATTTTATTTATTCTTTACTTATTCTTGGAATGTTTCATATTATTTATTGTCTACACCGCCCCTGTCGGGTTTTGATATTTTCCTTAGTTTAGGGGTTTGCCTGGAAGAGATCGCTTTAAGCGATAAGGCCGCCCTTTGTTCGATATGTACTGTACCTAGTTTTAAGAACATATGGTTTTAATTTTTGGTGTACAGTAAAGTGTTTTTGTTTTAAAGTGTTTTAAGTTTTCTGTACTTGAGCGACACAAGCAGGAGCTGCGTGTCACGGAAATGAATATGCTTCGGTGGATGTGTGGAGTCACGCGAAAGGATTGTGTCCGGAACTCCCGCATCCGCGGCTGCCTTCACGTCCGTGACATAGCAGACAAACTGCTGGAGATTCGCTTACGCTGGTATGGCCACGTTTTACGGAAACCGGCTAGTTACGTGGGGAACAAATGTCTAGCCATGCCGCCTCCGCCAGGTCCCGGTCGAAGGGGTAGGCCCAAGAAATGCTGGCTTGACGTTGTGAGGGATGACATGCGTACCAATGGTCTCAATACAAGGGATGCCGAAGATCGCGCGAAGTGGAGAAGAAAAGTAGGAAAGTGGACCCTGGGCGTCGAAGTGATTGCTCCGAACGAAACCGGGATTTACCGCTCAGATGGTGATGAGTAAAGTGTTTTTGTACAAGATAGCAACAGCTGTACATTGCCGTGTCAGCGGTTTACGTCGACAGGTGCATTTTAACATATCATTCGCATCATTATACGTTAAGCACCGTACTCGGTCGGTCGGCAAAACAGCCTCTGATCCCAGCACAATCATTTCATTAGCATAATTTAAGCAATAAACAATTTACATCTACAAACCTCTATCATTAACATCCTATGTAGGAAAACCCTCTGCAGTTTTCATTCATATATTTATCAATTAATTATTTTTTTTATTTTTTTATTGCAGGAGTTCAGCAGACAGGCAGATGGCCCACTTGATTGAAAGCGGTTACTATCGCCTATGGTCATTTGCATCACTGAAGGTGCTACAAATGCGCTGCTGCTCTCTTAAAGGGGACTGGAACCTGGTCACTAATGCCGGAACACAACTCAAGGTTGTTATGGCGACATACTTTAAACCAGGGGTGGTACCCATCCAGTCGGGCAAATGCCCTACCACCTGGATTAATTCATTCATAAGTTAAAAATTAAGTCTTCTTCCTATTTTATGTAATCAATTGCGAAACGCAACGTGTTATCGCTGTTTAAAGGGGAGAAGCGGCAAGAAACTTACCACCAACACGTCTATCTATCTATCTATTATATATAGAATAGAATCACTACCACTACTGGTAGTGACTTTTTTATATGGCAACAGCAACCAAAACATATATGTGGACTATGAAATCTGGTTACACGGGAAACAGATTCAAATGTATCCAAGCTGAGATATCCCATAAGCAATTCGGAATACCATGGAATTATTGATGGCGAAGGGTCGCCTTTGGCCGCAACTGGAATTTTCAATAAAACACAAATTTATTCGACAAAACCCATTCGCGTTTACGATTGTAGTAAGGAGAGGAAATGCGATGTACACTGATACCCTAACTATCATTATAAATGCCAATGTGAGTTTGTTTATTTCTGCAGTTTTCACATCTTATATTCGAATATTGCATGCACGATTTCAGGGGTCTAGAAATAGACGTGCACTATCTTTTTTAACAAAAAATATAGCCGCAAAGATGGCGCCCCGATTGCGTTTCATTGGCATCACCGTTGAAAGAAGAAAGAAAATAAGCCTTTTTAAAAAAGTTTTTCAAATCAAGCCTTTGAGATGCTGGATATCATGTAGCAGCAGAGTGCTAGCCAAGACAAGTAAAATGAGCCCAAACACGATGGGTCTATCTTGTTTAGTACAGGACTTCCTATGGTCACCTTCCGACTCCATCATCAGATTAGCTACATGGTACCATATTATTACATTGTCACGTGATATACATATGTGTGCAAAATTTGTGTGTGTGTAAGTTGGTCAAATTTACCTTGCAAGATTCCACCCGAACTTACATACATACATAGGTAGATCCTTTGCAAGTTAAATAAAAGCTTGTAATAATGTTTATTTAGAATTATTTAAAATAGAAATTATACATAAGCAGTTTAATAAAAGCCAAAGGTTAACTCAACCTAAACAGGACCTAACTCAGCAAATGCTGGTTGATGACAAGCAACGCTGGTCTTCCATTAATTAATAAATTATTCCGTTGTAATTAATCGTTTAAAAAACATGTCGTCATGGCAACGACAATGACAGCGACAATTTTAATGTGTTGCTCTCGTGGTTATGTTAGATTATTCTACTATTTTAACAAGTTTATTTACTGAGAGAATAATAATAGGGGTAGTTTGTTTTCTACGCCCAGCTAATTCACTCGTTCCGTCATCGCTCAAATATAAAAGCGAGCGGACGGAACTAACAGACAACATTCAAACCCCGCTAAAGTTGTGAGGTCTTCGGACCAACAACTTTATTTAACAATTAGCCCCACGCTCCCCTCCGATTTTTTTATATTGAAACAATGAAACGGAGAAAGAATACAATTTACTGCGATCGGGCAGCCTGTCGTTAGAAGCGGCAAAACAACCAATAGCCAGGTGGTAGGGCATTTGCCTGTCTGGATGGCTACCAGGTCTAGAGTATGCTACCATAACGACCTTGAGCTGTGTTCCGGCATTAGTGGCCAGGTTCCAGTCTCCCTTTTGAGAGCTGCTGCGCGCTGGTAGCATTGTTGCTGTTACAAATGTACGTACATATGAGATAGTAGTCGCTTTTCATCAGGTGAGCTATCTGCCTGTGTCTGCTGAAATCATGCAATAAGAATAAAATAAAATTATAGTGTAGATTATAAGATAATTTAAAAATAAAAGTGTACTACAAAACACAACTCTTCAATTTCCAAAAATCTTCCTAGTATTCATTCACAGTGAATCCGTAGCCTCAGCTAGTTAATAATATAAAGAAGTGTACACACTCAAGGCACACAGCCTTTTGATCATTAAAACTTTGACATTGCTGAAACATTGGCAAAGTTACAACATTGTAAATAACTTCTAAAGAAAAATTATTTTGTTAAGTATATACGTGTATTTAAATTTTCTTGGTTGTCTAGTTTGGTTTTCTAAATTACGTAAATTAAATAAAGAGAAGATAGAGAGAGTAAATCTGCATTATTTTCCGGTAGGTAAATCTAAATAACCATGGAAGAAGAATGCTACGGAATGATATATAAATGAATGTCTGAAAATATTAATGCTAACCAAAAATTAAAATTAGATTGTTAAAAACTAGGTACAATATTATGTTGAGCAGTGGGTGGCCTTATCGCTTAAAACTATCTCTTCCAGGTAACCTCTAGTTTAAAGAAAATTTTAAAACATGGCATTGGTGGTACATACATACATACATACATAACTTCACGCCAGTTCCCTTGCGGGGTAGGCACGAACAACAGAGTGCCGTTTAGGCTTATTCTTACACACCTCACTTGCCTCTTTGACATTCATAACTCTTGTCATGCAAGCTCGTCTGTTCTTAAGGCTCCTGACATCACCTTCTGCTAGTACACGACCATTGGTGGTGTAGACAATAAATAATGCGACATTAAAAATATAAAAAACGTGTCTGTTTGTAATGTCCAAATGGAAATGTGAAAAAAAATCACGGAGATAATTCGAACCAGGAGATTGCGAAAATATAATTTTTAGAACTTTTGTCTGTCTGTCTGTCTGGATGTTCCGCCTAATCTCTGAAACGGCTGGACCAATTTTGACTAGATTATCCCTGGCAGATATCTGATCTTATAAGAAGTAGCTTTATCGAGACATAGCGAAACGCCTGGTAGACGTCTCACGTGACCAAAAGACTGGTCTGTACCTCGGACAACGCATTAGCGTTGCGATACAGCGAGGTAATGTGGCCAGTCTTTTGGGCACGTTTCTAACTGACAGCGGTCTGGGACTAGATTTTATAGTTTAATTTTAATTTCTATATATACATATTTATAGTTTATAGTTTAAGAGCATGAAAGTAGAGTAAACGCGGTCGAGATGCGAGCACTGCGCAAAATCTGCGGAGTGACGCTCGCGGACCGGGTTCGTAATACCGAAGTAAGAAAGAGAGTTGGTCTGAAAGAGAGTGTCGGGGTGAAGGTAAGGAAAGGAATGCTCCGGTGGTTCGGGCATGTGGAAAGAATGCATGATGAAAGAATGACTAAACAGATATACAATGCAAAAGTGGATGGATGCAGAAGTCGTGGAAGGCCACGACACACCTTCCGTGATCAAATTGATCGTGTACTAGCAGAAGGTGATGTCAGAAGCCTTAAGAACAGACGAGCTTGCATGACAAGAGTTATGAATGTCAAAGAGGCAAGTGAGGTGTGTAAGAATAAGCCTAAATGGCACTCTGTTGTTCGTGCCTACCCCGCAAGGGAACTGGCGTGAAGTTATGTATGTATGTATGTGTATGTATAATTTAGTCTACTTGTTAGTTACAACGTATAAATTTATTTTCTGACCGTGAAACAATTGTCAACCAACTTTAGAACTTTAGAACTTTTCCAACGACAATGGTCTTGTGGGGCTGGACGGGCTTTGATACAGGTTTTTTTAAGCTAGGTTTATTTATAGGATTGTCTTACTATTTATTACTTACTTTATTTTTGTATTTAATCTTATTTTTAAGTTAGTTTAGTTGTTTTCCGTATCTCGTCTCTATGTAATTATATTTTTATTTATGTAAATAGTTCAACAATGATAATCATAAAGTCCACTTTAGAATTAGAAGTAGCTTTTTTTTAATTATGATTCTGCGAAAAAATATCCACGCAGGCGAAGTCATGGGCATAGCTAGTGTACTATATAAACATGAAACATATCATAATACATACAGAATGTTACTACAATAGCACTATTAGACTTGAGAGGACTCAAAATAATTAGTAACAAGGAGTATGAAAGACAATACTTATTATAATACAATATTTTTATCATATTTTAATCCGTGCAGGAACGGTGAAAGAATACAATTTCTAGCGGTCTGGCGGCCTGTCGTAAGAGGCGACTAAACAACCCACAGCGAGGTGGTAGGGTATTTGCTCGACTGGATGGCGACCACCTCTGGTCTAGAGTATGCCGCCATAACAACCTTGTGTTGTGTTCCGGCATTAGTGACCAGGTTCCAGTCTCCTTTAAGAGAGTAGCTGCGCATTTGCAACACCTTACGAGTTGCAAATGTCCATAGGCGATGGTAACCGCTTTCCATCAAGTGGGCAGTCTGCCTGTCTGCTGAACTCCTGCAATAAAATAACAAAAACTTATCTAGCGTGTCTGATGGATGTTCCAACGTATCTCGTAACTTAAGATCATATTCGATGCCTCCAAGGAATACTAAGCTAACTTAATTTTAGATATATCTAAAATTAAGTTAGCGTAGTATCGCTTGGAGGTGTCGATTAACATCTATACCTCAATGCTCGTAACTCGTAATGCACACTCTGCAATCACAGTTGACGCCACAAGCCCGTTCTTATTTTTATTGAAAATCTCAATTAAAACTTAAAATCAACAACTTATTATTTAAAACACAATTTTAAACTGAAGTGAATGAAGTCGTGGTAGCGTAATGGCTAGCGCACGCGTCCCACACTCAGAGGGCGCGGGTTCGATCCTGGCCGGAACGCATGCACTTCTTAGTCAGTTTTCTGATCTAATGTGCATATTGTTACAATTACCATGTGCTAACAACGGTGAAGGAAAACATCGTGATGCAACCTGCACATCGAGATAACCGATGTGTCAAACCTGCCAAGCCGCCTTAGACAAGCGTGGCGGGTATACTGTCTGTTCCCCCTATAATGGGAGGCCCGAGCTCAGCAGTGGGACATTAATGGGCTGATATTATTTATATTTATATTTTAATTTTAAACTAGATTTCAAACATTGGCTATATCAAAGTTCATCAAATTTCGCTTCATCGTAATACTTGCAACAACTCAGAAGGGTTTTTGGTAATAAAAGAACAGCAACTGGTTACTATACTTATAATCAGAGAACTTTACGGCTTACATATCTTATACTATGATGAAAGAATGACTAAACAGATATACAATGCAAAAGTGGATGGATGCAGAAGTCGTGGACGGCCACGACACACCTTCCATGATCAAATTGATCATATACTAGCAGAAGGTGATGTCAGGAGCCTTAAGAACAGACCAGCGTGCATGACAAGAGTTATGAATGTCAAAGAAGCAAGAGAGGTGTGTAAGAATAAGCCTAAATGGCGCTCTGTTGTTCGTGCCTACCCCGCAAGGGAACTGGCGTGAAGTTATGTATGTATGTATATCTTATACTAATATATAAAGCTGAGGAGTTTGAACGCGCTAATCTCAGGAACTACTGGTCTGATTTGAAAAATTCTTTAAAAGTGTTAGATAGCCCATTTATCGAGGAAGGCTATAGGCGATATATCATCACGCTAAGACCAATAGGAGCGAAGCACCAATGAAGAATGTTTCAAAATCGGGGGGTGTTTTTTAACTTACTTTTTTTAAACTATTCCACGCGGACGAAGTTGCGGGTAGAAGCTAGTATTTCATACACTGATTTTTCACACTCGACAAGCATTTTTAGAACACCTCGCCATCCGTCCAATAATACTTACAGTATAAGAAACTTAGCAAATTGGCAAAACCGATAGCGGATTGAAGTCATTGATAAACTATTTTAATTAAAGGGTTATGAATGAAAAGAATTTAATACATTATAGTTTGGAAATTCTAGATAATATTTCATATAAAATATTATACTTAAAGTTGTACATGTAATAAAAAATTGCAACAAAATTTTAACTTGAAGTTTTACGGGCAGGTTTTCAAATTGGACAAGTACATTAACAATCTGCCCGTAAAACTTCAAGTTAAAATTTTGTTGCCATTCGCTTTTCCACTTGTCCGTTGAACTGTCACTTCTACTATGTGTCCCAGCACACATTTCGATTTTTCGCAGGTTTACTGCAAATTATGATTTGGTTAGGTTAGGTACATTTTAATGAATGCATTTTTTTATTTAAGCATATTTTATTTTGTCAAACAAAAAAACTGAATTCGATCCGGAACCAAAAAACGCATCCATAATCTACTCTTAAATTATGCCGCCTCTCACCAGGTCTAGTCTAAATTTATGCGGCTCCTCCACGCGGCCGTAACGCTTTTTCGTGACAGAAAAATCCTAGAACCCCCTGTCTATATAGAAGTTTCACTTCAATAAGCCGAATACAGTATATATCGCGTCTGAGTGTCTACAATTGAGAAATTTTGAATTATAATCTGTACATAATTACTACATACTCCTACATAAAATTATGTTAAATTATAGAGAATTACTTACTCTATACACACTAGGCGCTAATCACCGAATTAATATAAATATAACATTATAATTCAATTAAGGAAATGGCCGATTGTATCCTTTAGAAATAAGAGGGTACATAACAAAATTAATTATTAACTTCAAAAAGAAACAACTATGCTACTAAATAACTGTAACATTCGTTTCCAATATATTGTTATGTTACCAAGATCTCTGGTTATGGTATACTTACATAAAGTATTTCTATACAAAGGTTAGTTTATAAAATCACTGTAAAGAGAAAATATCTTATAATTAGACCAGGCTACTTTAATGAAAATTACAAACTTGCCGAGCTTAAAACAATGAAGGATAAAAAATTGTACAAATATGTACGTTGTACGAACTAATTTCCTTTGCATGTGTGCGTTCAAGTAGAAAAATTCAAAAGCTTGTTTACTTTTGTTACTAACGAGTCTTGTAAACACACATACATACTATAACCTAGTCAACTTAGAAAGCACGTTCCGTGAATCATGTTTGAATTAGAAAGGGGTGGCACTGAAAACTTGCCGTGTAATATTACGGTAGAAAGGGGCGAGCTAGGTTTATTTCACTTCAGCCATTTCAGTGCGCAAGCAGTCGTCAGTGAGGATGGACGTTTCGCTCCCGGATTTCCCCTCATATTGTTACGATCGCGAATAACTTTTGTTTGTGCGTACTGTGACTTGTAGTGAATAGAAACTGTTTTAATGGAAATATGAAGGAATGTGTTATCTGTGTGAGTATTTGAAAAATACGTATGATTAAGACTTTTAATGCTTACGTACAATTTGAACCTGTGAAAATGTTTAAATTTTTCGGAATAAATGTAATGTATGGTCACCTCTTTAATAAACAGAATACATACAATAAACTGTCGCATGATTTGCGCCAATCTTTATTCCGTCTTTGGAAAATTTACGAACATATACATACATTAGATAATAATAATAAACATTACGTTATTGTGTAATAATAGGTACATAATAGACAACTAATTAAGAAAGGGTGGTGTGGGGTTGACACAAACGTAAAGATTCGAAGCTTTTTTAAAAATAAAAGAAAACGTAATGTGAGTCAGTATTTTATGTTATATATTTTTATGTATTTTACGTATAATTACATCATCGTAATATTATATATGTATTTTTATTAAACATACAAAATATAACTTTAAACAAAAATAAAATACATACAAAAATATCTATTCATTTAAAACATAACAAAAATAATAATTAGTTGACTATGTGAATAAAAATGTATTCCTTATTTAAAATAACTTTTCTTAAATTGCTGTTAATGATTTTTGAAACCAAAATAAAAAACCCAATAAAAATCTAGCTTTTGTTCGTAGCTTCGCTCCCATTAGTGTTATCGTGGGCGCGTTAGTTAGTCGCGTTAGTGGAAATGTACATTTTTCCGAGTTAAAAAGTAGCTTATGTTATATTCCAGACTATAATCTATCTCTGTGCCAAATTTCATCCAGATCCCCTTCAGCCGTTCTGGCGTGACTGAGTAACAAACATCCGTCCAAACTTTCACGTTTGTAATATGATAATATACATTAAGTACCTATATTAACATACTACCCTGAAATATGTTTATATACTCAAAATGGCAAATATACCCAAAGCATATAGGCCATGTTGGTGGTATACTAACATGGCGTATAAGCCAAAGCCGTATAGAAGCCGCAACGTCGGCAATGCTTTTATCCGCGTGATGCTGGCTTATACTGAAAGGAAAAATAATTGTGTGGTTTGAGTATATCGGCTTAGCTGGAGAGCCCCACACTTCCCAACTACAGGTCTCCCAGCAGTGGGGTGCGTGTAAACTGTATTTAATTCCGAAAAAAGCATGCAAATTTAAGCATTGGAAGTTAAGTGTTCCCAATTCCCCCACTTTCCTCTATTCATTATTATATTTATTAGTCTATACTAATTATAACCTTATTCATCCCTTCGTGTAGTAAAAATGTAATCGATTGTTGTTAGGAAATAAAAGTATGTTTATGTGTTACGGATGGATATGTATCCATATCCATCCATACTAAGCCATATCCATATCCATACCTATAGGGATATGGACTAATCATCGAAATTTGCACTTTAAACACGGCAATACGGGTTGAAATGTCACATTGGGAAACAGCAGGCAAACAGGTAGACAGCAACCTGATGGAAAGTGGATATCGTCGCCTATAGACATTTACAACACAAGGTACGTCTGTCGCCAACGCGTTGCCGTTTTTATAATCAATTGTTACACGAGAGGTGTAAGTGACCTATTTAGGCATGAGATGGTTTGGCGCACGAGCGATGGCGCTAATCATTCGAGTGCCTAAATAGGCCTTTCATCCGAGGTTAACACTCAGTTTTTCATTTGGAATATGAGGAAAGTAAATAAAAACTGATTATTTAAACAAACAATTACTTCTCTAATGAAATCAGGCGTTAAATCCATATATAATTCTGATGAACTCATTTAATACGTCACATATGAAACGTCAAGCAAATTTTTTTCTGTGGCATTCTACCAGCCAGTATTTTTTTCCACTGCTGATAATAAATATTTAGCTGAAATTTATGTAAATTAAATAATAATTTAGTGAAAAGTAATTTATAAGTATAAAATGATGTTACAAAATGGTTGACATTTTTTATTAGAATTTATGCCGCGATTTAATAATGGCTATAAAAAGAGTTGGGACATGAGTCGCATGTATTTATTATCTATGGTTCGCATAGTTTTTAAATTTTTTGAGGAGTTTTTGGCTGGAACTGAAAGGAGATGTTGTGCTGTGCAGTTTTATTTTCTAAAAATGTGTAAAATTACTCTAAAATGAACAATAGTTGTAGGATATTGATAGTTTTTGAGTAGTAATTATGTGTTTTGTGAGAAATGTGAACTGTATAGACAAATGTGGCCTTTTGAGTTGTCACAAGAACTCCGTTGAATGGCACTAGCTCATAACCTACAATTCAGCTGTGCTACACGTAGGTTTAAGAAAATGAAGAAACTACATTGAATCTAAGATCTTGCTTAAAGACCTAGCTGCCAAGCCACAAAATCCATAAAAATTTTTTTTTTGACAGCAGGGAAAATGGTTTCCCAAGTACGAAAAGTATTGTTTTCATCCCTGTGATCAGGCAACTCTAAGCTTACTTTGAAAATATGAGATATGAAAACTTTATTTGCGGCATTTTTGCTGGTTTTTTATTATTACAGTTACAAGTTACAATACTATAGAAAATAAATACAAATGCAGATTATGTTATTACTGGTTACGCAACCAGCGATGACGTCTATGTATCACATAATGTTAAATCGGTCTATCCGTACCCAGAATTCGGAAACTAATGAGCTGACTTCGGCAAAACGCATAGTGATTGGTAATCGAGAGATCGTATTATCATCATAATGCTTTTAGGCCATGGTCTATCACAGATATCGAAAGTGGCGTCTAGCGTCAAACGACACTGGACGCCGCTTTTGGACTGGAGTCAGGTGGATGTCTAAAAACTAGTCATTTTGGGAAGGTCAGAACATGCGGCAGCTTTTTTTAACACATCAATTGACATAATATTTTCTTAACGTGTCACGACTTGTATACGTAATAAAACTACGTTTTGACGGTTTTAAGCGCGGTATTTTATTTAATTTTTGTTATTCCGACGTTTCGGCCACTTTCCAGTGGCCGTGATCACGGAAGACAAAGTTATCAAGTGTATTTATAACTAAATAATTAAAATGCAGCAGTGAGTAATTAAAAGAAGCAAGTGAGGTGTGTAAGAATAAGCCTAAATGGCGCTCTGTTGTCCGTACCTACCCCGCAAGGGAACTGGCGTGAAGTTATGTATGTAATTAAAATAAACAAGTTGGCGGAAGGCTAAATAAAACTAACAATACTCGTTGACACTTGACATCTTTGTCTTCCGTGATCACGGCCACTGAAAAGTGGTCGAAACGTCGGAATAACAAAAATTAAATAAACTACCGCGCTTAAAACCGTTAAAACGTAGTTTTATTACATCAATTGACATCAAAAACGCGACGTATTTACGCTGGAATGCTCAGGAATGACAGTGACGGACTGAGTACGACATGAACGCCGCGCACAGCGCATGTGCGTCGTTTTAGGCGTTTGAGATCACTCTAGTCTATTTTCATATTAAGTATTCGTTGGTCGCGTATAACTTGCAACGTTACGCTGTATGCAGCCTACAGCGTTTGTAACGTACCATCGTTTTATGATTTATGACGCCCTTCTGAAATCCTAATAGTCTGTAGTAATTAGAATGCGTTAGGAACTCTCGCAGCCGCGGTAGCTAGGGTTGCCACCTTTTATTGAAGAAAATATAGTATAATATTTGTATTAAGCTGTAAAAATATAGAACTTTTCAGAAATTTAGGGGCAAAAAACAGTATACATTTTCCAATTTTTATTTGTTTGATTATTGAATTTTCCATGTGTATTTATTACTACTTTTTGCTTTGGCCATCAAAGATCCGAAAAGCTCGACAATTGAATTAGCGATGAAAATATAGTAGGTACGTTTCGTACTCTGTATTTTCTATAATATATAGTACAATTGGCTGATATATATATAGTACGATAATATATATTATTAGCTGCGCCCCGCGGTTTCACCCGCGTGGTGATGGAAAATCGATATATTTTTTTTATTTTTTTTTTATTGCAGGAGGTCAGCAGACAGGCAGACGGCCCACTTGTTGGAAAGGGGTTACCATCGCCTATGGACATTTGCAACAGCAAAGTTGCTACAAATGCGCTGCTGCTCTCTTAAGGGAAACTGAAACCTGGTCACTAATGCCGGAACACAACTCAAGGTTGTTATGGCGACATACTTTAGACCAGGGGTGGTAGCCATCCAGTCGGGCAAATGCCCTACCACCTGGCTGTGGGTTGTTAAGTCGCCTCTTACGATAGGCCGCCCGGTCGCAGGAAATTGTATTCTTTCTCCGTTCCTGCACAGATAAAATTTTGGATAATTCACACTATACCTTTATAAATTATAGCCTATTGTTATTCTGATATGTAAGCTATATTATTGTAAAGTTTCATAAAAATCCATTCAGCAGTTTTTGCGTGAAAGAGTAACAAACATTCTTACAAACTTTCGCGTTTTATAATATTAGTAGGATAGTACGAGTGGGAACCCTAGCTGCAGCCTACATAAATATGACATTGCAGACAAATTGCAAGAATGACGCCTATGTTGGTATGACCACGTTTTATGGAAACCGGCTGGTTACGTGGGGAACACATGTTTAGCCTTGCCGCCTTTGCTCAGGTCCCAGTGGAAGGGGCAGACCCAAGAAATGTTCGCTTGAATTTGTGAAAGATGACATGCGTACTCTCACAATTAGGGATGAAGAAGACTGAACCGTGCACGAAGTGGAGAAGAAAGAGTAGGACAGTAGACCCAGGTTTACTTATTGATTATGATGATGAGTCTACAGTAATTAGTATAAAAAATAACCTTTCAATGAAAGATCCCGCTTTTCTTAGATAACAAGCGGAATATTTTCCAAGTAAAAGAAAAAGGTTTAAGATTTAAAAAGTTTTCCTCTCATTAAGCCGGATAAGGAATAAAATTAAGCACCAATCTTTACTACAAATAGTAAAGTCTTTAATTGGCTCTATCTAACGCGGGGATTTTGTAAGGATTGTTTTTCAAGTTTTGTGGGGTTCTGCAGTGGTTTTCGCAAAACGGTTGTACGTGGTAGGGCGCTGGAATCATAATTTTGAATACAGTTGTTAGATTGTTAAAAGTCGTGGTAGCGTAATGGCTAGCGCACGCGTCCCAAACTCAAAGGGCGTGGGTTCGATCCTGGCCGGAACGCATGCACCACTTAGGCAGTTTTCTGACCTAATGTGCATATTGTTACAATTACCACGTGCTAATAACGGTGAAGGGAAACATCGTGATGCAACATGCACATCGAGATAACCGATGTGTCAAACCTGCCAAGCCGCCTTGGACATGTGTGGCAGGTATACTGTCCGTTCCCCCTATATTGGGAGACCCGAGCCCAGCAGTGGGACATTTATGGGCTGTTATTACTACTATTACTATTACTGTTAGATGGGTGCGATACCACGCTCTCAAAGAATATCGTCGTCAAACAGTCAGCCTAGTTCCATTCTCCCCTCTATCCGTAATCCTGAGTCCTATTCCTCCTTTTCCACCTCTCTTCTCCTATTCTAAAGGTTGGCAACGCGTTGCCTCTGTCCTTGGTGTTGTAAACATTAGAGCCATGCTGGACTGAATGGCTACCATCCCTAGTCTAATGTATGCCGTGTAGGAACAGAGAAAGAATACAATTACCTGCGGCAGGGCGGCCTGTCGTAAGAGGCGACTAAACAACCCACAGCCAGGCATTTGCCCAACTGGATGGCTACCATCCCTGGTCTAAGGTATGTCGCCATAACAACCTTGAGTTGTGTTCCGGCATTAGTGATTAGGTTCCGAGAGCAGCAGTGCAATTGTAGCACCCGTGGTGTTGCAAATGTCCATAGGCGATGGTAACCGCTTTCCATCAAGTGGGTCGTCTGCCTGTCGGCTGAACTCCTGCAATAATAAAATATAAAAAAGTAACTAACGCTACTTTATTTCGTTTCTGAAATTTATAATACCAGGAATTGAACCCGGGGCCGCAGCGTTGCGGTAAGGTAGGCCGACAAAGGCCCGCTCAAGCACAGAGGTCGTCGAAATTTTCAGGACGACGTTGGTTCACTTAGGCTCCGTCCAAACTTTTATTCATTCGTCGGAACTGATTGCAGGGGCGTAGCTACTCCACTATCAGCCGTATCTATGATACGGGGTCTCCAGATTACAGGGGCCCCGAAAGTGTGTAAGCAAATATCCTTCAAATGTTATCTACAATCTTTTATAGATTACTAACATTTTTGAGAACAACTGCTCTGCCAACAGAAACGGCTACCAGAGTTTTTATTATTATCTATATGGTAGAGGCAGATAATCTAGAAAAACTGAAATCGTCTTCAGCTATAGATGATTTGATAAATAAGCTGGCCGATAAAGAGGCGAGAAGACTGTATGTTTAATTTGAATTGTTTGTCTCACTTGGCTCCTAGGAGCAGTAAGTATAAGTAATAACTTATATTTAATATATTGTTACGAGTTGCGAGACTCAAATTAAACTGCCGTTGAAATTATTATAGAGTTTATTAGAACTATACAAGCACGTATAACACAGGTACAAATATAACCGAACACAACAAATCCAAACGTAATGCAGAAGGTCGTAATTCAATAAAACGCGCAAAGTCCGTCACTAATAGATTCCCGAATGTACACACGTCTAGCCTTAATCGTGGTTCTCGCTCGACTGCCCCCTCTCCCCATCAGGACGTCGTTTTATACCTCACAAATACAAATGTGCCCCTATGTAGTCAACGTAATCCGCAGCACCTGGCTAATGTTTCGGCCGCAAGCGGCCGTAAACGAGTACAATAAAAGGCTGTTCTCTAAAAACGTATGCCAATAAACAAGTAAACAAAAGAAGACGATCATAAAAGAATTACAATTAGTTCAAATGCCGACAGGTAATAAAATGTGTTTTTACAGATATGTAGGTGGAATTTGTTTTTGTCGGAACCTAAGTTGTAACAATATAATTATTTTAATTGAATTCGAGCATTTTTTGCTTCTTTTATAAAAAAAATTACCCTTCCTTTGGGCCCCCCGACACATTTTGATACAGGGCCCGTCTAAGGCAAGCTACGCCACTAGCTGAGTGCTTATCAATCCTGATAATTATGCTCTTGAGAATTTAGTTACTTTACCCAACTGCATTCATTTCTAAGACCCTCGTATCTGCTCAAAGTATTTATATTCTGCAGCGTCTTAATCCTCTCTAGCCGTTCGTTGGAATATCTTTGTATAGTTGCGTAATCGGAGCTTTTCGTACTACCCGCATGTTTTAAAATGTTTGCTTTTAGAATGAGTGGGATTATAAAATGTTAAGTGATTTTCTCTAAGAAGCTTTTATGTTTTTAAATGAAACATTTTTAATATTGTGAGCCACATGACCCATATGTGCAATTTTAAATTAACAATGTCTGAATATCTTAGTTTATAAGCATTCAGCTTATAAACTAAAGGATGATTTCCACCAAACGAATCGCAACGCATTGGATCGAAAAGGATACGAACGGATGCAGTGACAGCCAATCTCGTCCGGCAGGATCCCGATGCATACGATCGGCTCTGTAGCGTCGCTTTCGAACGTATGCGTTTCTGCGCCTAGTCGAATAGTTACATTGCTACCGTGTTGACGTGTTCTAATATAAAGGACTATACGCGATGATAGCCGAAAGGATCCGATCGGATACGACGACAGGCGAACGGAGCCGATGTGTCGCGGAAGACGCCCTCGGTCAAGCTGCTGTGCGCGGCTTAGTGTCAGTGTAGAATATATGTAAATCAAATCAAATAATTTATTGCATAAAAACATGGTTATACAAATAGGTCTTGTTATTAAGAGCCTGAGCCTTAAGAACAGACGAGCGTGCATGACAAGAGCTATGAATGTCAAAGAAGCAAGTGAGGTGTGTAAGAATAAGCCTGAATGGCGCTCTGTTGTTCGTGCCTACCCCGCAAGGGAACTGGCGTGAAGTTATGTATGTATGTATGCATGACTTGTTATTCTATACTGATCACATGTTTTTTGCCGGTTGGGCGTGTTTTTGAAACTTATGTAGATACATACCTACTTATTTCAATATTTATTTGGTTTTAATTATTATTATTACTAATGTTTCAATATTATAATTATGAATAACCTTAAATTTAACAAAATACTAAATGATACACAATTTAAATTTAGATATTGTTACATGCCGACAAAGGTAAATGCACACCTACCTGCCATAAAGCGCAGTTTATTACCTTCCCGCATTTGGACTTCTTTTGATTACTTCGTGTTTGTAAAAATCATAATTAGAAAAACAGTCCATTGTGTTTTGTCATCTTTTATGGCAGTCATTAGGCAGGTGTGTCGAACTGATTCTAAGAAATCCGATCTATGCGGGTTGGCAGCCATATTGTATCGGTGCAGCAATGGCCCAACGGAGAGATCGGCAGTCTAGCGAGAACCACGATCAAAGCAAGACGTGTACATTCGATAAGCTATATAGTGACGGACTTTGCGTGTGTTATTGAATCGTGCAGTTTGTACTGGTTGCGTCCAGTTATATTTGTACCTGTGTTATACGTGTTTGTATAGTTCTAATAAATTCTATAGTAATTCCAACGGCATTTTAATTCAAGTCCCACATTCGTAACAATATGTTTCAAATTTTTTTTTTTTTTTTTTTAAGTGTGGTTCGCAAACTGGCCAATTCAGCTTACATTTATTTAAACAATTTAAACAAAACTAGAGTACAGATAATATGGTTGCTGACTGGCCTTCTTGGTGCGAACACAGCATGCATTATATGAAGACATTGAGTATATAGTAATTTAGAAAAAAAAAGAAATTAATAATTAATTAAGTTAAACAAATAATTTAATTAATTAATTAATTAATAATTAATTAAATAATTTAATGATAGTTATATGGTACAAATATTATAAATATATTTAAACACTTACGCAATAATGTATTTGCTAGTTTACAATACTTTAGACTGTAATCTGCTGTTCATGTATGTCATTTTATTTATTTATTTATTCCTTTTTCCTTGCTGCATAATAACTACAGATAATTTAAGAATTTTCTTTGAGTCGGGTTGCCTGGAGGAGATCGCTTTTGGCGATAAGGCCGCCTTTTGTTTTACCAAGTAACTATTGTCTTGTTGTGCATTTTTGTAATTGTTGTTTTAATGAACAATAAAGTGTTGTCTTTGTCTATTTCTATACGATTGAATATTTTTTAATATTCGTTTGGTGGAAATCATCCCTTAGTTTCGACTTGACGGCCTCTGTGGTTAAGCGGGCTAAGCCTTTGCCGGCCTACCTAACTGCGACGCAGAGGCTCCGAGTTTGTCAACATTTTTTTTTTCTTTAATATTAGTGACGTGACCTGGAGATAGATGTATAATCGAAAAATTTGAACATAAATCGTAATGAAGTCAAGTATATTTTCTACATTTTGCCGATAAAAAGCAATTTGGCCTAAAATAGAATATAACAGATTAAAAGCAACGATACGTAAAAGAGAGAGAGAGAGAGAAAACACTTCATTGCACACCAAAATATACAATTACAAAAACAGTCCATATTTACAATGTTTTCTAGGCATTACCATAGGCGGCCTAATCGCTTAAAGCGATTTCTTCCAGGCAACCTAAATCAAAAACAAATTTCAATCAGGCGATGTAGGTGGTGCAGGAAAAGGGAAATAGATACATAAATACTCAAACTAATTTAACAAATAACAAATACATACATAGATACATACTCATAATTATACACGCATACAATAATATATATCATAATACATAAGTTATTATAATAAATGTATTAGCATGATTATATTGTGTTAATAAGACGTAGCTATATATTAAAATATATTGTTATAAAATAATAAATCGTTTTATTTTAATCGATTCTGTAATACGAGGAAGCCGTGGAAGGCCACGACACACCTTCCATGATCAAATTGATCGTGTACTAGCGGAGGGTGATGTCAGGAGCCTTAAGAACAGACGAGCGTGCATGACAAGAGTTATGGATGTCAAAGAAGCAAGTGAGGTGTGTAAGAATGGGCCTAAATGGCGCTCTGTTGTTCGTGCCTACCCCGCAAGGGAACTGGCGTGAAGTTATGTATATATGTATGATTCTGTAATATGTGACTTCTTATATCGATACCAATCTTCAATTGTATCATAATCGATAGTTAATGTAACTACTACAATCAGTTTGATAGATGCCAAATGTGGCTTTATAGAACGGCTGAACCATAGATAATACTTTTTTTTTACAACCCATATCGGACTGTTGGACGTAGGCCTCCCCAAGTACGCGCCACATATCCCGGTCTCCCGTCTTCCTCATCCAGCTCCTGCCGGCGATCTTGCGCAGGTCGTCAGTTCACCGGGCTGGCGGGCGTCCTACGCTACGTTTGTAGATAATACTATATATATAATAGGTTGGGGAAAAAGTATTTTCGCATATAGTATGTATGAACTTGTAATAAGATATCTTTGGCTATACGATTTGTATCTGGCTAGTTTTGGTATCATTAAAAACTTTTAATTTTAAAGAAGACAATTCAAATTAGGAAAATGTGTGATTTTCATTTGTTTTTCTTATTGTTAAAATGAGTGAATCTAATGAAGAAATTCGACACATTTTAAAATTTTACTACAAAAAAGGTAAAAATGCAACACAAGCCGCGAAAAAAATTTGTGATGTTTATGGACCTAATGCAGTATCTGTGAGAGTAGCGCAAATTTGGTTTAAGCATTTTCAATCCGGAAATTTTGATATCAAAGATGCACGTCGCTCTGGTCGCCCTGTTACGGACAAAATTGATGGCATTTTTGAAAAAGTGGAGCAAGATCGACATATTAGTAGGTACGATGTAGCTGGAGAACTGGGAATTGACCACAAAACGGTTTTGGCGCATTTGAAAAAAGCTGAGTACATAAAAAAGCTCGACATTTGGGTGCTTCATGATCTCACTGAAAGAAACCTAATGAACCGTGTACTCATTTGTGATTCTTTATTACGACGTAATGAAACCGAACCATTTTTGAAGAAGCTGATAACTGGTGATGAAAAGTGGATCACGTACGACAAGAACGTGCGAAAAAGATCGTGGTCAAAGGCCGGTCAGGCTTCACAGACTGTGGCGAAACCCGGGTTAACTCGCAACAAGGTGATGCTGTGTGTATGGTGGGATTGGAAGGGCATTATTCATTATGAGCTGTTACCGCCAGGCAGGACCATCGATTATGAACTGTATTGCGAACAACTGATGAGATTAAAGCAAAATGTTGAGAGAAAGCGGCCGGAATTAATCAACAGAAGGGGTGTGGTTTTTCACCATGATAACGCTAGACCTCATACATCTTTAGCCACTCAACAAAAATTACGAGAGTTTGGCTGGGAGGTGTTAATGCATCCGCCGTATAGTCCTGACCTTGCACCTTCAGATTTTCACCTGTTTCGATCTCTGCCGAATTCCTTAGGCAGTGTCAGGTTAACATCACGAGAGGACTGCCAAAACCACTTGTCGCAGTTTTTTGATCAGAAGCCCCAAAATTTTTATAGCAATGGGATCACGTCCTCTACCTACAACATGGCAAAAAGTTATCCAACAAAATGGCACCTACATACTTTAGTCAAATGTAAATAAACTTTATAAAAAAACCTTTTGAATTTTTATATAAAATGCGAATAAACTTTTTCCCCAACCTAATATAAAATAGATGAGCAACTTTAGCTTAAAATACCAAAACATACTACTACCGTCTGATAGATGACATTTCAATCGGTATTATATTCCTATATAATCCACTAGATGGCATTTTAATCGACGTACCTATAAATCCACCAGGTGGCGTTCTAAACATACAAGTGTACTAAATTGAAATAAGCATAGAATAATATCTTTTTTATTACATTGTAAAATGCATTAATTAACAGTCTAGTGAATTGAGACTAAATATTTAAAAATTAACTAAATTATAAATAAATTACACTACAAAAAAAACTTAGAAATTAAATATTATAAACATATTTACAAGTAAAAGATGTAGTCCAGATCGCTGTCGGTGGGGAGCGTTCCCAAAATTGTATTGTTGTATGGCAACGCTTATCCGTTGCCTTAAATATAGGCCAGCCCTTTGGTAACGCGAGACTTCTTTCAATCTCATTTATAATTCAGTTTGAATAAATTTATATTTGCTTTATATATGTTTTAGGTTATAATTAAATTGATATGATTTGTTGTCTCCGGGGTACTGTATTTCAAAACTTGTGTAATTTTACGATGCAACCGGGAATAAAGCCATGCGGGCTGAACGCAAAAGGGTGTTTATAAATATTCAAAGGATACGCCGCTTATATGCAAAAGCAGCACTCTCCCGCAAGCGTACGGACTCTTAACAAGATCGCTAAATAAGGCCGGAGTGTGATTAACCGCGGGGAATACGAGTCCCTGGTGTCGTGTGTGGTCATCCTAATTTTTGGGCTTTGTTTCGTATGATTGGTTATCAAGTGAGATTGTGGTATTCTATTCAAGGGTGTAGTATAAAGGTTCTATGGAATAGTATGGAATGGAAAGGTATAATAATCGGGAAAAGGTGAAAAGGCAGAGATGTTCCGATTTTGTATGGAAGTTTAGGTTGATGAAATAATATGGTCGATGAGAGGTCAATGAATATGACAGCAGATTATTATTTACGGGACATTGTCACTATAATACTGGGGCTTCATCTGCGTTAGTGTTAAAGATTTAGACTGTGGCCGAATGCATTTTATTTTAAACGTAAAAAAAAACATGTTTGAAGTTGTGCAGTTATTTAATAAATTGCCAAACGACTTACAAAAATGTAAAAAATAAACATTTTCAAAATGAAACTGAAAAACCTTTTACTAAAATAAATAATATAAATTAATAAACCGTACATTTAACGGACTGCATAGCACCCCAGTAGTGTTAAGATTTACATTGTATTAGTTAATAATTATTGTTAATCTTTTTGTAAGTGAACTAAATGGTCTTATGGGAAATAAAGTACTGTAAATCTAAAACACATAACGCTGTTAACGCATAGCCGCATTAGGGTATATACATACTGTTACGAATCGCGAGACTCGAATTAAAATGCCATTCGAATTACTATAGAGTTTATTAGAACTATTCAAACACGTATAACACAGGTACAAATATAACTGAACACAACAAGTCCAAACGTAATGCAGAAGGTCATAATTCAATAAAACGAGCAAAGTCCGTTAATTGTTAGATTCCTGATTGTAGTACACACGTCTCGCTTCGCTCGTGGTTCTCACTCAAATGCCTCCCCCTCCATCAGGTCATCGTTTTATACTGCACAAATGCAATGTCCCCGTATCTAAGTCGACTTAATCCACCACACCTGGCAAATGACTCAGCCGCAAACTGCCATAAGAAAGTACAATAAAACAATGGGCTGTTTTCTAGTCACAAATTTTAAACACAAAGTAAGAACGAAGACAAGACGATCATAAAAGAGTTACAACTAGTTTAAATGCCGGCAGGTAATAAAATGTGTTTTGTTTCAGATATGCAGGTGGATTTTGTTTTTGTCGGGACCTGAGTTGTAACCGTTATCTGTCATTATTTAATATCGCTAGCAATGTCGCTTCTCAAGTAACGCATTAAACCCATCGGCATATCTGCGTGAAACGGCCTAAATCTTTAATACTAACGCAGATGAAGCCCCCGTACCTTAACGTGAACAATTAACGATCTATTAACTAGTCACTAAATGCGTACGCATGGCAAATTATACCATTGGTGAATTGATGATTTTAATTTTAAACAGACGGATAATAAGAACGTAATATAATAAATTGACTAAATTATATAAACATTTTAAAGACATTATCTTAATTTAATTGTTTTATGAATAATATATAACTTTTTTCGTCTCATCGATTTTCACAACCATTCTAAGGAAGTTTCGCTTCAAAAAAGTCGGATCTGTTCATATTAGTTCATAGATAATAAATGCGCCCTATAACTATACCCCACCTCAATTGTTTTAGTCTTAACTATCATCCAAGCAACAGCAGTGACATCGTACGTCGTTAAATAGTTAACTGAATTCCAGGGTCAAGGTTAATTTTGCCGACGCAACCCTACTTGCAATTGAGACCAATAAACTGTTTCCCGATGCCCCTAATGGGGCTGCGATAGCGATACATTATTGGGGTCACAGTAAAAGAAACACTAGGGAATTTATTTGATAATTAGGGGCTTGCAGACGTACTTCATTTGCGAACGAGGATAACAAGCTGGAAGAAAGGTAATGATCTATCTTTGTAGATAAAATAGGATCGGCAGTGGTCTGTTTTCTGTCCTTAAAATGATATTAATATTCATGTTGAAAAAAATCAATATGTGAAAAAAATAACTCAAGATTATTTATCGGAATTAAATTTAATCGACGAGAAATTAAAAAAAAAAACAATTTTTTACCAAGTGTCTACTCAATCACTAGTAAAAACATTAACCTTTTTTTATGATATCTCGTTTAATGAATCGTTTTTTATCAGAAATAAAATAATCAATGGTTTTGGCACCGTTACGAAGTAGTGGGTGCACTATTTAGATAGCTAACGTTCAGTCGGGTAACTCCTATTCATTTGTACTCCTAAAACCTCCTCTCTGCCTTCATCCCTGGTATATAATATAGATAATATCAATTCATAAACATCCTATTTCTGGACTCTGGCCTCCCTATATTTAGGGGAACTGTCGGCAGTAATACAACCACGTTTATCCCAGGCGGACCCGCGGAGTATACTTTTTTCACACATTCCATCCAAATAATTAATTAAATCTGATTTTTTGTCTTAATCGATTTCGGTTACTACGACTCTTCTAGTGTAAATATTACAGGCTTAATTTTAGAATCATTAAAGTATATTAACTTGAGCCATGTTTTTGTTGAAATTTCTATAAACATCTGGATTTAAAATTATTGCTTAGTGAAAACTCAAAGCAAAGTTATTGTAATGAGCTGAATGTTCTTTTGTTTTTGTTGTTTCTATAACAAGTCTCCTTGAAATCAGTCTAAGGTCTGGGTCACACTTATATCACCTTGACGTATCAATGTACTTGAAGATTTAGCCAGATTATATTCTTTTAATTTTTGCATAATAAATATGACAAGGCATTGTCACTAAATTGTAATTTTTAAATGCTTTATTTTGTAAAATTAAATGTTTGCACATATATATTATCTCGTCAAGTATGGTCTTAAATAGTTTTCATGCTAAAGTAAAAACAATATAACCCTTGTCCTTGGTTCAGCCAAATTGTAAGTTTTATTGAACAATATAGTTCATTACAGTATTTAAATAAAATAAACATTAAACACATACTTATGGCATTTTAGGTACTCAAAACATGCGACGTAAATCGAATCGACGTAACTCGAGGTATTTTTCATACGTTTTTATATAACGCCCAGGCGTTAGGTTCTGTAAGAACTGTTTGTGTATAAATAAAACTGAATTTGTTATATAATACATGCTTTCTTAGATAAGTAAATTTTAATAATATCCATTTATCAAATTAATTTGCATAATGTGTTTTTTTAAGATGTATCAAAAATGAAACGTTTGGCTGCAAGTAACTATCAATTCTAAATTTGTAGTTTTAAATAAATTTCAATAAACTGAAACACGTAACAAACATCGACTAAAAATCAAGATCAAACACAACAAGACGATTCCCCTAAGACAAATATCGAATTATTTTAAATATCGACAAATTTGACAAATAGTATCAAAAGTAGCTTGACGTATTTCGAAACGACCTAAGTCGAAATGACGTAGCTCGAAGACTGCCTGTATTTTAAAGTAATTTTGGATTGATTTTTTTTTATTATTAATATAAAGAACAAATCAATCCAATTTTTTTATTTTATTTATTTAGAGGAACAACAAACAGCTACTATATAAAATACAAAATAAAAAGTTACAACAAAATCAAGTAATAATATTGAAGCCAATAACATTGCCCACAGAAAACATTTATAAGATTATCAATAACTACAAGAGGTAATTAACAATAAGTATAATATAATATTAACAATAAGTAAAAAGAAGGATATAAATATTCATAGAATATATTACAGAAGAAAGATAAATGTAAGATTGTTCTTAAAGATATGAGATGTAACAAAGTTAGAAAATAAATAAAAAAATTGTTAATCCAGCTCGAGTGTACTATAAAAGTCAGTTTAAGCAAGCAAAACGGACTTTTTAAATTTGGCAAAGGAACGTGAAAAATATCAACATTTATAAATAGATTATTATATGAATCAATTATGCGATGGGATGGACAATATAATCCCCAGTTAGAGCGACATTTGCCTAGTGCAAAGAGTTTCTTAGATCGCATCTCACTTTGATGGACACTTTCGGTACCATGTAACATAGTTTATTCACTAAATTAATACAATCAAAATTATTATTGAAAATGTTGTACAATATCACGGCTTCTAAGTATTTGCGCTTAAATGAGAGACTCAGGAGATTATATTTAGACAGTAGCTTTTTGTATGGGAGGTATGATTTATGCAATTTATAATTTATGGTTCTTAAAATTTGCGTTACAGTTTCTCAATTGCACCAATGTAAATTTTATAAAAAGAATTCCGGATGGGGTCTGCAAATTTGAGTTGCGAACGGACAACAGTTTTATATGAATATATCGTAAATAGGTACTACCAGTTTGTTGAAATTCGGTTCCTAAGTAGGAAGCTAAAATTAAAAGAATCATTAAAATTTTAAGGCAAATTAAACTTCACAAAGCAAGAATAATCACTGGCGTCATCTAATTAGGTATAATTTATGAGTTTTTACGAATTAAGTTTTTTACTGGTCGATTGTTGTTCTACTACGATAATTACATACGTATTACTATTGAGACAAAAATTCGATACAAGTGTGAAAAGGGCTTTAGATCTGGACTGTTAATAAAGATTTTATAGAAAAGCCTTTTTTAATGTTCCGAATCTTTAATAGTAAATTATGTCGACATTCAAAGGAATTAGAACTTCCATTTTAATCAATTTACGGAGATGATGCGCACAGTAATTAATTAAGAGTTTCTTAGTGTTTCAGTTTTGTTCTTAATGGAAAAACAAATATTTTGGATATTGCGTTTTCTGTTTATAACAAAGGTTTTATAATTAGTTTAATTTACAGTACTTAGTTAAATGTTGATATTTAGGGTTCCATTGCCAATTTTGTAAAAATATGCTGGAGATAAACTTTCAAATAGTCTGAGAGTTATTAATTATAAAAACAGTCATTTATGATAAGACGATAAATAACTATTTTTTATACATTTTTGGCATTTATTTTGAAATGACAGACAAACACACAACACAAGTCGTGGTAGTGTAATGGCTAACGCACGCGTCCCAGACTCAAATCCTGCCCGGAACGCATGCACCACTTAGGCAGTTTTCTGGCTTAATGTGCATATTGATACAATTACCACGTGCTTACAACGATGAAGGAAATCATCGTGATGAAACCTGCACATCGAGATAAGTGGTGTGTCAAACCTACCAAGCCGCCTTGGTATAAACGTGGCGGGTATACTGTCCGTTCCACTATAGTGGGAGGCGCAAGCCCAGCAGTGGGACGTTTACCGGCTGTTATTAGGTTATTAAACAAACACTTCTATTTTATTTATTGGTATTTATTTCATTTTGCTGGAGTAGCGCAAACACGCTAACGGCCCATCTGATGAAAAATGGCTGTCATCGTCAATGCAAATGCTTATTTGCAACACCAATGGTGCTACTAGTGTGATGCTAGCCTCGAAGGGGGAACTAGAACCTGATCATTGCAGCCGGAACACTACTCACGGTTTTATGGTGGCATACTCCGAACCAGAGATGGTAGTCATCCATCCTTACCACCTGCTTTTAATATTATTAATATATTTGTTTATAAAAAAACTTGATAACACGTTTTTCTTAAGTTTCGAAACGTAGAAATCAAACTCAAATAAAATGCCGCGCTTATAACCGTTAAAACATATTTTTAATTATGTTTTTATAGTTAAGATTGAAAAGCGCAAAGCGAAGTCATTTGATATTGAATGTTACAGAAAAAAATGTCTGTTCCCGCTATCACTAAGACCACAGCCTGTGCTCCCGAGCGTATTCAATACAATGCAAATACAGCGCTCTGTCCGACAGTGATAGGCGACATTAACATACATCGCTGGCGCTGTTGGGCCGTTAATCCGCCAAGAGAATGGCCCCACACAAAAACGCACAAAGGGGTCAATGTTATTAAAGCTTATAAAAACATGTTAGCCCATTTTTCTTTCAGTTTTTAATGGCGTTTGAATATCCAGTATTGATAGATGGATTTGTTTTTTTAATAATGGCCAGGATTAAAATCTTTTTGAGGTAGATTCGTTCGGGTTATATAACCCATTTTTATGATGTTTGTTTATGTATATATACAGTCGTACTTGTAGATATCTATATAGATAAATAAAGTCGAAGCGTCTGTTTTTGTAATATCAAAATAAGAGTTTTTTACTACATGCATACGAGAGTATATACGAAAAATATACCGAAAACCAATTTTTAAATTTTTGCCTCTCTGTCTGTCTGTCTGGATATTTCGGAAAATCTCTAAAACGGCTGGATCGATTTTGACGGGACTTTTCGGGACGGAGAAAGAATACTATTTCCTGCGGCCGGGCGGCCTGTCGTAAGAGGCGACAAAACAACCCACACCCAAGTGGTAGGGCATTTGCCCGACTAGATGGCTACCACCCCTGGTCTAGAGTATGCCACCATAAAACCATGAGTTGTGTTCCGGCATTAGTAATCAGGTTCTAGTCTCCCTTAAGAGATCAGCAGCGCATTTGTAGCACCTTTAGTTTTGCAAATGTCTATAGGCGATGGTAACTGCTTTCCATCAAGTGGGCCGTCTGACTGTCTGCTGAACTCAGGCAATAAAAAAATATTAAAAAAATACAAAATCTTGAAGCTCGCCGCCAGCCGGGCTTGGAGCTCCAGAAACAGAAAGCTACAGAGACGGAGTAGGAATTTTCTTCGTTCCTGCACGGATAAAGGATTTTTGAAGATAAATAATTTTCCGGAGTCTGTTTTTCCTGACAAATACAATCTTGAAGTCTTCAAGTCACGAGTGAATAGGTATTTTCTAGGTAAGCGTGCTCCATCCTAGACTGCGTAATCACTCAACATCAGGCGAGACAGTGGTCAAACGCAAACCTATACTTACATAAAAAAAAAATAAAAAAAAATCTTCAGGCATGTTGGACCCTTGTGGGATGGAGAAGAAGCACTCAACTCGCGTGACCCTAACATACATACATATATACAGATGTATGTATATATATGTAGCTCGTTTGGTATGGGGAAAAAGCACAACTCGTTGACACTAAAAACACTGGTTTTTTCAATAGAAATCAAAAGTTCTCTACTAACAACACAATTTGAAAACCAATCCACTCCTTCTGAGGTTAAAATTAATTTAATTTAAAATTTTCGATTAATTATGACCAATTTTGTTTCAGGTACAATTAAACAAGGACGCGAATCGTGATTAAAAAAAATGTAAACCCATAGACGATGCGTGGGCGACAGTGATTCCAAGATGGCGGAAAGACTTTCGGAGAAAACTGCTTGGCGCTTGATTATTTTCGCTGTAATTTTGGACATGGTAATCTGTCAAATCAACTGGACCGAAGCGAACGAGGATTTAGGTGAGTTTAAAAATATAGTAGGACTTAATCTTTATTCAACATTAAAACTACAGTTTTATAATATGCTTAACGCACTGTTTAACACATTATGTTAGCAGAAATTTCAGGTTAATTTTTGTCTTTCAATTTGTGTAGAACTGAGGTATAAAATTTAAAAAAAAACCGATTATTATTGTTAAAAAAAGATTTCATACATGACTTTTTAACAGCTTTTTCGCTTTTGTTTCCTTGCATTTATTTCTCTGTAAATGTTTCAACTTTTATTTTTGTATGTGTAACAGTGATTTATACACAAAAATTGTATAATATTTCTTTAAAATCTCCATAGACACTGGGTCGCCTGGAAGAGATCGCTATAAGCGAAAAGGCCGCCCATTGTTCTAACGAAAATGTAACCTTAATAACTCTCTAGGTTTATATTTATGGTGAGCAATAAAGAGTTTTCTTTCATTAATTTGACAACATTTTATACTTTATATTATTCATGCAGGAACGGAGAAAGAACACAATTTCCTGCGGCCGGGCGGCCTGTCGTAAGAGGCGACTAAACAACCCACAGCCAGGTGGTAGGGTATTTGTCCGACTGGATGGCTACCACCCCTGGTCTAGAGCATGCCGCCATAACAACTTTGAGTTGTGTTCCGGCATTAGTGACCAGGTTCCAGACTCCCTTAAGAGAGCAGCAGCGCATTTGTAGCACCTTTGGTGTGGCAAATGTCCATAGGCGATGGTAACCGCTTTCCATTCAGTGGGCCGTCTGCCTGTCTGCTGAACTCCTGCAATAAAAAAACTAAAAAAAATTTACTTTAAACACTAATTTATACTTGAATATACTCCAAAATCTTAGGAACTGAATTAAATCTTATATCTTATACTAATATATAAAGCTGAAGAGTTTGTTTGTTTAAACGCGCTAATTTCAGGAACTACTGGTCTGATTTGAAAAATTGTTTCAATGTTAGATAGTCCATTTATCAAGGAAGGCTATAATCATCAAGATAAGACCAATAGGAGCGGAGCATCAATGAAGAATGTTTCAAAATCGGGGGTTTCTTTTAAACTATTCCACGCAGCCGAAGTCGCGGGCAGAAGCTAGTAACAAATAAGCAGTTAAAAAAGTCACATATATGAAGCCTTCTTCAACAATTAATTTCGTTTATATTTTAAAGTTGACAATTTCGCCATCGCGTCAGGGTGACTACTTGTGGGGGTTAATTTAAGTTGTGTGGTGCGTGTGCTGGAGCACTTGGGGAGAGGAGGAACCAACCCCGGTTGACGAAGTGAGTTTGCCTCTCCCGGGGCATTCTCATGCACTGATGGGCAGGAGCAGCGTGGGCGTAATTACGTTCTAAATCTCACGCTATTCCTACCATGAGCGCGGGACACATGGGAGGAAGGGGATTTTAGTGGAGTATTAGCGCATGGGTTACCTCTTTAATAGAGGTACCTTGCTGAGTCTCCACACAAACCGGCAATTGACTCTGTTACCGCGCCATTTTCAGTAGATAACTCTGATTGCTTTGGTCTAATCCTAGTATCCCGGTAGTGTACGAAAGGTATTTCCCTCTGCCCCCTGTTAACCTGTTGGATAGGGTAACGCATCACTGGCGAGAGCCCATGGCTCAATCGCTTGAGACGAGAGTACAAAATAAGACGACGAGTGTTGTACATACATACATACATAACTTTACGCCAGTTCCCTTGGGGGTTAGGCGCGAACAACAGAGCGCCATTTAGGCTTATACTTACACACCTCACTTGCTTCTTTGACATTCATAACTCTTGTCATGCACGCTCGTCTGTTCTTAAGGCTCCTGACGAGTGTTGTATTCTAGATATAATTATTATTGCTAAATTAATTTAATATTAGACTTATCTATACTAATAAAAGCTGAAGAGTTTGTTTGTTTGAACGCACTAATCTCAGGAACTACTGGTCTGATTTGAAAAATTCTTTCAGTGTTAAATAGCCCATTTATCAAGGAAGGCTATAGGCTATAGCCTATAGCCTTCCTTGATAAATGATATTTATTTATTTAATTTATTTGGGAAACGTACAATAATTATAATTCTTATAATATAAAACACATAACTTAATACACATATCAACTAAGTTTCCAATAAAAAAATAATTCTTGTTACGCATTTGGCTCATACAACTATAAGAAAATTATAATAAATTTGATGCAATATTGGAAAATTAGATATAAAATAAAAAAGGAATTAAATAATACAATACAACACAAAACAAAAACTACAATTTGTCTCATTCTTAAGTCATAATTATCATGTCATAAAAAAAAAATCGTGATACATGTTAAAAATAAAAGTCATAATATTAAAAAAAACCAAAATAATAATATTAATGAAATCAAAGTAAAGAAATCAAAGATATATATATATATATATATATATATATATATATATATATATATATATATATATATATATCATCACGCTAAGACCAATAGGAGAGGAGCACCAATGAAAAATGTTTCAAAATCAGGGATTTTTTCCTTTTGACAGCTTCCGCTGCGTGCGCTGCGTAAACGGTTAAAGTTTCGCAAAAAATCATGTGTGACAGAATTGTTACCCTTTAAAAGTTCTAAAAAAAAGTCCGCGACAAGCCCAAAGTAACTGTTCCACGCGGACGAAGCTAGAAGCTAGTGCGTATATATACAGAAATCTTAACTGCTACGTGGAAATATGTAAAACCTAAAAATTTTCGTAGACGCACTTCCGAAGATTTTCTGTTTGCTGAAATGAAAGATTTTGGTATGTCCATAGACTATTCCGTTTTAACCTTGCTAATTATGTAGCCCAGCTCGCCATAAACAACGCGGTGCTGGTACCTACGCTCACGTATGGATGCGAGAGTTGGGTATGGAAGAGAGAGCATGAAAGTAGAGTAAACGCGATCGAGATGCGAGCACTGCGCAAAATCTGCGGAGTGACGCTCGCGGACCGCGTTCGTAATACCGAAGTAAGAGAGAGAGTTGGTCTGAAAGAGAGTGTCGGGGTGAAGGTAAGGAAAGGAATGCTCCGGTGGTTCGGGCATGTGGAAAGAATGCATGATGAAAGAATGACTAAACAGATATACAATGCAAAAGTGGATGGATGCAGAAGTCGTGGAAGGCCACGACACACCTTCCATGATCAAATTGATCGTGTACTAGCAGAAGGTGATGTCAGGAGCCTTAAGAACAGACGAGCTTGCATGACAAGAGTTATGAATGTCAAAGAGGCAAGTGAGGTGTGTAAGAATAGGCCTAAATGGCACTCTGTTATTCGTGCCTACCCCGCAAGGGAACTGGCGTGAAGTTATCTATGTATGTATGTAATTATGTAGCAATAAATTATTCCACGTATGTGACGTAATACATGACATGAATGACAATGCCTTATTACTGGATCTATTTTCGGAATAAGCGCTATTCGTTCCCGGAAAATTGTGACGTCCTAATAAATGAACTATCCCGTTTTCCGGGATATAAAGTATTCTATATCCATTCTCGAATTGAAATCACATATATCTATACAATGTATTGTTTAGTCCCAATCCTCCTCCTTTTTTATTGCAGGAGTTCAGCAGACAGGCAGACGGCCCACTTGATGGAAAGCGGTTACCATCGCCTATGGACATTTGCAACACCAAAGGTGATACAAATACGTTGCTGCTCTCTTAAGGGAAACTGGAACCTGGTCACTAATGCTGGAACACAACGCAAGGTTGTTATGGCGACATACTTAAGACCAGGGGTAGTAGCCATCCAGTCGGGCAAATACCCTACCACCTGGCAAGTCTTAAGGAACGTTTCCAATTTTTCAAAGTGAATCAGGAGAAATTCCTCAGGTCATTAGTGAACATGAGACTAGAACCACCGCTCAATACAACCAAGTTTTATAATCATTCACTCAGTGTTCAAGCTGTCCAGTTATGGAATCTGCTTCCACTGGAACTGAGGCAAGCCTAATCAATATCCTTTATTTAATAAACTTTTTATTATAATATATACTAGGCCACGACACACCTTCCATGATTAAATTGATCGTGTACTAGCAGAAGGTGATGTCAGGAGCCTTAAGAACAGACGAGCGTGCATGAGGAGAGCTATGAATGTCAAAGAAGCAAGTGAGGTGTGTAAGAATAAGCCTGAATGGCGCTCTGTTGTTCATGCCTACCCCGCAAGGGAATTGGCGTGAAGTTATGTATGTATGTATGTATGTATATACTAGCTGACCCGATAGACGTTGTCCTGTGTTAAGTATGAATATTGAATTCGAATTGGTATAATAAATAAAAAAATTAAAAAAAAAGTATCAATTCGAATAATTCATAGTTAAGATGGGACGTCTGTCGGGTCAGCTAGTAATTTATATTTATATGTTTCAAATTGTTTCTACTGTATTCCAAGCATTTTTTTCATATTTACTCACCTTTTAAACCTTCCCTAGACTTCCACAAATAATTCAAAACCAAAATTAGCCAAATCAGTTCAGCCGTTCTGGAGTTTTAGCGAAACTAACGAACAACAATTAATTTATATATATTGTTACGAGTTGCAGGATTCAAATTACAAATGCCGTTGGAATTACTATAGAATTTATTAGAACTATAAAAACACGTATAACACAGGTACAAATATAACTGAACACAATCAGTTCAAACACACACGTCTTGTCTCGCTGCTGATTATCGCTTGACTTCCGCCTCTCTCCATCCTGCCGTCGTTTTATACTTCACAAATACAAGTGTGCCCGCCCGTATCGTCGACTTAATTTCCTAGAAATCGTAATCAGCACACCTGACTAATTATGCCTGCAAACGGCCATAAACGAGTACAATAGGCTGTTCTCCACAATAACCAATAAATAAGTAAACAAAAGAAGACCATCATAAAGGTATTACAATTGGTTCAAATGCCGACAGGTAATAGCGTGCTTCGTGGAATTTTTCTTTGTCGGGGGGCTAAGTTTTATCCGTGCAGGAACGGAGAAAGAATACAATTTCCTGCGGCCTGGCGGCCTGTCGTAAGAGGCGACTAAACGACCCATAGCCAGGTGGTAGGGTACTTGCTCGACTGGATGGCTACCACCCCTGGTCTAAAGTATGTATGTTTCGGCATTAGTGATCAGGTTCCAGTCTGCCTTAAGAGAGCAGCAGCGCATTTGTAGCAACTTTGGTGTTGCAAATGTCCATAGGCGATGGTAACCGCTTTCCATTCAGTGGGCCGTCTGCCTGGCTGCTGAACTCCTGCAATAAAAAAAATGACTAGGTTCCAAGCATTTTTTTCATATTTACTCACCTTTTAAACCTTTCCTAGACTTCCACAATTAGTTCAAAACCAAAATTAGCCAAATCAGTCCAGCCATTCAGTTTTAGCGAAACTAACGAACAGCAGTTGATTTATATATAGATAAAGTATATTCTTTTCTATTCTATATACAAGATTGCAGCAAAAAGGATCTCCTAGTTTTTCCTTGAAATCGTAGTTTCATATTAAAATATAACATAGATGAGAATGAAACTAAATCCGGTGGTTCGGGCATGTGGAAAGAATGCATGATGAAAGAATGACTAAACAGATATAATGCAAAAGTGGATGGATGCAGAAGTCGTGGCAGGCCACGACACACCTTCCATGATCAAATTGATCGTGTACTAGCAGAAGTGAGGTGTGTAAGAATAAGCCTAAATGGCGCTCTGTTGTTCGTGCCTACCCCGCAAGGGAACTATGTATGTATGTATGAAACTAAATCCAATAATTCAACATTTTGATTCAAGTGTCTTAAGAAACGACATGTTTAGTCACTGTATCCTTTGATTAATTTATTACATGCACAAAAACTGTTCAAATGACTACATCGATTGCAATTACCAGCATTAATTATACAACGATAATCCAAACAGTATAAAATCCTTTTATACAGTTCAGCGCATATCATTACACTGTTAACTGTGTCGAATGATTGCATGTTATATGGTAATAATTATGAACACTGGCTAAGTTCATGTGGCAAAAATGAAACAGACGTGACGAGTGACCTTAAAGCAAAATTAATATTTTCTACATCTCGAAATCGGTGGGAAATAAAACATGAAAATAACCTTTGCATCCAGGGAGGTAATGGTGCCAGTCTTCTAGGTACAATATCCAGCGACAGTGGTCTGATGGGGCTGTACGGGCTTTAGTAAAGGTTTTTATTTTTTTTACTATTCTATATATATTGTTACGTGTGAGCGGGGTACGCACTTAGGATTGGAAGAAAACATCAGTTTTTAACTATACACTTTTATTAACTTACACAGTCTTACGTGATTCCTCTCCGCAGGGTTGCCCCTACACGCACAACTAACAACGCACTGTCCCGACTTATTCTTTTATTTACTATCTATTCCTTTCTAAACATCTTCTATCTCTGTCTTTTCCTTCCCGAACCTTCTATTCCAGAACTTTCGTTCATCATTTATCCCTTTCTAATATCTCTCTATCTCTGTCTTTTCCTTCCAGAATCTTCTACCTTTTTCTAAAACTTCTTAAACCAACTAGATTGTTCCACTATCACTCGCAACAATATTTTTAAGTTAGTTTCATTCATAGGATAATTTAATTTTTTTCAACACACTTGCTCATAAAGTGGCTCTATGGTCACCGCAATTAGGCACAGAATGACACCCATAATCAAACTGTGACTAAAAAACATTATAACTCACTAGTGAGTTATAGATTTTTTTTTAAATTTTATTGGTTGAGTTGCTTTGTTCTTAAAAAAGTTTTTATTAAAAAAAAAAAGATCGTGTTCTATAGAACAAATAAATTAATGTTCCTATTGATTGCTTATTTCATGCAAATTCTTATTTAAATAGATAATTTTAACTCGTACGTGTTTAATAAATAAAACTTTCACTCATATATAATTTTTTTTATCTCCTAAATAAAATGAGTTTTTGTTGTTATTCTATTCACAAGTGTGTTGAAAAACGTCGTATGATACACGTGTGTATTGATGATTACCGTCCTCGGCTCTCTTAAGACCCTCGCCTACGGCTCGAGTCTCAATGGCGCCTCGGCGGTAATCACCAATGTTACACACTAGTATCATAATGTACTATAGTAGTTTAATGTTTTAAAAATAACTATATTTTGCTTTGTTGTTGTTTTTTTTTAGTTTTACTTGGCACTGACTTTTGGAGGTGTTTTAGATAATATATAATATCTTTAGCTTTTTAATTAGTCTGGAAGTCGGTTTCTTTTTTGCTAGAAACTTGATATCTTTCACTTTTAAGTTGCTACTTATGACGTCGTAAGTAGGTGTTCCTATAAAATCTATGAGGCTTCGATGTTCTGTAATATAAAGAGTATATCAATTGAGCTGACTCCGTATCCCTATTCATATTTGTCTAGGTCAAACAGTGTTACTATTTCACATAAATTCGCAGCATCAGTGTCCCGGATGTCCGGAATTCGGGCACCTCCCCAAAGTACGGCGACTGGGAGTTATGTCCGGGATGTTACCTGCATTTGTCTATTAATATTTTATCAGGTTTATATTATAATGCTCGCCCGGTTCAACCCGGTCTCTCTATTGTTTCGTGTCGCTATGAACCAGAGGGATGTTATTGCGAATTGTTTGCTTTTAGTGTACGTAGCAATTTTGATAAAAGCTTTTATATCATCGCCATATTCGGCCTTCCTTATTATAGACACCTGTCTTAAAAATCATTGCATTTATATTGATAGTACTAGCTTCTGCCCGCGACTTCGTCCGTATGGAATAGTTACTTTGGACTAACGCTAACTTTAACCCGCGACTTTGTTTACGTAGGTAAAAATATTTTTAAATAATACGCACGTTAAAACCGTTCCGTAAGGAGCCGACCACGCGGCATGGTATCTCGCAGAGCTAACCGAGGCCACCGCCTTTCCCCCTCATGACTGCCCGCCGGCCTTGCACATCAAAAAGCGCGCGCAGTACTTAATCATTATTTTGCTGCGATGTTATTTTAAAACTGCGATATCTCCTAAGATATTAATTGAAATCGAATGATGCGAATGGCAATTTTGTTTTAAATTAAATACTTGTGATGAATAACGTATTTATTTGGATAAGGATTAATATCATGTTTATAAAAACACCTTCGTAAATAATGCAATATTTTAGAACAAATTTGGTTAGGATAAAAAAGGTTATAACGAGCCAACCTTAAAAGATAGACATGCTGTCGCGGACTTTTTTTTTAGAACTTTTAAAGGGGAACAATTTTGTCACACATGATTTTTGCGAAACTTTAACCGTTTACGCAGCGCACGCAGCGGAAGCTCTCAAAAGGAAAATAATCCGATTTTGAAACATACTTCATTGGTGCTCCGCTCCTACAATTCTTATCGTGATGATATATAGCCTATAGCTTTTCTCGATAAATGGGCTATCTAACACTGAAAGAATTGTTCAAATCAGACCAGTAGTTCCTGAGATTAGCGCTTTCAAGCAAACAAACAAACTCTTCAGCTTTAAATACTGGTATAGATATAGATTTGGCAAATTTGCTTTTTATAATAGAGTAAATGAAAGTTGAATCAACACGAACGAATGCCCCTTAATAATAATTGCCCACCTCTACATTTCTTACTCCCCGAAACTAAGATTTCTCTCCCTACTAATTTGATGTCTAATTGATGTATCCGTGCAGGAACGGAGAAAGAATACAACTTCCTGCGGCCAGGCGGCCTGTCGTAAGAGGCGACTAAACAACCCACAGCCAGGTGGTAGGGTATTTGTTCGACTGGATGGCGACCACCCCTGGTCTAGAGTATGCCGCCATAACAACCTTATGTTGTGTTCCGGCATTAGTGACCAGGTTCCAGTCTCCATTAAGAGAGCAGCAGCGCATTTGTAGCACCTTTGGTGTTGCAAATGTCCATAGGCGATGGTAACCGCTTTCCATCAAGTGGGCCGTCTGCCTGTCGGTTGAACTCCTGCAATAAAAAAAAAAAAAAAAAATGTCGCTTTTGTCTCCTTTCCCAAGACGCTTTGTCTGTGTTAGAGTATTTTATTGATACTAACCCAATTAAATTATAACAACTGGATATTTAAATTTGTGTTTGTGATAAATGTTTATAATTGTTTCAGGTGAAATATCAGAATTTTCAAGTCACTAACGTACGTTTTTCCTATCGATATATCGACATATTAGATTTTTGGCCATTTGACGTTGGCAACATCACCCTATATAAAGCAGTAGACATAATAAACAAAAAAAATGTGCTAGGTACAGCGTGGGATTTATACGCCAGTAGGCTATTTGAATTTTGTCGTCTCCACAGACCTTTATAGTCGTGATAGTGTAGTGGCTAGCGCATGCGTCCCAAACTCAAAAGAACGCGCGGGTTCGAATCCTGGTCGGAACACATGCACCACTTGGTTAGGCCTTTTTTTTATTGCAGGAGTTCAGCAGACAGGCAGACGGCACACTCCGTGGAAAGCGGTTACCATCGCCTATGAACATTTGCAACACCAAAGGTACTACAAATGCACTGCTGCCCTCTTAAGGGAGACTGGAAACTGGTCACTAATGCCGGAACACAACTCAAGGTGGTTATGGCGACATACTTTAGACCAGGGGTGGTCGCCATCCAGTCGGGCAAATGGCCTACCACCTGGCTGTGGGTTGTTTGGTCGCCTCTTACGACAGGCCGTCCGGTAGCAGGAAATTGTATTCTTTCTCCGTTCCTGCACGGATAAAAAGGCCTTGGACGAGCGCGGCGGGTATACTGTCCATTCCCCAATAGTGGGAGGCCCCGAGCCTAACAATGGGGCGTTTATGGGCTGTTATTATTATATTAATAATAATATAATAATAACAGCCCATATTATAAAATAACCTTGTATTATTATACAGACCTCTACAATTCGATACGCAAGTTCACTATCATATTAACATGGCAGAAGTATTATTTTTCCATGATATTAAGTACAATTTTTGTGTTTATAAATTTGTTAACTTTATAAAATTTTTGCATTATCGTCCTAATTTTAACCTTTATTCCGTAATTAGTATGATTGTCGCAACTACGCATATAGAAGAGGCATTTATCTATGTAGTCAACCATAATATTATAATACATTTAGAATTGTCTGGTGGAAACATTTATATATATAGAATATGCGTGTTCTAATAGATATTTAATAAATTTAAATTATTTTAATTTTATAAATTTAAATTATTAAACTGGCCAATAGAACTTCCTTATGACGACACCGAGAATTTACTAAATTGAAAACACCAGTCTAATAACTTTATAACCACACACTCACTCTTTCATTTGGACACACATCACACACATACACATCGCATACATACTACATACATATATACATACATACATATACACACCCATTCACACATCTATGCATTTCCACATACATTACAATTATTAACATGAAAATTTACAAATGTATTTTTTTATTTTTATTGCAGGAGATCAGCAGACAGGCAGACGGCCCACTTGATGGAAAGCGGTCACCATCGCCTATGGACATTTGCAACACCGAAGGTGCTACAAATACGCTGCTGCTCTCTTAAGGGAAACTGGAACCTGGTCACTAATGCCGGAACACAACTCAAGGTTGTTATGGCGACATGCTTTAGACTAGGGGTGGTAGCCATCCAGTTGGGCAAATGCCCTACCACCTGGCTGTGGGTTGTTAAGTCGCCTCTTACGACAGGCCGCCCGGCCGCAGGAAATTGTATTCTTTCTCCGTTCCTGCACGGATAAAATTAAAATGTTAAAATTATTTTAATGTTTATACGTCGTATGATACACGTGTTAAAACCGTCCTGCTAATCTTAAGACCCTCGCCTACGGCTCGATAAACATTAAAATAGTTTTCTTTTTAAAATTGTATAACAAACGAGTTGTCTGGAAGCGGGCGCTAACAACTGCAACACAGTATTATACTACAGCAGTTGTCTGCGATACCAAATTGTTTCTGTACACTATGTTAATGGTTTCGAATAAATTCTTTAATTCTTTAAAGATATGAAATAAATGTTGGCCACAAATTTGCCGCCTTGGACAGAACTCTTGACATTTTCAAATATTTCGTTATGTTTAAACTATGCTATAAATAAAACTATACTTACAAAATAATATAAATCTGTAAGTAGAACATTGCCTCGAAATCGCTGTCGGCGGGGAGCGTATCCAAAATGCTGGCCGCATTTCCACGCTAGATGCCAACGATGATGCGTTGCTCTAGGCACAAGCCAGACTTTTCGTGACGCGAGACCTCAGTTAGACGGATTGAGAGATCTTAATAGAGGTGATGAGCTCCAGGTCCCTACGGCCCCGGGGTTTCAACACTTTCGACCTCGTAATCCACATATATGTTTCCACTACCAACGGAGACATATATGTGGCGTTTCAGGGCCTCCTGGTGTGCGGCAGCAGTTTCGGCTGTCACGGCTGTGTCTGGAAAATGGGAAGCACACAAGTTGCACCCTAGGGGGCGTCCTATCATCCATGGCATCAACGACATTTCCTCTTGTCTCTTGCCATTCTGGCATTCTGTTCTGTTCTGGAATTATTTATCTTTATTTATTTATTTATTAACTTAGCAACATCGCTATCATTACTGTTGTCACCAATACGATAGCGTAGTACACATAATACATTACAGATATATATTAGGTTGGGGAAAAAGTTTCTTCGTTTTTTATATAAAAATTCAAAAGGTTTTTTTATAAAGTTTATTTACATTTGATTAAAGTATGTAAGTGCCATTTTGTTGGATAACTTTTTGCCATCTTGTAGGTAGGGACGTGATTCCATTGCTATAAAAATTTTGGGGCTTCTGATCAAAAAACTGCGACAAGTGGTTTTGGCAGTCCTCTCGTGATGTTAACCTGACACTGCCTAAGGAATTCTGCAGAGACCGAAACAGGTGAAAATCTGAAGGTGCAAGGTCAAGAATATACGGCGCATGCATTAACACCTCCCAGCCAAACTCTCGTAATTTTTGCTGAGTGGCTAAAGATGTGTGAGGTCTAGCGTTATCATGGTGAAAAACCACATCCCTTCTGTTGATTAATTCCGGCCGCTTTCTCTCAACTTTTTGCTTTAATCTCATCAGTTGTTCGCAGTACAGTTCAGAATCGATGGTCCTGCCTGGTGGTAACAGCTCATAATGAATAATGCCCTTCCAATCCCACCATACACACAGCATCGTCTTGTTGCGAGCTAACCCGGGTTTCGCCACAGTCTGTGAAGCCTGACCGGCCTTTGACCACGTTCTTTTTCGCACGTTCTTATCGTACGTGATCTACTTTTTATCACCAGTTATCAGCTTCTTCAAAAATGGTTCGGTTTCATTACGTTGTAATAAAGAATCACAAATGAGTACACGGTTCATTAGGTTTCTTGCAGTTTGCTCATGAGACACCCAAATATCGAGCTTGTTTGTGTACCCAGCTTTTTTCAAATGCGCCAAAACCGTTTTGTGGTCAATTCCCAGTTCTCCAGCTACATCTTATTATTATGCCGATCTTGCTCCACTTTTTCAAAAATGGCATCAGTTTTGTCCGTAACAGGGCGACCAGAGCGACGTGCATCTTTGATATCAAAATTTCCGGATTGAAAACGCTTAAACCAAATTTGCGCTACTCTCACAGATACTGCATTAGGTCCATAAACATCACAAATTTTTTTCGCGGCTTGTGTTGCATTTTCACCTTTTTTGTAGTAAAATTTTAAAATGTATCGAATTTCTTTATTAGATTCACTCATTTTAATAATAAGAAAAACAAATGAAAATCACACATTTTCCTAATTTGAATTTGTCTTCTTTAAAATTAAAACTTTTTAATGATACCAAAACCAGCCAGATACAAATGGTATAGCCAACGAGATCTTATTACAAGTTCATACATACTATATGCGAAAAGACTTTTTCCCCAACCTATTATATACATATTCAGTCGTCATAACATATAACATAATAGGCAGTTTTTGTGAATTCAGTCACATGACAGATAAAAATGTCAATTTGTTGACATATCTTCTTCAATGTTCGCAAGGCCTATGTCATCGGCGCCTTATTAAGTAAGTTGGTCCTGCCGTATCTTAAATATTAAATTACTTATACGTCTCTCGACCACATTTTCCCAAATATATAAATCCCAAATTCCTTTACCCAAATATTTGCCTGCGTAGAAACAAAAGCGGGACATACAAAAACCTATCGACTCACAAGAGGCGGGAACCGCCGAACGAAAATTGGGACATGGCGTGAAATTTGTACGAAAAATATGGGCGAAAGGGCCTGTCATCCAACGTTAGAACGCCAATGGAATAAACCGGGTAAATCTGGTTGCCGCTTGATTATTCCACGGCCGCTTGTCCCCGGGGGCATTCGGAAATTCGCCGGGTAGCCGAACTCGCCGCAATGAATACTAAGCAAACAAATTCAGAAGAAACGCGTTGTGTAGAATTAAATAATAGACGTATGTTATGCTTTGGCCAATATGTAGCGAGCGTATGAGGTAAATGCGAATGGATAAGATGGAATGGAATGGATGACATTGGATAGGTATACCTACTATATTTTACATGCAGAATAGTATAGAATATTCTTTAGTAGCCACAAATTACCTCTTACCTTCGTTCTTGTCACAGCTAATCACATTCGTGAGATTCCTCCCTCCCTAGTGTGACATCACATTATTAAATTAAAACAGTAGTTCTGTAATTATAGTAGGGGACCCCAAGATGCTAAATGTGGAGTTGCTGAAGCGTCGCGAGGACCTTTTGGATTGTGAAGATTAGATGCTAAAAAGAAAAAAAGGTTATATGATGTATGCCCTTTCGCTGGTGGGGAGAGCGTGTATAATATGTAAATTTCTTTTATATATATAAATGTGCGTTTTATTTGTGTACGTAAGTGAAATCAACACTAACTTTTATTAATATAAAAATGCATAAAGTTTGAATTAATACAATATCAGTCTTATAACATATAATCGAATACAATGCAAGAAAAAGAAAGAAAGAAAATATTTTATTTAGGACAAAAACTAAATTAATGTAAATAGAAAAAGAAAAAACAAAATAAGTCCTAAATTGGACCCAGTCTCAGCATAATGCTAGCCAACAAGGTCTAGCGCTGTTCTTCCGTCTGGGACCAAAAAGTGAAGTCACGGTGGACAATACAACACATAACAACAAATAAATATATGGAATAATGCAGTTTGTTAAAGTTGAATGAAATGTAGACTAAATATATATATATATAATTTAAAAACGTAATACCTACATATATAAAATAACAGTAGCAGCAACGAAACAAAATATATCTATCTATAAATTAACCACATTTTATTAAATTAAAATAAATAAATTCATACTCATATAGCACTTGTGTCGTGCCTGAGATCACATTGTGCGTATTGATGAGCATTTAGAAATGTCTTGAGTTTGAACCTAAACAACGATATTGACGTTACATTTCTAATAGGTGGAGGGATATTATTCCAACATCTTGTCGCTGCATACCATCTGCATACATCTTGTCAATGCAAGAAAACTTAACTTATTTGTATTGTATTCTACTCAAAGTCCCTCAAGACTATAAGCAGAATACTGAGCCCAGATCACCGTCTTCTATGGGTAAGGTGCCCAGAAGGCTGGCTACGTTTCCTCGCTGGATCGCCATACTGATCCGTTGTCCAGTATATATATATATATATATATATATATATATATATAAATATCTTTTGAACCTTTAATTTAATCGCCAAAACATAAGATACCATTTTTATAGAGCAGCTAATTTCCAATAAAAATTGTATAGCGCATTTTACAATAGTTATTTATTGTCGAGTTATAAAATTCATAAACAAAACTGAAATTTGCTTTAAAATAAACAAACTTAAATCTTCATTATCATTCAAATGGTGAGATTTGCGAAAAAATATAGGATATATTTTTTGTACAGGATTAAATTTCCTACAAAATTCTTCGGGAACATTTTTCTGTACAATCAATTAATGATGAATGTATGATTTTTTTTCTATTAGACTGAGAAAAAAATAAAAAACTACGATGCGGAGGATCTACCTTTTAAAGTTAAGAGCTCATATTTGGTGAGATTTTTTTAAAGGTGTCTATCAACCGATTTTCCCGTGTTTTTTAACCCACCCTAATCCATACATTTTTTTTTAAATTTATTTATTGATGCACAAAACAAATTACAATAATTAAAAAACCTTACGACTAAAATATAAAATAAAAATCTGGATTGTAATCCACAAATAACTGCATATATAAAAAATAGTACAAAGAGACTGACAATTAGTTACTGCTCCACGCATATTGATCTTAACGTGGTGGTAGATTGGCTATAGCCTTCAGAGATAAATGGGATTTCTAACACTGCTACGATCCCGATTTTTTTTAATTGCCGGAGTTCAGCAGACAGGCAGACGGCCCACTTGATGGAAAGCGGTTACAATCGCCTATGGACATTTGCAACACCAAAGGTGCTACAAATGCGCTGCTGCTCTCTTAAGGGTCACTAGAACCTGGTCACTAATGCCGGAAGACAACTCGAGGTTATTATGGCGACATACTTTAAACCAGGAGTGGTAGCCATCCAGTCGGGCGAATGCCCTACCACCTGGCTGTGAGTTGTTTAGTCGCCTCTTACGACAGGCCGCCAGGCCGCAGGAAATTGTATTCTTTCTCCGTTCCTGCACGGATAGATACGACAAACACTTTTCGCTTCATCCGCTTTCATTAATCTCTTCATACATACACGCTTATTTAAAGTGCTTTTCATATGACCTTTCTTCAAAACATTTTCAATAGTGAGTACGTCGCGGTCGACCGGCACCGCCTCTACCACTCACATTACTGTCATACACTTGTTTTGTATTTCTACTTTTATTATTTCTCTCTACATGTCCGAACTACCTTCAAATTCCTTTTTCAAATAAATGTACATATAGGCTATGTTCCACAAGATACTCACAACGACCACGTTCACGACCGCCATTTTTCCCGTTCCACTTGCTTGAGGACGTTACAACCATAAACTCTAGCGGAACGGATTATGGAGATGATGCGTTGATGTCATTAACGGCGAAATAAACAAATGTAGACGATTTGTTGATATCATTAACCCTTAAGATAATTATCGGTATTCCAAAAAGCCGCAAGACAAACTCAATCACTATCTCGTAATATACCAAGAAAATATACCCATTTCATACAAATCATACAACTCCTATATAAACAGAGTGAGATTTGAAAATCGCGCCTTTTTCAATGTCAAATAGAGAGAATTAATGCTCTGTTGTCATCGCCAACTTCGACCCAGCTCTTGACATGGGTCGTTGTGAGTACTGTGTGATCGAAAATGATGACGTCATTAGTGACGTTTTCGCCACGGCCATAACGACCGTGGTCGCCATGTGGAACGGCAGACGGAGCATTTTGGGCGTTGTGAGATACTTAAGGAACGCGCCCATAATAAAAAGTAAATTAGAATTTTAACTTATATGACTTTCTTTCTTCTCTTCTCTGTAGGATAATAGAAGGCAAAGTAGAACGTAGAAGAGGATAGGGAAGACCTAGGAGGAGGCTCCACCGACAAGAGTTCAACTCTTAAATATGATGATTATGATGATGATGATGATGTATGACTTTCAAAAAATGTTCTCCAGTAGAACAGATTCTAAATAAAAACTTTTGAATTTGAATTTCAGCAGTAAAAAATCTGTCAAACAGTACAGAAAACGTGAGGAAATTTGCAAGTTAAGAACATTTATGTCTGAAACCCGCCAATCCGTCCTGGATAAGCGTGAGATATACCGCCCGTTCGCCTGGTTGTAGGGAGACCTAAGCCTAGCAGTATGACATTTATGGGTTGAATTATATATTATGTAATTACTCGTAATTGTAAACTATGCAAAGGGTATTATTAATGTTTCAAATAGAACAAAGCTGTCAGAACTAGTTGTACGTAACAAACTAACTAACAAATATAATAAATAAATGTAAACCGCGGTTAACGGTGTAAGCCCAGCTCGGCCCAAAGCCATACTTTATAAAATTAATCTGGGGGGAACAATATTTCGCTGTAATTGACGAGCTCGGTACAGAAAACTGTTAATGTTTTAACTATGTGTACTCACGGACGGAGAATATGACGAACAATGAATTAATAAAAACACTTTATTAATGCATGATGAAAGAATGACTAAACAGATATAAAATGCAAAAGTGGATGGATGCAGAAGTCGTGGAAGGCCACGACACACCTTCCATGATCAAATTGATCGTGTTAAAGTTCCTAAAAACTAGGTATAATAAATGTTGATAAAATGGGCTTTATTGTTCAACAAAAATTAAAGTTCCTAAAAACTAGGTATAATAAATGTTGATAAAAGGGCGGCCTTATCGCTTAGAGCGATCTCTTCCACACAACTACCTATACTAAGGAAAATATTAAAACATGACTATGCTGTTGTTCTATGCAGTTACAAGAACTGTCCACAGGAGAGAGGTACGCACGGGTAGACTATTTGCTGTAAGTGTCTGTCGCACAATCCTTCGTTCTCCTCTCACACGTATGGTGGACACCCATTGTAAACTCTTTGAACACACAGACCTATTTGCCAACTCACCCTGATCAGTGATGATCATAATTCTATTTCTATTTTCTCCTTGCTCTTCTTTTTTTACTAACTTTCATTTCCTTCCTTCTATAAATATATTGTTACAACTTAGGTTCCGACAAAAACAAATTCCACTCCTAATCTGTAAAGACACATTTTATTACCTGTCGGCATTTGAACTATTTGATCCTTTTATGATCGTCTCTTCTTTTGTTTACTTATTTTTTGGCATACGTTTCTAGATATTTTGAAGGACAGTCTATTGTTCTATTGTACTCGTCTTTGGCCGCTTGCAGGCTGCATAATTAGCCAGGTGTTACGGATTATAAATACAAGCTAATTCTAGGAAATTATGTCGACGGGCATATTTGCATTTGGGCAGTATAAAACGATAGCCTGATTGAGAGAGAAGGCGTGACTTGTGTACATTCAGGAATCTAATATTGACGGACTTTGCGCGTTTTATTGAATTAAGACCTTCTGAATTACGCTTGGATTTATTGTGTTCAGTTATATTTGTGCCAGTGTTATATGTGTTTTTATAATTTTAATAAACTCTATAATAATTCTAATGACATTTTAATTCGAGTCCCGCTAACTCGTAACAATATATTTAATATTAAGCCTAGCGATTACCAAAATCCCTTTAATACTATATTTATATTTTAACTTGTGGACAGCGCTGTGGGCTGCATTATTACTTAATATATTAAGTTGCAATTTTGTATTTAATTTCAATAATGTATCTGTTTGTTGTTCCAATAAAAAAATAAAAAAAATGACATTACAAAATATGTTCGTTTCAAATAGATACAATATTTTTTGTGTACATGTCCATCGTATTCTGACTGAATGCAGCAAGAATAAAGGTGGAAGTGGTTTTACTAAGTTAAAAAATAATTAAATTTAGGGTAATGAAGCTGACATCCTGATGCAACAAATGTAAAAAAGTGAAGAGATTTTTTTGTCCAAAAATACGTGCAGTCACAACAAGTCTATCAATGTATTAAATAAAATACTGTATAGTCCATAAGTACCTACGGAAATTTAAAAATAACTTGGTTTGTTTTTTTCCATTTCACAACTAAAGGGCTGAACAAGTTCTAATCAAATTTATCAAAGAATTATATTGTATCCTGAGGAACTACTGAGACTACAGAACCAATTGTTGTTCCTTAACTGTATTTAGACCACGTTTATGTACACAGTTTAACAATAAACTATTCTATTATTAATCTCAAAAAACGGCGTTGAAATTGATGAAATAGAATTTGCAAATAAGGACAACCTATGATTCCTGAAGTTAAGGATATATAAAAACTCATAGGCCTTTGATAAAAAATAAATACGTGAAAGTATTAAAATAAACGAATACATACGCGGGTAAGAGCTAGTGACATTATAAAGCCAAATACAGAATAAATAATGCAATAACCTGAACTATTATGAATAATTTTGTCCACCTGTCAAAGGCAAATCCATGTTTCGAAGAAATAAATGTCTTTATACTGTTTTTTTTAAATATATTTGCGATAAATATAGCCGGAGATGGCTAACGAACGCCAATGAATGACCAACCAAGCCGCGGAAGTAGCTAGCGGAAGGCCCAGGAAGGCCACCGAACGCCGCAGATTGGCCAACCAGAGTTGCTGCAAAGCCATCGCCATACGGAGAAGACTCTAGCAGCTCCAAACCCAGTTACCGTGGGTACTGCCCACTGAGTTGCAGCCGGGGTAAAGAGGTAAAACCTCGAGGCCCCAACCTCCTCGTTATAGATAAAGAGGAAGATGACCCTGGATGGACAAATACAGGTTGCGGAAAGAAGTGGAAATAGATAATTCTAAAACCGTTGCTAAGCGCTCAAAAGTAATTGGTCGCGCGTATTTAATTATATTGAAAATTCTTAAAGGAATAGAACGAATGGTAATACGCTTAAATCATGTAAAACCATCTCCTATCTTTTTTTCCTCTCCTGTACATACCTTAGCAAGCGGATGAAAAGAGACGGCATGAGACGTCAACGGCATCGCAATAGTGGTTATCTTATGAAATTCACTTTTTGCTAACGAACTGCAACGCGTACGCATCGTTTGAATATTGTTAACAATTTTTCGTCTATATAATTATATATCATCAATTAGTTGAATTCGTGAAAGAACACTTGTGCGTGTTGTGCTAACTACTAAGAAACAAGGAGAAATCATACCTTCACAACATAAAGGTGCTACTTCCTTTATATACTTTACTTTATTAACTAAGGTAATTCCTTTATATAACTGCCTATATTTCCCTTTGCGGAGTGACGCTCGCGGACCGCGTTCGTAATACCGAAGTAAGAAAGAGAGTTGGTCTGAAAGAGAGTATCGGGGTGAAAGTAAGGAAAGGAATGCTCCGGTGGTTCGGGCATGTGGAAAGAATGCATGATGAAAGAATGAGTAAACAGATATACAATGCAAAAGTGGATGGATGCAGAAGTCGTGGAAGGCCACGACACACCTTCCATGATCAAATTGATCGTGTACTAGCAGAAGGTGTTGTCAGGAGCCTTAAAAACAGACGAGCGTGCATGACAAGAGTTATGAATGTCAAAGAAGCAAGTGAGGTGTGTAAGAATAAGCCTAAGTGGCGCTTTGTTGTTCGTGCCTACCCCGCAAGGTAACTGGTGTGAAGTTATGTATGTATGTATATTTCCCGGTGTTCTATGCAGCTATATTTTCCATCATCGTGGTTTTACATCAAAGGGGAATAGAAGTAAACAATTACCAATTCTCGTACCAGTAATAATTCGAACCAAAGCTCGCCAATCTTCAGTCCCATGTGTTTACACCCAAGACAATAAAAATAAACAGAAATATGGCAATTCACGTTCGTTGGGTGGCTCAGGAAAATAAAGAATTTAATGAAACAAGATTTGAAGGCTGAAACTAATTAATGCAAGTGACGTAATACTTCATTTGCATACGTAATTCAGGGTTAATGGCGGACAAGTTAGTTCATTTATTTTTATAGCAAACAGGCAACGACACGACATATTATTCCTTATCTAATCAACGTTATGAAGGAAGAACACTAAAGTTGGTATTAGACGGATCAACCAAATCGACTGATTTGGTTGCAAGGATGTTACTCGGTAAAATTGAATGATTCATTTAAATTGATTTTTTTTTAATTCGTTTTTTTTTATTGCATGTGTTCAGCAGACAGGCAGACGGCCCACTTGATGGAAAGCGGTTACCATCGCCTATGGACATTTGCAATACCAAACGCTACAAATGCTCTGCTGCTCTCTTAAGGGAGACTGGAACTTGGTCACTAATGTCGGAACACAATTCAAGGTTGTTATGACGGCATACTCTAGATTAGGTAGTAACCGGGCAAATGCCCTACCACTTGGCTGTAGGTTGTTTTGTCGTCTCTTACAACAGGCCGCCCGGCCGCAGGAAATTGTATTCTTTCTCCGTTCCTGCACGGATAGAAATTACCTACATTCCAGAACTCATTTAGAAAGTACTATCTGTTTTTTTAATAAATATGTTTAATATATTAAACATTTACTTAGTTATCTATCGTTAATATAAAATGCTTGTCATATATAATGTTAATAAATACAATAACTTTATTTATTACCTGCCGCAGCTTGCATGCTGATAACGTTGAAACTGTTTTATGACTATCTTCTTTTGTTTTCTTAGTGTTTAAAATTTGCAATTAGACAATAGCCTATTGTTATTGTACTTGTTTATGGCCGTTCGCAGACATAATTAAGCAGGTGTGCAGAATTATGTTTTCTGGGAATTGCGCCGACAGTGGCCAGGTGTGATTCCTGGAAATCATTGTTTACACGATCGTGACATATTGTAAGCTGAGTATAAAGGAATGCTTGAACGGAGAGATCGGCAGTCAAGCGACGATTACGATACAAGCAAGACGTGTACATTGATAAGCTATATAGTGACGGACTTTGCGCGTGTTATTGAATCGTGCAGTTTGTACTAGTAGTGTCTAGTTATATTTGTACCTATGTTATACGTGTTTGTATAGTTCTAATAAATTCTATAGTAATTCCAACGGCATTTTAATTCAAGTCCCACACTCGTAACAATATTTATGTAGATTACTTCGTATATACGTATATATTGGTATTCTACAAATGTGTCTTGATCTATGTATGTATTAAATTTATAAATTAGTGTTAGTATGTATATTTAAATTGTACAGTCCTATCTTTTTTCTGCTCCACCTACATCGCGAGATTAGTTAATAATTTTTTTTAAAGCTAGGTTGCCTGGAAGAGATCGCTGTTAGCGATAAGGCCGCCTGTTGTTTTGCCAAGTTTATTTTGGTGAGCAATAAAGTGTTATCTATCTATCTATAACATTGTTACTGAAGACTGAAGTAAGATATAAGTAATTCACTTTCTAACTGTGCCAATCCAGATCTAGTATTATTAAAGTGTCTAGGGAATTCGTCCGTCTGCCAATTCGCAGAGGTGGCTTGCCTTGTCATTTCAGGCAGAGTCATAATTGTTCATAAATGGACAGCTTTTAATGAAGAATGACATCAAGCTTTCATAGGTTAAAATATCTTATGCTGTGGCTCGTTTGTTTTTTTTATATCAATGGAAAGTAGCGAAAATGTTGTATCTCACGAAATGCAAAGTTTTCATCAAAGCCGGAATGTTTCTTAATAATTCAGAGAATATTCAAATTTCTGACTTTTGACCTTCAAATATCGTTTGAAATATATTTTTTTGATGAACACGATGACAGGATTAAAAGTTTCTCTTATTAACCATACCGTAGCTCTCGTGTCGGTTTGTGCTGCCACCTATTATAGTTAGTGCACGTCCCTATTCGTCACAAAACAATAGACCTGCCTTTGTAGTTGTTAGTTTAGCCGATGCTGTTTTATGCAAATGAAACTATCCATCTGTCCGCCGCCGGACATTCGAATATTATCTTCGCGATGTACTATTTCAGTATTTCGGGGGAGTTTGCATAAATTTCGGTTACTATGTTGCCTAGTATACAATTTACGTCTATGGTATCAGTATTGCGTCTACAATATAACGAATGTTATGTGAATTCTGGTGGGCCCAGGCGAACGAGATTGCCCCGGCTAGTTACAATTTTTAGTCTTATACTAGCTTATTTCTATCCTACTAACTACTGTGGTAGTTACAATTTTTAGTCTTATACTAGCTTATTTCTATCCTACTAACTACTGTGGTGCATGTGTGTTAATACTTGTGTGTGTGTGTTCTACGTGTTTTCTGGAGTACGGTTGGAAGAGGTTGGCTTGAGTTGGGATGTGTTGGCTTGGGTTGGGAATGGAAGTGGATGGATTGGGTTGTGTTGGGAGCTATATTTTGTAAACATACATGTTACTACTTAATATTTTTATACTCACACAACACACACACACACACACGCACACGCACACACACACACACACACATATATATATATATATATATATATATATATATATATGTATGTATACAAGTGTTATATACTTAATCGCAATATATTACGTTTTAAGACCATTTTACAGGATTATGTATGAAATTTCTTCCTATCGAACTATATATAGATGCTGTGTGGGACGCCACGTGCGTCAACACTTTAGCTGCTTATCATCTTCCAGACACGGCCATGGCAATTGGCGCGGCAGCCGAACGTCAGAAGGGACTGCAACGCATACAGACATCCATTGGATCCAATGGATCATTTCACGCTTGATTTAAATTCCTGCGGGATTCTTAGGACAAAAAAGTAGCGCAGATTTCAAGTCTAATAATTTGCTGTTGATCAGCGAAAATCGCATTGAAATCAGCCAAGTAGTTTTTACGTGAATCCCGTACAAACAGACTAGAAATCTAAAAAAATTGCATCGTTTTCTCCATTTTTTAAATAGCTTCAGACACAGCATGTTTAGAATTTGAAGTCTCACATGACCAAAGGGCTGGTCTACATTTATGGCAACATATTAGCGTTACCGTGCAGTGAGGTAATGGAGTCAGCATTTTGGGAACGTTCTCGAATAACGTCGATTTACGACTCATATATTTGTATTATATGTATGTAATCATTATATATATATATATATATATTAGTTTCCTTTCTTATATTAGTTTATATTAATTATTGTAATTGATGGAAATAAATTAAGTATTTTTGTAGGTATATAATACATGTTTTCCGAGAACTGTAACATAATGCCCTCCTATTTTGCTACTTTCTTTTGACACAAAAACCCCACACCGTACAGAGGTGCGTTGTTGACAGTTCTTTTATATGTAAATCCGCAGGTCAGTGCGGTAGTTCAAAGGCGTCTTTAACATGGACGGGTAACATCAAACGGTTATGTTGATACTCAGTTTTTGACTACCAACGTTCAAAGGTAATAGTGACGGGTAGGTATAAATTGGTTTTTGGCCTGTTTAGACGAAAATTGGTTTTGGTGTGAATTGTTAGTATTATCCTGGTATGAATGAATGAATGAGAGAAAACACTTTATTGTTCACCAAAAATTAAAACTACATTCTTTAAACTAAGTACAGTAAATGTTGAACAAAGGGCGGCCTTATCGCTTACAGTGATCTGTTCCAGGCAACCCCCTAAACTAACTAAACTAATACAATAAATAATAAGAAACATTCCAAGAATAAGTAAAAAGTACATACATACATACATACATAACTTCACGCCAGTTCCCTTACGGGGTAGGCTTAGGCTTATTCTTACACACCTCACTTGCTTCTTTGACATTCATAACTCTTGTCATGCACGCTCGTCTGTTCTTAAGGCTCCTGACATCACCTTCTGCTAGTACAGGATCAATTTGATCATGGAAGGTGTGTCGTGGCCTTCCACGACTTCTGCATCGATCCACTTTTGCATTGTATATCTGTTTAGTCATTCTTTCATCGTGCATTCTTTCCACATGCCCGAACCACCGGAGCATTCTTTTTCTTCACCCCGACACCCAAGTAAAAAGTAAATAAATAAATAATAATATACTTTATATATAATTGGTATATATGGTAGTGGTATATATAATACTAAATTTTTAGGCTATTTTTTAAGGGTTGCCATATCTACATATATTGTATACAAACTGGGCAAGTGCCTTAGAACCCGCGCACTAAAAAGGATTCCGTAGAAGTAGCAACCATTCCCTGTTTTCATTATTTGACTACGAAACTATAAAAAGCATATGTAATCGCAAATTTATACTAACTAGTGGTTGCCCGTAGTCGAAATTCGACCATAATAATTAATGTCAAAGACTATTATATTATTAGACTTCTATAATTACAGATATCGCTTAGGCAACACTGTTAATTTAACATTAACAATAAACAAAAGAGTATATATGCGTGTGTTTATCAAATACATGGTAGTGTGTGTAATGTTTCTTTTTTATTGATTTAATATATTTTTTATGCATAATTAAAACAAATATTAGCATCCGTCGTATAAGTGTGCAAAATTTCATACTCCTCCGTCCGCGCAATTTTCGTAAAAAGGGGGTACAAAGTTTTTGCTTCACGCATTAATAGGTGTATAGATTTTATAAAGAAGAAAGATTTGTATTTTTGTAACGAATACACTCAAAAACTACTGGACCGATTTCAAAAATTCTTTCACCATTCGAATGATACATTATCCCTGATTAATAGATAGATAGAGAACACTTTATTGTACACCATTACAGAAAACTTACGAACTAGTATTATACTATTATAAATAAATTATATTATACTAATATATCGGAAAGATCGCGGAGTGTTATGTTGTTACGGAAACTGGAGGTTATATATCGAACGACTTGAACAATAGGAGTTTTTGGCGGGAACTGAAAGGAGATGTTGTGCTGTGCAGTTTTATTTTCTAAAAATGTGTAAAATTACTCTAAAATGAATAACAGTTGTAGGATATTGATTGTTTTTGAGTAGTAATTATGTGTTTTGTGAGAAATGTGAACTGTATAGTCAAATGTGGCCTTTTGAGTTGTCACAAGAACTCCGTTGAATGGCACTAGCTGATTACCTACAATTCAGCTGTGCTACACATAGGCTTAAGAAAATGAAGAAACTATATTATAAACTAAGATCTGGCTTAAAGGCCTAGCTGCCAAGCCATAAACCTAAATAAATAAAATAACTTGAACAAAACTTTACAGTAAACAAAATAACCAATAATTTAATAGTGCCAACGTTAATAACAGTTATGGGTGCAGATAGCTATGAATTGCTTGTGAACTTGTGTACGCCTACAAAACCGTTTGAGGAAATAACGGAAATCATGTCGCGTCATCTTCAACCAACACCTAATGAGCTGGCGGAACGCTACAAATTTAGGTGTAGGAAACAAATGCAAGGAGAAAGCATATCGGAATACGTGGCTGTACTCAAAAAGATTGCTTCTCTAGAGGAAAATTTACGAGATCAACTAGTAACATTTGGTAATAAGGACCTGCGCCGTACCTGATCTACATGTCTTTTAAGAAACCGACCGTCACCACTATCTAAACTATGACGGCCTCTGTGGTTGAGCGGGCTAAGCCTTTGCCGGCGTACCTCACTGCAACGCAGAGGTTCCGGGTTCGATTCCTGGTATAGTAAATTTCGGAAACGTATTTTCTCCGTTATTTACTATGGTCTGGGTGTCTGGGATCGGCCCCAGAGTGGTCCGTTGTATATTACCCATAACACAAGCGTAACTTGCTTAATTTGGGGATATACAATGTGTGTGTTTGTCTGCCGATTATTATTATTATATTATTATTATCTATTATATATCTACGGGATCCTTCTGCTTTCCTAACTTTGCCTTCTACCCATTTATCAGGTGAACCATAATTTCTATGTACAAAGGGCGGTCTTATCGCTAAAAAGCGATCTCTTGCAGACAACCCGTGGCAAGAATATTGCTGACTATGAATGACGATGGTGGTATACATAAATATTGTATAGTAATATAATATAGGCTATAGAAAAATTAGGAATCACCACTGAAACTTTAGTAATGTAACCCATCAATCTTAACATAATACTTGGCGCTAGAATCGGGTTCTACGATTTTGATGAAATTTTATGTGTGTTTGAGTGGGTGGTGTAGATGGTTTAGATTCACAATTAGACCCGGTAGGTGGCGCTGGAATCGGGTTCTAGAGTTTTATTTTTTCATGGCAGGACAACGTCTGCCGAGACCTCTAGTATTCTATATCTCAAAATTTCTCAATAGATTTTGTTCAAAATAATATATTAATACTTTATATTAATTTATTTATAATTTAATTTATTTTGAAGTATTTACTTAAGTTTTTCTTCGTATTATTTATAATTTATGTATGTTTTCAAGTAAAACAATAAATAATATCATTGTGATATTTTATGATTTATAATATTGTTACGAGTGCGGGACTCGAATTAAAAATGCAGTTGGAATTACTATAAAATTTATTAGAACTATATAAACAAGTATAACACAGGTAGAAATATAACTGGACACGACCAGTACAAACTGCACGATTCAATAACACGCGCAAAGTCCGTCACTATATAGCTTATCGAATGTACACACGTCTTGCTTGTATCGTAATCGTCGCTTGACTGCCTCACCCTCCGTTTGGGCATTGTTTTATACTAAACTATACAAATGTCTACCTGCCAAGCGTCGACGTAATTTCCCAGAAAACGTAATCCGCACGCCTGCTTAATTATTCCTGCGAACGGCCATAAACTAGTACAATACACAATAGGCTGTTTTTCTAAGTAAACAAAAGAAGTCCAAATGCGGGAATGTAAACTGTGCTTTATGGCAGGCAGGTGTGCATCCACTTTTGTCGGCATGTAACAATATTAAAGCTCTCTTAAATACATTTTATATTTTTATAGAATACTACTACTACTACTACTAATACGATTACCACCATCAATACTACTACTACTACTTTTCATCGATTACAACAATATTATAAGCTAAATATTACGTCACGTACATGCAATAATTTATTGCTACATAAAAGCAAGGATAAAACTGAGTAGTCCATGTAGGTGCCAAAATCTGTCTATAAAGAAAACGGAAAACCTTCGGACATGTATCTACGAACATGTTTAGGGTTTTCCATATTTTCATGTAGCAGTTAAGATTACATTTTAAGGTTAAATTAATTAAGCAATAATTACATCTAGAGTACAACATTCGTCGTCTTATTTTGTACTCCCCTCCAGCGGTTGAGTCTAGCTCCCGGGCGATCGAGCCATGGGCTCTCGCCAGGGGTGCGTTACCCTAACCAACGGGGTATAAGGTAAGTCCCGCCACGTAAAAAGAACGCTGAGCGGTAGTGGAGGGGATGTGTCTGCGCAGGTGTACAGTCGTATCCTAAAGGACTAGGGTAATGTTTTATGAGTAATAGTTTTATTGTAGGATCTTATTAGGTACTTTACTAGTTACTTAGTGTCGCCCCTTCATACCACCGATTTGATCGATAGAACGCTCACTGCGCAGGGTTAGAGCCAGAGTTCTTTTTACGTGGTGCGAACTATAACATCATCGACGGACCACACACATAAAAAAATCCCCACACTAAATAATAAAGAAAACTAAAACATATGTATATAGGTATATAATACAGCTTAGCATAAAAAATATAATAATGGAAATTATATAATACTAGCCTCTGCCCGCGACTTCGTTCGCGTGGACCAATTAAAAAACCCCCAATTTTGAAACATTCTTCATTGGTGCTCCGCTCCTATTGGTATTAGCGTGATGATATATAGCCTATAGCCTTCCTCGATAAATGGGCTATCTAACACTGAAAGAATTTTTCAAATCAGACCAGTAGTTCCTAAGATTAGCGCGTTCAAGCAAACAAATAAACTCTTGAGCTTTATATATTAGTATAAGATAATCAGAGGGCTGGTGCTTACCTCGGCAACCGATCAGTATGGCCATCCAGCGAGGAAAAGTAGCCAGCCTTCTACTTATAGTCTTGAGAGATTATGGGTAGAATACAATAAAAATAAGTTGAGTTTTCTTTTATTGTATTCGTTTATTTATGATGTCAGGAGCCTTAAGAACAGACGAGAGTGCATGACAAGAGTTATGAATGTCAAAGAAGCAAGTGAGGTGTGTAAGAATAAGCCTAAATGGCGCTCTGTTGTTCGTGCCTATCCCGCAAGGGAACTGGCGTGAAGTTATGTATGTATGTATTATTTATAATTTTCTTCAAATTATATATACAAAATTACCGTCAGTTGGGAACGTTCCCAAAACGTTGGCCGCTTTTCCTCGCTGAATGGCAACGCTAATATTGCCCTAAATACAGATCAGTGTTGATAGGACTTGATAGTCAATTTTCACTTTTTTTCAAATTTTTATTTTTCAAGTGATAATCAAGAATGTGCAATAAATGTTCCCATTTATTTACGAAGTTTATAAATAGATAACAGTGTTTCAAATTTTCAATCAGGCAATTTCTTAGATAGTTTTAAGAAACGACATTCAAATATCCTTTTTATCGCACAAAGGCTTTAAAGTTAACAAAGATCTACTTAATATTCGTTAAAGGTCTGTGCTAATATTTTTTTAGTAAAGTAGTTTGTATTCAAATATATAACTTAAAAACAATTTAAACTAAAGTAATAAATGTACTGTAATGTTTCAGTGGGTTTTGCATAATTTTATTTATTTTGTCTTTTATCATTTTACTTAAATCTTATACTAACATATAAAGCTGAAGAGTTTGTTTGTTTGAACGCGCTAATGTCAGGAACTACTGGTCTGATTTGAAAATTTCTTTCAGTTTTAAATAGCCCATTTATTGAGGAAGTCTATATGTTATATATCATCACGCTAAGACCAATAGGAGCGGAGCACCAATGAAGAATGTTTCAAAATCGGGGGATCTTGAAAACAAATTCCACGCGACCGACGTCGCGGGCACAGCTAGTAAAGAAATAAAATTAACATTAAAAAATAAAGGACCGATTCCAGACCGTTGCCAGAAAGGAGCGTTCCCGAAAGATTGATCGCGTTGACTTGTATGTCTACGCTATGTTGCCCAAGGTATAGACAAATGCGGGTAGGTCCTTAGGGAAAGGGCTCTCACCCACCGTTATGCCATCGAGATGGGGGCGCACTGAGTTCAGCACGCCCTCGCCTACCGCCCTACGTTGTAAAGAGCACGATGACGCCGGGGGTTAAAGGCCCCCCGGAAGGAAAATTGGCCATCGGGCCCTCGCCTGCCAGGGCACGCGGAGATTGTTGAGCTTTCGCGTCCCCGTAGGAAGGTGCAAGAAGGAACACTGAAGGGTTTTAGTGGGTATCTAACTAACTGTGCTACCTGTGGTGTAGCAATAGCACTTCATACGTGAGCTGCTAGTGCCACTCCACCACGGCGAATCCCACAAACCCCCCGCGCGGCTGATGGATCTCAACCGGTTGCCCCTCGTTACAAAAAAGTTATAGACAAATCTCATGCCTCCATCTATGTTTACCCCTTAATAGATAGATAGAGATAGACAGTCCACTAAGGCTGGGCGAAAACGGACCACCGATCACAACCAAAGTGGCCAACCACAAGCAGTTCACACGTTTTTTCGTTCATTTTGTATGCACTCGTCGCACACGTGACAGTGGCGGCCGTGCGTCACCGCCACTTTTGCTCACGCGGTGGCGTGTGGCTGTCACCGGTCGCTGTCGTCGGTGGCCCGTTTGCGCGCAGCCTAAAGGCGGCCCCCTTTATTCTCTGTTGGACTTTTTTTTTATTTTAAACTTTAAATAATGTCATAGTGATAGTAGCTGCTAGATAACAGTCACTTAACTTTAATCTTAGAATTGTATTAATTTGCTAACATAAACGTTTTAAATACACATGAATTAAATTATTTTGTATTGGATTTATAATATAAAAATATCAGCCCATAAAAAAGTCCCACTGCTGGGCTCGGGCCTCCTATTATAGGGGGAACGGACAGTATACTTCATCGCTTATCTCGATATGCGGGTTACATCACCATGTTTTCCTTCACCGTTGTTAGCACGTGGTAATTGTAACAATATGCTCATTAGGTCAGAAAACTGACTAAGCGGTGCATACGTTCCGGCCAGGATCGAACCCACGCTCTCTGAGTCTGGGACGAGTGCGCTAGCCATTACGCTACCACGACTTTGTATGTATGTATTGGATTTACTTAACTACTTAGGTATAAATCGAATAAGAAATATAAAGAGAAACAATATTTAGCTAGATATGTTGTTGGGGAGTTTCTTGAAGCTTCTTCTCCTTATCAGCAATAACACGTTGCGAAGCGGCATACATAAATTAGGAAGTAAAATTAAATTTTAACTTATGACCTTCAATAAGTGTTCTCCAGTGGACCTTATTTTGAATAAAAACTTTTGAATTTGAATATATAATAACATTCTGTCAAAACGCAACGTTATGTAAAAATTTCGAGTTATATGAATGAATTTGCCACATCACTAAATTTAAATGCTACATATCCGCATATTCCCATCACTAAACTAAACATATTAAAAAGAAACTACATGCCGTATAATACTGGCCAGTGTGCGGTGCTTCAAAGGAGTTCGTATAAGATTAGTTTTTTTTTTTCAAAGTTGGATACCCCTCAAACGCTGATACAGTGTATGCTTGACTTATTTTCCTTACGTAGCAAATTATGTTAAAGGAAAATGTATCAACGTATTTTCCATCCTACGTCTCCTCTGAGAACGTTTTGAGGAAATATTTGCATATAAATTTTAATGAAATACATTAGACATTTAGTCAATAGACCCCAGACGTGGCTTCCAGCGTCAGATTGACGTTATACCAAGTCACTGGTAGCGTCAGTTATTCCCGTGCACTCTGTATGATTGGACAGATTAATTGATGTTTTTAAGCGAGGCATTTATTTGAGCGTAGGTACCAGCACCGTACACAACGCGGTGCTGGTACCTACGCTCAGCTCACGTATGGAAGCGAGAGTTGGGTATGGAAGAGAGAGTATGAAAGTAGAGTAAACGCGGTCGAGATGCGAGCACTACGCAAAATCTGCGGAGTGACGCTCGCGGACCGCGTTCGTAATACCGAAGTAAGAAAGAGAGTTGGTCTGAAAGAGAGTGTCGGGGTGAAGGTAAGGAAAGGAAGGCTCCGGTGGTTCGGGCATGTGGAAAGAATGCATGATGAAAGAATGACTAAACAGATATACAATGCAAAAGTGGATGGATGCAGAAGTCGTGGAAGGCCACGACACACCTTCCATGATCAAATTGATCCTGTACTAGCAGAAGGTGATGTCAGGAGCCTTAAGAACAGACGAGCGTACATGACAAGAGTTATGAATGTCAAAGGAGCAAGTGAGGTGTGTAAGAATAAGCCTAAGCCTACCCCGCAAGGGAACTGGCCTGAAGTTATGTATGTATGTATGTATTTATTTGATTTTTATTCTGACGTTTCGGCCACTTCAGTAGCCGTGATCATGGAAGACAAAAATGTCAATGTCAATGTTCAAATTAAAATTATTATTCAGCCTACCCCCAACTTGTTCATTTTAAATAGTTAACTTTTAATTTTTGTTTATGGTTATTATTTACTCAATGAGAGTCTAATCTAATTTACCATAGTTTAGTTGTACTAGTCGCGAAAACTAAAGAAAATACTAGATTCATTGAAGTTAAAAACGCGACGTCTTTACGCTGGAATGCTCAAGAATGACAGTGGACGCGGTGTATGACTAATGAACGCCGCGTACAGCATAATTGCGAAGTTTTAGGCGTTTGATCTATATCCGTCCAGGAACGGAGAAAGAATACAATTTGCTGCGGCCGGGCTGCCTGTCGTAAGAGGCGACAAAACAACCCACAGCCAGGTGGTAGGGCATTTGCCCGACTGGATGGCTACCACCCCTGGTCTAAAGTATGTCGCCATAACAACCTTGAGTTGTGTTCCGGCATTAGTGATCAGGTTCCAGTTTCCCTTAAGAGAGCAGCAGCGCTTTTGTAGCAACTTTGGTGTTACAAATGTCCATAGGCGATGGTAACCGCTTTCCATCAAGTGGGCCGTCTGCCTGTCTGCAGATCTCCTGCAACAAAAAAATAAAATAAAAAAAATAACACTAGTGCATTTTTCTTATGGAAATGTATTTGTCGGGTTCACACCGGGAGCGAACGAATGACGCTCCAAGAATAACACTATAATAATCCACGCTTGTCAGGTGTCTTTTTTTTTTTATTGCAGGAGATCAGCAGACAGGCTGACGGCCCACTTGATGGAAAGCGGTTACCATCGCCTATGGACATTTGCAACACCAAAGTTGCTACAAATGCGCTGCTGCTCTCTTATGGGAGACTGGAACCTGGTCACTAATGCCGGAACACAACTCAAGGTTGTTATGGCGACATACTTTAGACCAGGGGTGGTAGCCATCCAGTCGGGCAAATGCCCTACCAAAAGTCTTAACAAATAGGTACTGCGATTATCAAGCAGTAATTATCGACCACAATATATTATGTGCTCCTCGTCCAAGACTACCAATGTAGACTGTCAGTGTAGTTTGCCGATTGTAGACCGCCGGTTCAAGACTGCCCCTCCAACACCGCGTATCTAACAGGTCCTCGTAGCGCGCCGCAGTGACACCATCCGGTAATGCGGTGGCGCCACTTCAGTTACACTTCCTTCATAAAACCAACTTCCGCCATACGTATTAACTTCCAACATCCGGTTACTCCATTTCCGATATCCGTTAGCTTAATAATAAATGCTTCTACACTGACATCCGGTTAAACAATTTCCGAATACTACATGAAAGAATACTCTATCCGGTTATTGACTGCTTCCGTCATATGGTTATTTTATAATAACAAATACGATTCCGACATATTCATATTAAATTGTTTAGGTTTAAGTTATGGTGAACAACTGGCTAATTCTTGTCGAATAAAACCGGAAACCAAAAACTGACAGGTTTACAGCTTAGTCGTCAGCCATTGCCAGCAACTCGTCAACCAACTGGCTAATGCTTCTCAAATACAACTGAAAACCGAATAGTTGATGGTTTAGCCGTAAGCAGTAGGCTGCCGGTTGGCGACTCATTCATCCATTAGCCAAAAAGGTATCAGCTGCTATTTTAGGTCGGCTAATGAACAACCATTTGCCGGATGGGTAAGTATACATGTATATATATTTATATGTTTATTTGTGTGTGTATGTATATATGTTTTGTATGGTGTATATATATAAGTATATTATTGTACATTATATTATATATATTTTCATTAGTATAGTCTTAAGCTGGACGCCAACAATTTATCTTGCTTAAGATCCTTGTCCATCCAAAGGTTGCCTGGAAGAGATTGCTTTAAGCAATAAGGCCGCCCATTGTACTGCTACCTAATATTAGGATATATATATGTGTTACTGTTTTAAGTTGGTGTACAATAAAGAGTATTGTTGTTGTTTTCGACTTGAAGATGGTTACCTACCGCTACTACGGCTCTTGTAACAGACCATCACTTAACTAAGGGGCCATTTATAAATTACGTAATACATTAAGGTGGTGGGAGGTGGTGCAGTGCCGTAAATAGGGCGGTACCATCGGTGCCCAGGCACAGGGCGTAGATTCTGGAGGGCGCAAGAATGGCCAGACCAGGCAGGAATATTATCTTTTCGGTTTGCTCCTGATAAGTTCCCTCTGCGCCCCTAGTGCTCGATTCCAACACATACGTTAGATACGTATGCACATGCCAGTATCAACAAAAACGTCTGTTAGGCCGGGACTCCACCAAAGCGGAGATGTGTGCGGTGTGCTATGTGCTGTGCGAGAAGAGATGTTTTTCAGCTCGGGTGAATCCACCGAAGCTGTGCGGAAATGCGTAGTGTAGCAGAGATGTGTGCTGGCTAGCCTTGCGAGTGTGCGAGGCATTGAGTGCTCAGTACGCATTCTCACACGAAAGGTAGACGATGTCGCTATTATTACAAAGAAATTATCTTCTATTACTTGAAGAAGAAGAACTACAGTCTGAAGAAGCAGAATTGATAGCTTAGTATGCCACTCACATCTCTCTTCTCCGCCGTGCGTCGTCCGCGCACAGCTCACATCTCCGCTTCCATCGCGCCATACAAATATTACATATCTCCGCACAGCGATCTCCACTGAAGCTGAGCGGAGAGATATCTCAATAACGCAATTCTATTGGTTGTTTAAAAAACATCACTCCGCTCGTCTCGTCTCCGCTTTGGTGGAGTCCCGGCCTTAAATTAGATAAAGCGCACGAGCGTATTTGTGTTCTAGTTCTTTAAAGTAATAGATTTTTCTTCCAAAATATTAGATAATTGGTCCACCAACACCAAGGTCCTTGGGCGTTATTGTATCACCCTGAATGAAATAAAGTAGGCCTATACATAGCATTGCTCTACCTATAATATCTGAAGAAAACAAGGGAGCAGTTATAAAAGCTCGCATGGGTGCATAAAAGGCTATTTACGGCACTGAGGGGGTGGACGAAGTGTGACATTGTGTGACAAGAGGTGGGAGGGATTCTAAATTTCGTGATGTCACATTTCAAAGTCTAATGTATTTAAGCTTTCAAACACGAAATTTGAACTATTAAAGAAAAACTTCAAAATATTTCCAACTCTATCTGCATAAGCATAGTGTTTACATTAATAAAAAATAATTTAAATGGAAATAAAACTAATTACGAAACTGCTGTTTTAATTTAATAATTTCTTGATGATTATCTATTTTTATTATTAATTTATTGTATTATGATTTCTTTTATTTATTTTTACAACCGTGACAGCCGGGGCCGCTGCCACAAACCAGGAGGCCCTGAAACGCCGCAAATATGTGTCGTACATATTTGTGGCTTTCGGGGTTGAAACCCTGGGGCCGTGGGGGCGTGGAGCTCATCACCTCTATCGAGACCTCTCAACGCGTCTAATTGAGGTCTCACGTGAAAAGGCTGGCTTGCACCTAGGGCAAGCTCGCGTTGCCATCCAACGTGGAAATGCGGCCAGCATTTTGGGCACTCTGCCCGCCGACAGCGACCTGGAGTCTATTTTTTACTTATAGTTTGTTATTTTGTAAGTCTATTTATATTGTAGTTTAATTTTAGTTGATATTAATTTATAATTAGTTTTAGTTATGTTATTGTTTTTAGTTTTTATCATAGTTTATAATTTAGTTTAGCTTATGTTTAATATGCACGCTATGTATACCCTTTTATTTATTTTATATTTATTATTGTACTGTGACTGAATTCACAAGAACTGCATATTATATTATATTATATGTTATGATGACTGAATAATAATCGGCAGACAAACACACACATTGTATATCCCCAAATTAAGCAAGTTACGCTTGTGTTATGGGTAATATACAACGGACTACTTTGGGGCCGATCCCAGACACCCAGACCATAGTAAATAACGGAAAAAATACGTTTCCGAAATTTACTATACCAGGAATCGAACCCGGAACCTCTGCGTTGCAGTGAGGTACGCCGGCAAAGGCTTAGCCCGCTCAACCACAGATCTCAAAACTGTATATGTATATATAATGTATTATGTGTACCACGCCATCATATTAGTGACAACTGTAATGATAGTGATGATTGTAAGTTAATAATAGTACATTATGGTAGTAGTGTGTAACATTGGTGATTACCGCCGAGGCGCCATTGAGACTCGAGCCGTAGGCGAGGGTCTTAAGAGAGCCGAGGACGGTAATCATCAATACACACGTGTATCATACGACGTTTTTCAACACACTTGTGAATAAAATAACAACAAAAACTCATTTTATTTAGTAGATAAAAGAAAGTTATATATGAGTGAAAGTTTTATTTATTAAACACGTACGAGTTAAAATTATCTATTTAAATAAGAAGTTGCATGAAATGAGCAAGCAATAGGAACATTAATTTATTTGTTCTATAGAACACGATCTTTTTTTTTTAATAAAAACTTTTTTAAGAACAAAGCAACTCAACCAATAAAATTTAAAAAAAAATCTATAACTCACTGAGTGAGTAGTGAGTTATAGATTGCTTGCTCATTTCATGCAACTTCTTATTTAAATAGATAATTTTAACTCGTACGTGTTTAATAAATAAAACTTTCACTCATATATAACTTTTTTTTATCTACTAAATAAAATGAGTTTTTGTTGTTATTTTATTCACAAGTGTGTTGAAAAACGTCGTATGATACACGTGTGTATTGATGATTACCGTCCTCGGCTCTCTTAAGACCCTCGCCTACGGCTCGAGTCTCAATGGCGCCTCGGCGGTAATCACCAATGTTACACACTAGTACCATAATGTACTATTACGTGTCACGTTGTTTGTCCTCGATGGACTCCTAAACTACTTGACCGATTTTAATCAAATTTGCACACCGTGTGCAGTTCCGACTTAAAAGATAGGATAGCTTGCATTTGGATCCGGTAGGTGGCGCTGGAATCAGGTTCTAAATTTTATTTCTTCGGGGCAGAACAACGTCTGCCGTATATATATATATATATAGTGTGCGACAGGTACCTGTTGCCTTGGATATGCTGAACTGCACCTATTTGGTACCATCGTGAGACTATGTTTTTTTGGTATATACCTACATCGTAAAGTCATCATCATGTGTCTCGCTATGTGAAGACCAAATAAACGCTTTCTCTTTCTTTATTTCAATTTTTTTTTAATTGCAGGAGTTCAGCAGACAGGCAGACGGCCCACATAATGGAAAGCGGTTACCATCGCCTATGGACATTTGCAACACCAAAGGTGCTATAAAGGCGCTGCTGCTCTCTTAAGGGAGACTGGAACCTGGTCACTAATGCCGGAACACATCTCAAGGTTGTTATGGCAACATTCTTTAGACCAGGGGTGGTAGCCATCCAGTCGGGCAAATGCCCTACCACCTGGTTGTCGGTTGTTTTGTTGCCTCTTACGACAGGCCGCCCGGCTGCAGGAAATTGTATTCTTTCTCCGTTCCTGCACCGATAAGAATACATCCATACAATACAATACATACAATAGAAGATACGAATTGCCAAATATGTAATGTCATACTAGGGAGGGAGGTGTTTCACGAATGTGACCAGCTGTGACAATGATAAGGGAGGGGTCAAAAATCATGAAATTCTTGTGACGTAATTTGGATGGCTTCTAAGCGTTATATTTACTGCTTAGTACCCTGAACAATAAATATAATCGGAACAGAACCATGCGAGATAACCAGCATTCGTTATACTTATATATTTCGTAAAAATACTAGGTCAGCACCCCTGGGTATACTGTCTCGTGTTTATGGCATCTAAGAGTGTGTAGTATACATTTCAAGTCACCGCACAATATATTGTGATGGAAGGGTTTATTTTTGGCTGCAACATCAGATCCCTTTGAAATAGTAACACTTAGTCGTAACGTGTGATTCTCATCTGAGAATTAAACCCAGTTGCAGTTGGAGTGTTTACTTCGAAGTCCATGGTCTGCTTTCCTACTTTTTTGTCCTGCACTTCGCCCAATCTACGGTATTCCTATTTGGGAAATCATTGGGTACGCCAGTCATCCTTCATGGGGAGTTTTTGGCGGGTACTGAAAGGAGATGTTGTGTTGTGCAGTTTTATTTTATAAAAATGTGTAAATTACTCTAAAATGAAGAATAGTTGTAGGATATTGATAGTTTTTGAGTAGTGATTATGTGTTTTGTGAGAAATGTGAACTGTAAAGTCAAATGTGGCCTTTTGAGTTGTCACAAGAACTCCGTTGAATGGCACTAGCTGATAACCTACAGTTCAGCTGTGCTATACATAGGTTTAAGAAAATGAAGTAACTACATCGAATCTAAGATCTGGCTTAAAGGCCTAGCTGCCAAGTCATAAAATCAAAAAAAAAATCACCCTTCAAGGTCCGGTTAGTATTATAAGCCCGGTGGAAGAAGCACGCTTTTCCCAGAGCGCCACAATATGGGGCTCTTCAAAAAGGGCGTGAGCAGATACCTAAAGTCTCAACGAGGTAGGCAACGTATCGGCTCCCTTAGTGTTGCAGATGTCCATGGGCGGCGGCAGCTACCTATCACCAGGTAGTCCGTTTGCCAGTTTGCCTACAAGCAAACATAAAAAAAAACTAAATGTGTGCTGGGACATATAGTAGAAGTAAAACTTCAACGGACAAGTGGTAAAACGAATCGCAACAAAATTTTAACTTGAAGTTTTACGGGCAGATTGTTAATGTCAGGTACATTAATAATCTGCCCGTAAAACTTCAAGTTAAAATTTTGTTGCGATTCGTTTTGCCACTTATCCGTTGTCACTCGTTTTTCCACTTGTCCGTTGAAGTTTCACTTCTGCTATGTGTCCCAGTCATACATTTAGATTTTTCGCAGGTTTACTGCAAATTATGATTTGGTTAGGTTAGGTACATTTTGCATTGCAAAATTATATTTGCAAAATGCATTCATTAATGCATTTTTTATTTAAACATATTTTATTTTATCAAACATAAAACTGAATTCGATCCAGAACCAAAAAACGCATCCATAGTATACTCTAAAATTATGTTGCCTCTCACCACGTCTAGTCCAAATTTATGCCGCTCCTCCACGCGGCCGTAAGGCTTTCTCCTGACAGAAAAATCCTAAGAACCCCCGTTTACATAGAAGTTTCACTTCAAAAATTAAGGCTCCGTAGCTTTGCCCGACATTTATCCACGCTTGACTCGAAATTCCCGCGGGATTGCCAGTACACAAAATACTGTAGCATTTAAAATCGAATGTAAGCTATCGCTTTAGTGAACACTACATACATACATACATACATAGCTTCACGCCAGTTCCCTTGCGGGATAGGCACGAACAACAGAGCGCCATTCAGGCTTATTCTTACACACCTCACTTGCTTCTTTGACATTAATAACTCTTGTCATGCACGCTCGTCTGTTCTTAAGGCTCCTGACATCACCTTCTGCTAGTACACGATCAATTTGATCATGGAAGGTGAAAACTGTGTCGGAATAAGGTAATTTTTACGCACCCGAACAACTACAAACATCTCCCGGGAAAGTTCCCGCGGGATTCCCGGGAAAATTTTATCATAAATTTTGTTACATAAAATTTGCTATCAATTAGTGAAAAAAATCACATTGGAATTCGATTTTTTTTAATCTGGCCACTTTAAATAATTCCCAGACAAATTCCTGTGAGCTTCCCAGGATAAAAAGTAGCGCAGATTTTAAGTCTAAGAATTTGCTGTCGATCAGCGAGAACCGCATTGAAATCGGCCCAGTAGTTTTTACGCGAATCCCGAACAAACCCACAAGAAATCTAAAAAAAATCCACCGTATTCTCCATCGTTTATATAGTCTATTCCGTTTGTTTTTTTTTTATATAGCTTCAATGTACAGACACGGCATTTTTATAATTTTATAATATTCCAGATTAGACAAAAAACTACTTAACCAACCACCAAGATGTTATCATTTCCCATGTGCCATACTTACTTATCATTGAAATTCAAATTCAAATGGTTTTTATTACGTTTCACTGGTGAATATTTTTTGAAAGTCTTAAAGTCATAAAAGTTAAAAAAAATATGTTTACTTCCTTTTTTTTGAGGCCGGTGAAATGCATTTTTATCCGTGCAGGAAGAGGCGACTTAACAACCCACAGCAAGGTGGTAGAGCATTTGCCCGAATGGATAACTACCACCCCTGGTCTAAAGTATGTCGCCATAACAACCTTGAGTTGTGTTCCGGCATTAATGACCCGGTTCCAGGGACCATTAAGAGAGCAGCAGCGTATTTGTAGCACCTTCGGTGTTGCAAATGTCCATAGGCGATGGTAACCGCTTTCCATTAAGTGGGCCGTCTGCCTGTCTGCTGAACTCCTGCAATAAAAAATTAAAAAAGTGCATTTCTCACACTACTGGGTTATTTGCTAGGGATTGGACCAAAGCGATGAGAGGTGAAGCCACGAATAGCCACCAGAGTCAATCGCCAGCATGTGTGGAGACTCGAGTACATACGAGTATGTTTACTTCCCATTCTATGTATATACCACGTTTACTCGCCTTCCTTTTTGCTATTAACATTTTCACGTCCGGAAGAATTTACTAACATTTAACATTTGAAAAGCGTAGTTCGCAACTACTCTTTATACCTCTGCACAGTTAGGGCTGCCATACGTCCGGGATTTTCCGGAGATGTCCAGTAAATTATATGGTGGGAGGAATTCTAAGCCGAGTTGTAGCATTTAAAGTAAAAAAATAGCTTCTTAATAAAAATTCATACAACAATCATTAATTTTTGTAATATTTTGGGTCTGTATACTTGGCGTTCAGTTAGATGCATAATTTATTTGAGTGTGCTTATTATGTTTATGTATTATGAAAGACTTTAAGGACCCAATTAAAATTTGTGCTGGCTTATTGACTAAAGCCTGATTTACATTGGCATTAGTTAAAAAGTGAGTAAACTTCTGAAACATTAAGTAGTAAGTTGTCAAATAATTAGATGTCTGCGCAAACGTTAATAAAGGCTTAATTCGCAAGTTAATTCTCTTCTTAACTAATCCAAATGTAAAGGCAGAGAGAAAGAGCAGATTTCTTGGACTAATTGCATAATATGTGTCATTACCATTATAACATGCTTACTTTGAAAGAAAATATTGTAAAGAAGACACCTAATCAAATTGTTATATTATGAAACTTGTGTGAACGCTTTGAACAAGCCTGGGAGGTATACAGTTTTGTTTTTAAATACGAAAGTCAGTATAGTCCCAGTACGATTTTTGGCCTTGGCCAGTGCACACTGAACTTTAGGTTCTTCTTGAAGTACCTTTAGGTTAAAGCGATAAAAACATAATATTTTCGGTATGTATATACATTGTATCACATTAACTATGCTTAATACACAAAGTGATCCTTCCTTACCGTCAACTGCTCAAGATCCGAGGCGAGAACTTTGCCAGCAGGAAAATGTTGTTGGATAAATATTTATTTGTATATATTTTATTTTGTCTCCGGTATTACATTTTTTGACCTGGCAACCTTAGACAGCATAATGTTTGCAGTTTATGACATAATGCCCGTTTCATACGGGGGACATTTCTCGGAGTGGCTTTGTATAATCCCAGTTTCGTAGGCACACTTTGTTTTTATTACTTCATTTTAGTTTAGCAATAAGTGAGGGTGTATGTGTTTGAGCGTCAAGTTATGCGATATCTCTTAATTAAAGTTAAAGAGCTGGTTTCGAAAGTTATAAATGCGGGTAGTGAATATTTTAAAGATGAACATTGGCTATTTACTTCATTTTTAGCTTGTGTAAAATTCTTTAGTTTTTAATTTAATGTAATATTAAATAAATAATTTAACTGCTTTAAACTTCGTAGCGTATACATGTAAGTAAAATATTAGTGGCCTCATCACTAAAATGTGTCTTAAATGTATACGCCCAGTAAAAACGTAACTCTTGAATGCTACTAAATTGTATAAGATTAGATGGCGCCACTATTCATTTTTATATATCTTTTGAAATTTTAATATATAAAACATATTTGAATTCGTAATAGTTTTCTTTTCAATTATTACCATTGTTTATTATTTAATTCTGAATAATGAATTTGAGTCATGGTAACCCTATCTCTTGTTCATACTTCAGTACATATTCTTGGTTCAATGCATATTTTCTTCTTTTTTTATACTGGTATATGTGTATATCTATTTGTGTCTCCCTAATTATGACGGAATTCACAAAGATGCCGCCGTTATCGTCGGATTTCGTTTGCGGTGTTAAATAAACAGACATGTAAAAATAATGAATTGTGGGCAAGTGCAGTGAGATGCTGAATTTATTTTGAATAGCGGCCGCCTTAAAAATTACTGAATTTGGTAAAACGGATTGATTGAGCTGATTTAAAGATATGTGCAAGTTATATATATACACTAAAGAAGGTAAGGTTTTTAGTCGACGTAGTTTGGATGAGCGTGTATAATTTCTGTATTTATTTATTATATTTCAACAAACATTTACACAACAACTGAAGGCGACAAAATTATACTATTATTTTCAGCTGTGTGTGTCCGGAATATCTGGAGGGTTTTTTTTAACTTCGGATCCGCGCACACAACCATATTTAAGTAAGCTTACAAAGATCGTGAATATTTTGTTCTAATTGTATACCTCATAAATAAAACATACAAACAAACTCACCGAGAACCATTATTACGATATTTATAGATTTAACGACTTGTAGATATACATGCGACCAGCACACGTATGTGTAATGTGTACCCTGAGTTTTTTCAGCGTTAGATTACACGTATTACGTATCAGCGTTTAGAATGCAACTTCATGTCAAATTTCGTTCATGTAAACTCAGTATATTACGAGCAAAATTGCTTCGACATAGGGGAAGTAGGGGTAATTGCGATAAGACGTGAGAGCAGGCAGTAACTCGTCATTTATACCATGTCCACATCTACGGCAGCGCGCAGCAAAGTGGGAAAGGAAGTGGGCAACGCAAGTACGCCATGTACAACATATGTTGTGTTTAAATATCAGAAGGTCATTTTCCTCACCTCCCTTTACAGTTTTTTGCCTTGGAAGTGGGCATGATTTAAGTGGGCCCATTAAGAACAACAATATTACATGCTAACTCCTCTATCTTTAGAAGTGTAAAATTCTCAATAGCAGTCCTATGTTATGGATATTTACTTTAACTCCAAAAAATCATTTTACGAAAAGATTCATTTAGCCCAAAATATATTAATTTGGCATAGATTGATGAACAGACAGATTTCAATATCATAGTTATTTTCTTTATTAGTGTTTAATTAAATAATAGCAGTGAAAAAATTTAATTAGAAGCTGTGTTCATATGTAAAAAGTTTTTACGTCGCTTTATAAACCTTAGTCATAACTCCATAATTTTACTTGATCAAATGTAAAAAACTGTTGGTGATGCATTGATAAATAAATAAATAATATATACTTAGCATAATAAGTTTCACAAGTCTGCCAGCAGAAAAAGAAGTGCGTCTGTTTATCTGGAGTCGTTATTTTTTGTCACCTTTATCGTAAAATTGAAAATTTATATACCTTTAATTGTTACGCTTTACAATTTAGAAAATTATTTATTGTACTTAGCAATAATAAATTGATAAATTATCATTCATTCGTTTTCTTCCTACCAAAACCAGTTTTCTTTTTATGCCTAGTTACTGTTGTTGGTAGTAGTTGGTTATTAAGGAAAGTTTCATACATTTCGTGTTAATATAGTGTTTAATGAACAATTATTCTTTTGTCTTCATTTTAATATACAGTTAAAAATATGTTTATAAAAAAAAACCATAAGTGGACTTTATTTCCCTTACTTCCCCTACGTATTCTGACGTATGTAGACAATCGGTGAGATATACCCAATTTATATGCGTTTCTTTTTGGTATTCATACGCCACGGGTTCGGTTTCATTATATTATAATTATGGAATTCTAAACATACAAAATATTGCGTTTTTCCGATCTTAGTTGTTTCGCATTAATGTCGAGTGTTCGCCATAAAATACGGAATAGGGACGTTGGATCGTACTTCGCGAGGTACTCTAGACGCGGGCGGCCATTACGTTATACGATTATTGTACCCGCACTATATGAATATTTTATTGCATGTCAAATGTTATAAAACACGAATTCACATGTATGCATATAAAGCATCTGTCGGAAGTTTAAAGACCAACCGTTAGTAAGTGAAAAATTCAAGAATTGCGTTATTATTGTTACTTGCCTTAAAATTACATAGGCTATATGTCGAATGTGATATTTCGTGTGAAAGTTAGATGCTTTTAACGTTACAGATGGATTCAGTCCGACTCGCATTCAGCCAGTTGTTTTGGAACTAAAACTGCTCAACAAACTATTATTTATCAAGTACCCTCAAAGAACCATTCTCAAAAATTCTATAATTCAAATTTTTGAAATAGTTTCTAAAATTTAATTTAATCTAAAAACAATCTAATAATCGCCATTGTGATATTAAGGCTCACTATTGTCTTATAATTTAGATGAAGCAAGCAAAGCATTTGCCCGACTGGATGGCTACCACCCCTGGTCTAAAGTATGTCGCCATAATAATCTTGAGTTGTGTTTCGGCGTTAGTGACCAGGTTCCAGTCTCCCTTAAGAGAGCAGCAGCGCATTTGTAGCACCTTTGGTGTTGCAAATGTCTATAGGCGATGGTAACCGCTTTCCATCAAGTGGGCCGTCTGCCTGTCTGCTGAACTCCTGCAATAAAAAAAAAATGAAAAATTGTCAATCAAGCTGGTTTGTGTTCCGATGCACGCAGAAAGAGCTCACAATGTCTTGAGGTCTTGATAGTTTTGACGGTGGGACCCCAAACAACAAGTTTAAAAAACCATTACATATTCCTTATAATTTGTTAATTTGTTACGAACTTAGATTCAATTTGGCCCAAGCGTATAATATCAGCTTTATAATAGGCATATTTAGTATTCCAAAAAAAAAAACTCGTTTCAAAAACGAATCTGAACACTCAAGAATATTCATCTCGACAACGGCTGTCCGTGACAATTTCCTAAAATCACCACTAAACCGAGATAAAATTTGACGTATATGCTTCCATCACTATTTGTATTCATAACGCGACTTCACGTACATGTAACGACGTGTATTATTTTATTGGTTTCCCGAACTCATGGGTGCTTCGAGGCTGCGGTTAAGCACTTTCTCATACTTATCACGTCTGAATAATTTAAGGGCTGTAAGGATGTTAAACGCGTTTTATCTAACATCAATGTTGCCAGCGAAGTCAATTTTAAATATGCAAATTATTTTTGGAGTGATAACTTCTTATGGGAGGGTAAACCGCTTCGTTACGTGACGCGTTACGGCGCCAGTCTGTCTGGCTTCGCTTTCTCCTCCTCTCTTACTCTAACCCACGCTAGCCGTATTTCGGTAATTAGATTAAATAATTATACTAATATATTATATAGATAAAATTCTAATGTACATATTCAAGAATTGGAACTAAGAATAAAATATATTTTATAATCAATAAAAGATTTGATTAATAAATAACCTTTCTATACATTATCATATTAATACATAAAATTTAAGTAATAACCTAAGCTTTTCTCAAGTTAAACAATTTCAATATTAAAATTAAGTGGATTTATTAATTAACTTTGTAGAAAGCTATATTAAATTACATATAATCGAATACAATGCAAGAAAACCTAACTTATTTGTATTGTAGATAGATAGATAACTCTTTATTGTACACCAATACAACATGAACTTAAAGACTAAAATTATATCTAGTTATGTACAAAGGGAGGTCTTATCGCTAAAAAGCGATCTCTTCCAGACAACCCCAGAAATGAATTGAGATGATAATGGCGATGGTGGTATACGTAACATATAGTACAAAATACTTACATTTTAATAATAAATACATACATTATATATATATATATATATATATATATATATATATATATATATATGCAGAACTTTTATACATTACATAGATATATAAAATATATAAATGTTTATAAGTGAATTTAAATATTATATTCCAACGACAGGTAGTATTTTTTGATCATAGTTTTAAATATCGCTAGCGATTTTGCTTGTCTGATTGTAACAGGAAGCGCGTTCCAGAGCTGTATAGCCTTAACAGTAAAAGAATTGTTATAAAAAGTTGAGTTGTATTCTACTCATAGTCCCTCAAGACTATAAGTAGAATACTGAGCCCAGATCACCGTCTTCTATGGGTAAGGTGCCCAGAAGGCTGGCTACGTTTCCTGGCTGGATCGCCATACTGATCCGTTGGCCGAGGTAAGCACCAGCCCTCTGATCACCTGAAGAGTCAATGAGTCGTTTCGATAAATTTTGGTAGAGGCTCATGGCCTCAGGACCCCACGGTCCAAGCGTCTCGACAGCAAACGGCACAAATATTAGTTAGTTCAACTTAGATTAGTTTAAGTTATCACTTCTGTCGGGCGTCCCGAGATGCACACGTTTGTTTTTTTTTTAAATATGTGACCTAATTAGGTCATGTCTATTAAATACCTGTTAACATGTAATATAGTCGATTAATGTATCTTTGTAACTCATTAACTCAAATAGAACGCTTCTATTGTTATTTGAAACGAATGAGTGACAAAAGGATTTTGCTCACTCAGTGATAGATGACGCTTTCAGCAATTTTTACCATTTGAATAAACGACGTTAAAATTAACATACATACATAACTTCACGCCAGTTCCCTTGCGGGGTAGGCACGAACAAGAGAGCGCCATTTAAGCTTATTCTTACACACCTCATTTGCTTCTTTCACATTCATAACTCTTGTCGTGTACGCTCGTCTGTTCTTAAGGCTCCTGACTTCACCTTCTGCTAGTACACGATCAATTTGATCATGGAAGTTGTGTCGTGGCCTTCCACGACTTCTGCATCCATCCACTTTTGCATTTTATATCTTTTTAGTCATTCTTTCATCATGCATTCTTTCCACATGCCCGAACCACTGGAGCATTCCTTTCCTTACCTTCACCCCGACACTCTCATTCAGACCAACTCTCTTTCTTATTTCGGTATTACGAACGCGGTCCGCGAGCGTCACTCCGCAGATTTTCCGCAGTGCTCGCATCTCGACCGCGTTTACTTTACTTTCATGCTCTCCCTTCCATACCCAACTCTCGCTTCCATAACTAACAAAATTAACATAACTAACCTTATGAGCCTATATAAATATAGGACCGACTTTGGATATAATAATAATAAATTTGGGCTGAGTGAATAGGCCATAAACCAGTTAATTAACATTTTATTCAATATTATTTAATCCGGCTAGCCTAGTACAGTGGTCATCGTATTGCCGAGTGAGTGGTGCGCACTCGGTGACATGATGATCGATGATACTGCCCGAGTTATAGATCGTTGATCACCCAACAGCTTGCGAATTCACCGGCAGTTGTGGCACCTACTATATTTTCTTGCGTATGTGAGCCAATAATCCCTGAATACATTTACTTAGTATTTGATTCAGGAAATCCTGAATATGGCACTGTCTTCCATGGTTAAGCTGTCCCGAATGCTGGCAACATTATTTCGTTCGATCCATTCACTGATCTGTCGTTCAGGTAGACACAAGCCCCCTAGTCAACTTACAAGTTAACCTGGTGCTTTAAGAATTATTAATCTATATATATAAAAGTAAATCGTGTTAGTTACACTATTTATAACTCAAGAACGGCTGTACCGATTTGGCTGAAAATTAGTGAGGAGGTAGCTGAGATCCAGGAGACGGACATAGGATACTTTTTGTCCCGTTGTAACTGGTAGGTGGCGCTGAGATCGGATTCTAGAATCTTCCTAATCACCTGTAGCGATTTTGGTGATTGTGTTTTTGTGTGTTTGAGTGGGTTCCCGGATGGTTTAGATTCGCAATTAGAACCGGTAGGTGGCGCTGGGATCGGGTCCTAGATTTTTATTTTTTCAGAGCAGGACAACGTCTGCCGGGGCCGCTAGTTATAAATAAAGAAGAAACTCTCAATTCTATATCTAATGAATACGCACAGAATGCTCTTAAATATTTTTTTTTATTGCGTGAAGCAGGCAAACAGGCGGACGGCCCACTTGATGGAAGGTTGCAATACCAGGGGATTGCCAACGCGTTGCCGGCCTCTAAGAAGTTTTATAACGCCCTTAAACGACCCCATGTCGTAGCGCAGAGGGAAAACCTTGGCGGGAAGTTCTCTTCAGATCATTGTTGTACGCGGAATGAACGTTCTAGAGAACTGTTGCGTAGTTGACCGTGGGAGCTTCAGGACATGGGGGTGAACGTCCCGTCGATGGCGAGCAGTGCGGTTGTAAAAATGAGGCGTTGGTACCAGAGCAAACAGTTCCTCGGAACACTCTCCGTTGTAAAGTGCTATTCGCAGTAACTCGTACACAATTAGTTATTCGCGAAGATACTTAATCAAAGTCAAAATATGAAAGCTTTTCGATAACAATTTAAAGTTTCGAATATTGACGCAGGTTTATCGATTATCATCATCAACATATGTATTTTAGGGAGCTTGTAATAGTATTTTTCAACACACTTGCTCATAAAGTGGCTCTATGGTCACCGCAATTAGGCACAGAATGACACCCATTATCAAACTGTGAGTAAAAAACATTATTACTCACTAGTGAGTTATATATATTTTTTTTTAATTTTATTGGTTGAGTTGCTTTGTTCTTAAAAAAGTTTTTATTAAAAAAAAAAGATCGCGTTCTATAGAACAAATAAATTAATGTTCCTATTGCTTGCTCATTTCATGCAACTTCTTATTTAAATAGATAATTTTAACTCGTACGTGTTTAATAAATAAAACTTTCACTCATATATAACTTTTTTTTATACATACATACATACATAACTTCACGCCAGTTCCCTTGTGGGGTAGGCACGAACAACAGAGTGCCACTTTTTTTTATCTACTAAATAAAATGAGTTTTTGTTGTTATTTTATTCACAAGTGTGTTGAAAAACGTCGTATGATACACGTGTGTATTGATGATTACCGTCCTCGGCTCTCTTAAGACCCTCGCCTACGGCTCGAGTCTCAATGGCGCCTCGGCGGTAATCACCAATGTTACACACTAGTACCATAATGTACTATTATCCGTGCAGGAACGGAGATAGAATACAATTTCCTGCGGCCGGGCGGCTTGTCGTAAGAGGCGACAAAACAACCCACAGCCAGGTGGTAGGGCATTTGCCCGACTGGATAGCTACCACCCCTCGTCTAAAGTATGTTGCCATAACAACCTTGAGTTGTGTCCCGGCATTAGTGACCAGGTTCCAGTCTCCCTTAAGAGAGCAGCAGCGCATATGTAGCACCTTTGGTGTTGCAAATGTCTATAGGCGATAGTAACCGCTTTTCATTAAGTGGGTCGTCTGCCTGTCTGCTGAACTCATGCAATAAAAAAATAAAAAAAAGTGCTTCATAATCTGATCCTACTCAACAACTTTCGTCATGTACACCATAAAACAATGTAAACTCTGTACAAGAGTCTGGTATTCTAGAAGCTTACAAGCTATGGCTTTAATTTATAATTGCAAATAAGATTACTGGTCGACGCTAAATAGTAACTAGTTAGCAGCGTCCATAGACATCTGCAACACTGTCAATGCGTTGCCTATCTTATCGGGAGTTTAAGCATTTGCCTTTTAAAGTGTAACTTTTATATAAACGGGGGGTCCTAGGATTTTACTGTCACGAAAGAGCGTTACGGCCGCGTGGAGGAGCGGCATAAATTTAGACTAGACGTGGTGAAAGGCGGCATAATGTTAGAGTGACTATCGATGTTTTTATTGATTCCGGATCGAATTCAGTTTTTTGTTTGATCAAATAAAATATGTTTAAATAAAAAATTCATTCATTAAAATGTACCTAACCTAACCAAATCATAATTAGCAGTAAACCTGCGAAAAATCGAAATGTGTGCTGGGACACATAGTAGAAGTGAAACTTCAACGGACAAGTGGAAAAACGAATCGCAACAAAATTTTAACTTGAAGTTTTACGGGCAAGTTTTCAAATTGAACAAGTACATTAACAATCTGCCCGTAAAATTTCAACTTACAATTTTGTTGTGATTCGTTTTTCCACTTGTCCGTTGAAGTTTCACTTCTACTATGTGTCCCAGCACACAATTCGATTTTTTTTAAAGAGCCTTATATTGCTCTGGTGAAATTGCGAGGGAGCTAATTTCACAACTCTCAAATGACAAGTCACAGTAAATAGATATAGTATTATATCCTACGCGTGCTATATCCTAGAAAACAGATTCGTTAAATATCAGGTGAAATTTAACCTTAATACACAAAATATTTTCTTAAGTTTTCGCGACTTGTATACATAATAAAACTACGTTTTAAAGGTTTTAAGCGCGGTAATTTTATTTGATTTTGGTTTTTCCGACGTTTCGGCCACTTTTCAGTGGCCGTGATCACGGAAGACAAAGATGTCAAGTGTCAACGAGTATTGTTAAAGTTTTATTTAACCTACCGCCACCATATAAGTACTATAAGTACCACCTGTTTGGGAGCCAATTATCAAAACTATTAAGACCCAAATCCAGCAAAAACCAGCTGCCAGACCTCAAGACACTGTGAGCTCTTTCTGCGTATAACGGAACACAAACCAACTTGACTGATAATTACTTTTATTTTTCCTTCCACCCATTTTAATATTATATAAAATTATTAGAGCTAGGCATGTTTGCTGAAGAGTTTCTTGCGCCGCTTCTTCTCTTCAAGCCATAACATGTTGCGAAGCGGTAGTAAATTAGATTAGGCTCCCATAGATTAAATAATAACCATAAACAAAATTAAAATTAAATAATTAAAATTAATAAGTTGGCGGTAGGCTAAATAAAACTTTAACAATACTCGTTGACACTTGACATCTTTGTCTTCCGTGATCACGGCCACTGAAAAGTGGCCGAAACGTCGGAAAAAACCAAAATCAAATAAAATTACCGCGCTTAAAACCGTTAAAACGTAGTTTTATTACTTAATACACAATCCAAAAAAAGCTAGAAATATTTGATAAATGAAACATATTCTCAGACCTTAGACCAAATAATTTTTTCTTTCCGTTGTCGATTTATCATTTGAACTTCCGATGTGTAAAACTGCGTAAATCTGTGTTCGTGTATAAATAAACAATACGCACATAAGATAAGGACGTAAACATAATTTATGATCTCCAATTTAACCACTCCTTTTTCCGGCACTTTATGTCTTGGTCTAAGTTACTGTCGACAAGCCGATTAAATAGTTACACCATCTGTTGGAATCTCCAACAAAAAGTATTTATTGCTTTAGTGTGGCATAGTACTGGCCACCAATACTCAATATTTGAATTTAGAACGAAGTTTTTTTTTCTTTTATCTGTATATTTTTTTCCCTCCATTGCTATTAAAATCATCATATATTACGCACGTGCAGTTTTCTTTTATGATTAAAATATTCACAGTCCACAAACAAATTCATATTTAAAGAAGTGTTTATCACCATCTTAAACCCTTTAGCTCACTATAAGCACATATGTGTCCGCGATGAGAGTGCAGATCGCGTTTGTGCACGTGATCGTTAATTGTGTTGTTGTCTCACTCTGTTTATATAGGAGTTGTATGATTTGTATGAAATGGGTATATTTTCTTGGTATATTACGAGATAATGATAGTGTTAGTCTTGCGGCTTTTTGGTATATCGATAAGTATATCAATAATTGTCTTAAGGGTTAAAGTTTGTTAAAAACCTGTTAGATATAAATTATTCTATCCTTTTCGTAGGATTAAATTTATAAACTAGATTTAGCTTTAAACTAATATGGGTACTATTCAGCGGATTCGTTTATGTATTCTATAATTTCATATAACGCTGAAACTCAGTACTATTATTCAGTTATAAACAAGACATCTTGTAAGAGCGGATGCATGTTGTTTACTATTTTACGCAAAAACTAACAATCATTATAATGTACACCAGAATAACTTCGCAATGATAAAAGCTAATATAATGACAAAAGTCACGAACACGGGTAGTTTATAAAATGGCTCCCCCCTGAACGACGTTTTACATAAAGAGCTTCCTCGCTCTATTAATTTGAACTTTCTTCTCACCCTGGCTGATAAAAACCATGTATATATATACTTTATGTAAATATCAGTTAATAACATTCATCTTTAGTGTAGTTAGTCTAACCTATATGTCTTTTGTTCTGTCTACAGTAAACCTTACTAAGTATTCAAAAGAAATTCACAAGGTTTATCAATTTTATATTTAAATTACCACAGAAATGTTACATTGAACGCTGTACTTTATTTCACCTTTTACCTCTTAAAACTAGAAGAAAGATTGCTGATTTACGTTTCTTAGTTAAAATTGCGCAATCCAAAATTGATTGTGCATATCTCATAGAGAAACTACATTTGTATGTTCCTCCTACTAATGTTCGCCATAGGAAATTATTACACACACCATCAACGCGCATAGCTTACCGACGTCATTAATTCTGTATCAGAAGAGCAAATGAATTTAATAAGTGAAGTAAGTTAGAAGATATAGACTTAGACTTATTTACTAATAGTGTAGCATTGTTTAGCGCAAAGTTGGTCAAGTTCTATTCAAACTCGGGTCTATCAGTTTAAGTACCTTATGTCTATGCACATTTTTATCATTGTTTCTATGTATAATTTTCATTATTTTTTTCCTCTCTTCTTATTTTTACTGTTATCTGTGGAGGCTTATTAATAGCTTCTCTAAATCTATTTTATTTTTAGTTATTAATAATGATAGCTGTTAGCCCCCCAAATAAAATAATGTACCGGTAAAAATTTGTTTTATAGACCTTTAATTTGTTACACTAGTTCACCTGTCATTTTTCGTATTTACGGCGCCATTGGCAAAATCAATGCCAAAAGCGTTGGAATCAAAACCAACAAACGTCAAGTCTATAAAAATGGCTACAATTTTTCCATAGTTGGCTACAGAATCATAAATAGTATTTCCTAAAAAAACATACTTTATAAAATATTTAGTGGATAATTTTCAATTTTTACTGTCTGACAACTTACTTGTAACGCTAGTCAGTCTTGTGCTCAGCCTATATATACAGTGAAAATAATATATATTAAACATTTCATATCTTAAGAGTAAAATAACACAATCGGTATTTTATAGGTTATGAAGTAAAAATGTCATTTGTTGCCTCATGCCAGTGACGTGCCGTGATCACGGCCACTGAAAAGTGGCCGAAACGTCGGAAAAACCAAAATCAAATAAAATTACCGCGCTTAAAACCGTTAAAACGTAGTTTTATTATTTATTTATTTGTTTTTTTACAATTTAAATAAATAATTAACAAAACTGGGTCAATTTGGTCTTACACCTAAAGGAAGGTTTACACTAAAAATCAGCGTTGTGTCGGATATTGTTCCGACACAGCAATATGCTGAGTTGCTGAAAATGCGGCGTACAAATTCTTAAAATATGCTTTGTGTATAGAAATGTATAAGGAATGTAATTGCGTCGCAATTACTTCAAATAAAGTTTTTTTTCTTTCTTTCTCCTTTCTTCAACCAATTTTCGTTGAAAGCATTGTGCAGTGTCAGATTTCACCTTACTGTTAATTTTATTTATAAAAACAGAGCAGGTTTTCAGAAAAATGACTGTCACATAAAAAGACAGGTGGACAGGCTTCAAATATGAACATGATGAGAATATAATTTTTTTTTTTTTTTTGACGGCCTCTGTGGTTGACTGGGCGAAGCCTTTGCCGGCCTACCTCACTGCAACGCAGAGGCTCCGGGACCGATAGTAAATTTCGGAAACGTATTTTCTCCGTTATTTACTATGGTCTGGGTGTCTGGGATGGGCCCCAGAGTAGTCCGTTGTATATTACCCATAACACAAACGTAACTTGCTTAATTTGGGGATATACAATATGCGTGTTTGTCTGCCGATTAAAAAAAAATTGACCCATTATGATAAAATGGCTACATAACCTAAAAAAGAAAAACGCCTCTTGATACTACTTGATTATATCTTGATCATTTAGCAAATAACAAGACGACCGTATCCGTGCAGGAACGGAGAAAGAATACAATTTCCTGCGGCCGGTCGGCCTGTCGTAAGAGGCGACAAAACAACCCACAGCCAGGTGGTACCTAGGGCATTTGCCCGACTGGATGGCTACCACCCCTGGTGTAAAGTATGTCGCCATAACAACCTTGAGTTGTGTTTCGGCATTAGTAGCCAGGTTCCAGTCTCCCTTAAGAGAGCAGCAGCGCATTTGTAACACCTTTGGTGTTGCAAATGTCCATAGGCGATAGTAACCGTGTTTCCATCAAGTGGGCCGTCTGCCTGTCTGCTGAACTTCTGCAATAAAAAAAAAACGACGCTTTCTCTTGACATTTGAGACACAATTGGCTGCCGGCAGAACGTCACTCGGTTTACTCGTATCTCCACATAAATGATGTTTGTTGTAACATATTTTCGACACGTCTCCCACATCATATATTTTAATATTAACGCATTCATTTATCAATTGTTATTAAATGTGTAAATTTGTATTTTGCGTAACGACAGATGGAATGGTGGAAACTAGCCATACTGGAAACGTTATGTTAATTACAGCTCCTAGGGTCGGCTCGATTCGTGTGATACCACGCTCTTACAGATTATGGACGTAAAACGGTTAGCCTTGAGCTAATCCTGTTCTGTACGAGTGAGAGTTCCGATGACCCACATCCCCATACTCTTAACTCGTTCCCGATGGTCCGTTTCTGAGCTTCGCAATAAAAATGATACTTTTGATCATCTTACAAATGTTGAGATCCACCAATTAATCCAGTTTCGATCGGAGTGGTAAAATCAGAGTTACATCTCTAATGTTACAGATTGAAATAATAATTTAAAAAAAAACAGATACCTATATAATTAATACATACATAACTTCACGCCAGTTCCCTTGCGGAGTAGGTACAACAACAGAGCGCCATTTAGGCTTATTCTTCACACCTCACTTGCTTCTTTCACATTCATAACTCTTGTCATGCACGCTCGTCTGTTCTTAAGGCTCCTGACATCACCTTCTGCTAGTATACGATCAATTGGATCATGGAAGGTGTGTCGTGGCCTTCCACGACTTCTGCATCCATCCACTTTTGCATTGTATATCTGTTTAGTCATTCTTTCATCATGCATTCTTTCCACATGCCCGAACCACCGGAGCATTCCTTTCCTTACCTTCACCCCGACACTCTTTTTCAGACCAACTCTCTTTCTTACTTCGATATTACGAACGCGGTCCGCGAGCGTCACTCCGCAGATTTTGCGCAGTGCTTGCATCTCGACCGCGTTTACTCTACTTTCATGCTCTCTCTTCCATACCCAACTCTCGCTTCCATACGTGAGCGTAGGTACCAGCACCGCGTTGTGTATGGCAAGCTGGGCCTTCTGGCTGAGGTTCTTAGCGCCTAGAAGTGTACCTAACGCTCCATTCACACTATTCCCCAAATTCACTCTTTTATCTTTATCAGCGGCGTACCTTCCTGCTATAATTAATAAATAAAGGTAATAAATATTATCCAAGTTACATAAATGGTACTTAATAATATAAATAGGAACTAATTATTTAAATAATGACGATTAAGATCCTGCTTACTTGCACACCATAGAAACTGGTAAAACGTACTGAACTATGATTTCTAGGAATAGCACCTGTATACAACTACATTTCTGCAAGAATAAACAGCTCAAACTACTGGGTCTAGGGCCGTGTTTTGCATTCATTCTATACTATAAGTGCGCACTGAGGAAGTATTTTTGAAAATTCATCACATAATCCGTAATTTTCAAAGTAAGAAGCACGAAATTGAATGTAGCTGTTTCTGGTTAGAAATAAATACACACGTATATTGGCGTGTTTGGAAATTTAGTTTTATATTTAAGCTACTCGAGCGAAACCGCGGGCTACAGGTAATCTCATTATAATTACAGACACATGTCAGATATAATAAAATTAACGAATTAATGCATGTTTTTGTCAGAGGTGCGTGTTTGTTGAGTTACGGAGAACACAATTTCAGCGGTCGTATGGATTTAAGCAATAAACAAAATGACAAACGGGTATGTTAGGTTAGCATGCAAGATATGATACTGACCATGAGCTTAATGTCATTACCTTCATTTCATTCAACCATAAAGAGGCGGTTTATGTTTTATAACTAAACAAGTGCCGGTGGTTCTGCTAGTATAAATTTCTTCTTTATATCTTTTTGAAATTACCCCACTCTCCCCTAGTGCGAAAAATACATAAGCGATATATTTTTTGTGAATCGATATATAAATATATATACTTACTGTATACATATTATCACGTCTGTTTCCAATATCATATCTGTCAGGAGCCTTAAGAACAGACGAGCGTGCATGACAAGAGTTATGAATGTCAAAGAAGCAAGTGAGGTGTGTAAGAATAAGCCTGAATGGTGCTCTGTTGTTCGTGCCTACCCCGCAAGGGAACTGGCGTGAAGTTATGTATGTATGTATGTATGTTTCCCATAGAGGTAACCAGAGAGTATATATAGATCTCCACTTGCTAAGAATTAACAAACACTTTTCGTTTCATCAACTTTAATTATTCTCTTCATACATGCAATATACGGACGTTGAAATCAAGTGAGATACTATTAATGATCTTACAAAACGTCAGAGTCTCATAGATGTTGTATGGGTGTACATATGTTGTGCTTATGACGTCAGCCAAATGCAGTCCACTGCTGGACATAGGCTTTCCCAAAGTCTACACTCCCATCAAAATATTTAGGTATAACAATAAACACATGCGTATCACTAATAGAATTACTACTTTTTTCCGTGCAAGAACGGAGAAAGAATACAATGTCCTGCGGCCGGGCGGCCTGTCGTAAGAGGCGACTAAACAACCTACAGCCAGGTGGTAAGGTATTTGACCACCCCTGCCGCCAAAAAAACTTTGTGTTGTGTTCCGGCATTAGTGACCAGGTTCCAGTCTCCCTTAAGAGAGCAGCAGCGCATTTGTAGCACCTTTGGTGTTGGCAAATGTCCATAGGCGATGTTAACCGCTTTCCATCAAGTGGGCCGTCTGCCTGTCTGTTGATACATACATACATACATAACTTCACGCCAGTTCCCTTGCGGGGTAGGCACGAACAACAGAGCGCCATTTAGGCCCATTCTTACACACCTCACTTGCTTCTTTGACATTCATAACTCTTGTCATGCACACTCGTCTGTTCTTAAGGCTCCTGTCTGTTGATCCCCAGCAATAAAAAAAAAAAGTTTCATGCGGCCTGGCAGCTTGTCGTAAGAGGCGACTAAACAACCCACAGCCAGGTGGTAGGGTATTTCACCACCCCTGGTCTAGACTATGCCGCCATAAAAACCTTGAGTTATGTTCCGGCATTAGTGACGAGGTTCCAATCTCCCTTAAGAGAGCAGCAGCGCATTTGTAGCACCTTTGGTGTTGCAAATGTCCATAGGCGATGTTAACCGCTTTCCATCAAGTGGACCGTCTGCCTCTCTGCTGATCTTCTGCAATAAAAAAAAAAATATGTAGGCCAGAAATTTTTCAAATTGACAATAAACGCGTGTTTCATATTTCTCTTTACTTGAACGAGCGAAACTGTAAGGAATCCATTTTGAGATTGCAGAAGCCTATAAAGCTAAGAAAAATTATGTCACGTAAAGTGTTGTCGTACATAATAACAGCAGACAATGAAAAAGAAGTAACACCTATTTGTACACTCGACGTAATTATTATATACACAGTAGAAATATTACAGAAATAAGGGTAAGAATTTATTCGTCCTTCCAATTTTTCAGTATTAGACCCTCAGACGCTGAGAGGTCCCTTAGGACACGTGGATCAGGACTCCTTTAATAAACTCGATGGAGCGAATAGACGTTTCATGCCTCAAAGCGTCTAGTTTCTGTATACTTTTTACATTTCTTTGGTATGTAGCGAAATTGGAGTACTCAGTGGACACCGGTCATGTCTACAATGTCGTTATGATGTTAAAAATTGTTTTTTTATTGCACGAAGCAGGCAAACAGGCGAAACTGAATTGCATATTTACACGGTGATTCCCCATTCGGTTTTTGTGCGGAAAGGAATATAATGCCGTGTGAACAGAGCATTGTGAACGAAGCCTTAGGGGTTAACTTAAGTTTATTTATTTAATTTGTTTGGGAATCTTACAATAATTAATATTCTTAAATATAAAACACAAAATTAATACATATATGAATCAAGTTTTCACTAAATAATAATTTATATAATAAAAATAAAAATTGGCTCAGAAAGTTAACTGTAAAACATATATTACAAAATTACATAAAATGTCTGTTTAATTTAAATAAGGTCAATATTGAACAAAAACAAAAACAAATGTCACCACAGTCATACATACATACATGCATACATAACTTCACGCCAGTTCCCTTGCGGGGTAGGCACGAACAACAGAGTGCCATTTAGGCTTATTCTTACACACCTCACTTGCCTCTTTGACATTCATATCTCTTGTCATGCAAGCTCGTCTGTTCTTAAGGCTCCTGACATCACCTTCTGCTAGTACACGATCAATTTGATCATGGAAGGTGTGTCGTGGCCTTCCACGACTTATATATATATATATATATATATATATATATATATATATATATATATATATATATATACATATATATATATATATATATACATATATATATATATATATATATATATATATATATATATATATATATAGTCTTAATATATATAGATTACGTGTCACGTTGTTTGTCCGTGATGGACTCCTAAACTATTTTAATCAAATTTGCACACCGTGTGCAGTTTTATCCGACTTGAAAGATAGGATAGCTTACATTTGGACCCGGTAGGTGGCGCTGGAATCGGGTTCTAAATTTATTTCTTCAGGGCAGAACATCGTCTGACGGGACAGCTAGTATATATATATAATAATATTATAAATCATAAATATATAATAATAATAACAGCCCATAACTGTCCCACTGCTGGGCTCGGGCCTCCCACTATAGGGGAAGGGACAGTATACCCGCCACGCTTGTCCAAGGCGGCTTGGCAGGTTTGACACATCAGTTATCTCGATGTGCAGGTTGCATCACGATGTTTTCCATCACCGTTATTAGCATGTGGTAATTGTAACAATATGCACATTAGGTCAGAAAACTGCCTAAGTGGTGAATGCGTTCTGGCCAGGATCGAACCCGCGCCCTTTGAGTTTAGGACGCGTACGTTAGCCATTACGCTACCACGACTTATATATATAATTGGTATACACGTATATAGTGATTCATCACGATATCTCAGGAACTATACATAGATAGATAACACTTTATTGTACACCATTACAGAAAACAAAAAAATCTTATAGCCTAAAAATAATCTAAATGTGCACAATGGGGGGTCTTATTGATAAGAAGCGATCTCTTCCAGACAACCCGTGGCAGGAATAAAACAGATTGTATTGGCAAAGGTGGTTGGTATAAATAAATATTAGAGGTTATGCAGTTACTTACATATATTTTATTTATTTATAAACATATAAGTATGTGAAATATTATATAAGTAAGAATTATACTTAATAGACACATATAAATACACCTATTGATATCACATACATAAATATATACATATCACATACATAAATATATATATACATATACATAAATATACGTAAAAATATCAAATATCACTATGTTGTAGGTAATGCTTTTTTGTCATGTTCTTAAATATTGTTAGTGATTTAGCTTGTCTAACAGTAACAGGTAGCTCATTCCAGAGTCGAATAGCCTGTACAGTAAAAGAATTATTGAAGATATATAATACCTATAGACTTGAAATTTGGCATGGGCCTTCCTTACGCCAAGCAGAGGTCAGCTACGAACGGATTATACGGCACGCGAAGCGGGCGGGTATCAGCTAGTTACTAATAAAATAGAGATAAAGAAAGCTTAAGTCATTTTTTTAAAAAGTGTAAGTCATTGGTTCCTTTAACTTTTTTCATCTTAATATATATAAATCTCGTGTCACAATGTTTGTCCTCAATGGACTCCTAAACTACTTGACCGATTTTGATCAAATTTGCACACCGTGTGCAGTTTGATCCGACTTGAAAGATAGGATAGCTTACATTTGGATCCGGTAGGTGGCGCTGGAATCGGGTTCTAAATTTTATTTCTTGAGGGCAGAACAACGTCTGCCGGGACAGCTAGTTTTTACTATAAATACAAAAAGTATGTTACGGTTTTACTTCAACGAGTTACGTAACACATATTTTCGTTCGATCGGAAAGTAAATAGAGTGAACATTATTTTCCCAAGATCACACTTGAGGACATTTCCTATTGGCCATTATTTCGTTTTCATATAAAATAAATAATATCGACCTTCGCACAAATTGTGAGGCATTTTCCATGTTTTTCTTCGGCCAGTTTCGGGGAAGTAGTTTGCTCATATACTTCGCCTGTGAGTGGTTAGGTGCTAAGTATATTGATAAAAAAAAATTATATAAAAATAAAGTATGTCGTCATAACAACCTTGAGTTGTTTTCCGGCATTAGTGGCCAGGTTCCAGTCTCCCTTGAGAGAGCAGCAGCGCATTTGTAGCACCTTTGGTGTTGCAAATGTCCATAGGCGATGGTAACCGCTTTCCATGAAGTAGGCCGTCTGCCTGTTTGCTGAACGCATGCAATAAAAAAAAGTATATTATATATTCATATATTATTACTATATTACTCTATCTGTTACGCTCAGCGGCTTTCCACACGTACTGGATGAAATTACAACTCATATCCCGATCTGGCACCGGCTTTCCTTTCAAAATATGCGATAAGATTGCAAAATTTTAATTTTGCCACTTATCGCATATTTGTATATTTATATACAAATTCTAATAAGAAAATACATTGCGAGTTAGATATCTTTTCAACAGCGGTGTAGTCAGGGCTCGCATCATACGGCATGTTTTTTTAAGCGGCTTACCCTAGCTGAGTTTCCACCCCGCCCCACTGTAATTTTGCAAATGTCCGTAGGTGATGGTAAACGCTTTCCATTAGGTGCGCCGTCTGTCTGTCTGCTGAGCTCCTGCAATAAAAAATAAAGTCTAGTACTGTTGCTAGGGAGTATCACACGATGTTTATTTTGAAAATTATTATTGCTAATTTGCTAACAATTTGCGACCTGAGCGGCCTGTCGTAAATGGCGACAAAACGACCTACAGCCAGGTGGTAGGGTGTTTGCCCGACTGGATGGCTGCCACTCCTGGTCTAGAGTATGCCACCATAACGACCTTTAGTTGTGTTCCGGTATTAATGGTCAGGTTCCAGTCTCCCTTAAGAGACCAGCAGTGCATTTGTAGCACCTTTGGTGTTGCAAATGTCCATAGACGATGGTTACCGCTTTCCATCAAATGGGCCGTCTGCCTGTCTGCTGAACTCAAGTAGTAAAAAAAAGCTAACGTTTTAGTGGAAACTGTGTCGGAATAAGTAAATTTTTTTGCACTCGAACGACTTCAAACCTCCCCCGGGAAAATTCCCGCGGGATACCCGGTATAAAAAAATATATATTTTATTACATAAACTGCTATAGATCAGTGGAAAAAATCACATTGGAATTCGATTTTTTTTAATCTGGCCATTTTAAATAATTCCTAGAAAATTTCCAGCGGGATTCTCGGGATGAAAATTAGCGCAGATCAGTCAAAGAATTAGCTGTCGATCAGCGAAAACCGCATCGACATCAACCCAGTAGTTTTTACGCAAATCCCGAACAAACAGACAAGAAATAAATAAAAAAATGATAATCGTGTTCTCCGTCGTTTACATAGTCTATTCGAGTTGTTTCTTTTAAATAGCTTCAATGTAAAGACACGGCATGATTAGAATTTTATAATAGATAGATAGATAGATAACACTTTATTGCTCATCAAAATAAACAAATACAAAAACAAAATGCATTACTACAAGACTTCTTGGCAAAACAACAGGCGGCCTTATCGCTAAAAGCGATCTCTTCCAGGCAACCTAGCTTAAAAGAAATTCTTAACTAACCTGGCGATGTAGGTGGAGCAGAAAAAGATAGGACTGTACAATTTAAATATACATACTTACACTAATTTATAAATTTAATACATACATAAATATAATAGTAATATATAATACGTGTCTACAAAATAATCTAAATAAATATATTTGTTAACATTATCCTGATGTCAGGAGCCTTAAGAACAGACGAGCGTGCATGACAAGAGCTATGAATGACAAAGATGCAAGTGAGGTGTGTAAGAATAAGCCTGAAGGGCGCTCTGTTGTTCGTGCCTACCCCGCAAGGGAACTGGCGTGAAGTTATGTATGTATGTATGTATGTACTTTTGTTTGTTTCATATGTAACATGTGTATATAATAAGTGCTCTATTTAGGTTGCTTTAATTTTTTAGGTACTTATTTTTTGTTTTTTTTTTCTTATATGTTGATTATAATATAATTTTGTTTAACTTGCTTTTACCGTGAGTCACTTGTCTTTGTAATTAAGGAGGTGGGCACTGAAAATCAGTGCTGTGTCGGACTATGTTTCGGCACAGCAAAAAACTGAGTGCCAACCTCATTTCGCGAATTGCGGCAGACAATTTCAATGCTATTATTATACATAAATACATACATAACTTCACGCCAGTTCCCTTGCGGGGTAGGCACGAGCAACAGAGCGCCATTTAGGCCCATTCTTACACACCTCACTTGCTTCTTTGACATTCATAACTCTTGTCATGAACGCTCGTCTGTTCTTAAGGCTCCTGACATCACCCTCCGCTAGTACACGATCAATTTGATCTTGGAAGGTGTGTCGTGGCCTTCCACGACTTCTGCATCCATCCACTTTTGCATTGTATATCTGTTTAGTCATTCTTTCATCATGCATTCTTTCCACATGCCCGAACCACCGGAGCATTCCTTTCCTTACCTTCACCCCGACACTTTCTTCACAGCTATTAGTATGCTATTATAAATCATTGTTAAAGTGTCGCATTTATAGAAATAAATATTTTCTTTTCTTTTCTTTTTTTCTTTTAACATTATATGTGACAAGCATTTTATATATATATTTTTTTTATTACATAAAAAGAAGTCTACGGACTCTAGTGTTCCGTACCTTTTTTAAATTAGGTTTTAATTGATAATATTGAATTATAATTTAATTGCGCAGATAACAAATGGTTTGATTTAGTGTTAACAATCGACACTTATAATGATGGTGCTTAGTCGTTAATTTCTTAACTCCTAAGTATAATATGTTTTACAAAATTTATATATTGTTTTCATATATACAGCATTTTATATTAACATACATTACAATAGATAAATAAGTAAATGTTTAATATTAGACATATTTATATAAAGACAGATAGTACTTTCTAAGGGAGTTCCGAAATGTAAGTAACGTTTTGGCCTCTCTGACAGTAAGAGGCAACGCATTCCAGCGTTTGACAGCTTGCACTATATATATAATATTATATATAGATTAAATTATACTTTTGATCCATGAACTAGAAATTCGCAAAGCGTCACCAGACGGCGTAAGACTTCGTTTAACGTTCTCATTCTAGAACACAAAATACGTTTTAAATTCAAATTCAAACAAAATCCAAGATTGAAATCTCACGGCGTCTGAGTGTAACCACAGGCAATAGACATTTCCATTCCGTCCGCGACAGCTCGAATTGAAGGTAAATACAAACTTAATTCTATCAAAAGACAATGCAAGACAATCCTTAACTCTATACGAATAAAGTTTACAAACGCCGCAAATATAAATTAGGAAGAAATCTTTGCCAATAAATGTGAAGTTAGAATAATTTGTTACTATTGTTACATACGGCTGTTAATTTTAACGAGCATTATTGTTAGGTAGAATTCCATTTTAATTTGTAATTGGAATGTGCTTGATGTTTCACGTTGCTTAGTTTGTGATTTGAAGCTCTTTCTTCGGGAATTTGGTAATATATAGCAAATCTTTCTTTTGTAAGACAGGTCCATAGTGTCCTAAGTTCTTTTATATTTTAAATCTGATTATAGTGGTCGCCTGGTAATTTAAATTATAAGTTTGAATATTATTAAGGTTCTGTTGTCAGACTATATATACTTCTATAATCACAGATTTCGCCAAGGCTACACTGTTCATTTGACTTTAACAATAAACAAAAGAGTATATATATATATAGGTATATATGCGTCTATGTCAAACATATGGTAGTCTGGTAATATTTTTTTTTATTGATTTAATGTATTTTTTATGCATAATTTTAATAAATATTAGCATTCTGCACTCCTTCTCTGTATAAACTATAAGTGTGCGAAATTTCACTCTTCCGTCCGCGCAATTTTCGTAAAAAGGGGTACAAAGTTTTTGCTTCACGTATTAATATAATGATTATTGTCACAGTCTGTGTATTTTTTAGTTTCAAATTGAGGGCATAATTGCAATTTAGTTTAATTAATATTTCTTCAAACGATAACACGTTACGAAGTGATGTATATCGAGTAGGGGTTGATTTAATTGTTAACTTGTGTGTTGATCAAAAGTTTTTTAGTAAACTTAATTTGAATGAAAACTACAATTCTATCCTATTGTTCCTACCTAAACTATCCCATCTCATTTCCTTTAGCCCATCCTAAAGGCTGCCAATGCGTTGGCGTCACCCCTGGTGTTGCGAACGTGGGCCATATTAGCCTGTTTGTCAACTTCGCAAAAAAAATTGAAAATTAAACATTATGACAGTTTAATTTATGGTACTGGGAGAATATTTCAATGACCTGCAAAATATTATTACTGGTTGAGTTGTATGTTGGTACACTGCAACGAGTTGAAATATTACAAAAAAAGAATATAATTAATTTTTCTTTTATCTAATTATTAGAAATATAAGAAGTTTTTCATTGCTTATATTATATCTTATACTAATGTATAAAGCTAAATAGTTTGTTTGTTTGTTTGCTTGAACGCGCTAATTTCAGGAACTACAGGTCTGATTTGAAAAATTCTTTCAGTGTTAGATAGCCCATTCATCGAGGAAGGCTATACTCGTAGCCATCACGCTAAGACCAAACTTTTTTTTATCGCGCACAAAGTCGCAGGCATAGAAGAATGAAACTAAAGTTTAAACTAAACCATCTTAAAAATTAAACTACACTACTAAAAGAAACTTAAAATGAAATACTATTATATTATACTCGTATATAAATATTTACAAGTAAAAAATGTAGTCCAGATCGCTGGGAAGCGTTCCCAAAATGCTGGCCGCATTCCCACGTTGTATGGCAACGCTAATCAGTTGCCTTAAATATAAACCAGCCCTTTCGTCACGCGAGAAAGTTGATAAGCCTCATGTCCCCATGGCCCCAAAGTCTCAACCCCGAAAGCCACAAATCTTCTAATTATCTAATTAATCGAGCATTGATCGCTCTAATTTAAATTCGCAATTCTAAGCAGCAATATGTCCCACGTTCCTTATTAAGTATAGGGTATATCCCGCAGATGTGTAAGATCACCGCGTTCTAATGTGAACGCTTTTAGTACTAATGTTTTCCGGTAATGGGCTCAATGTGGCACGATTAGGGATATTGTATCGAATTATATATTCATGAGTCTCATCTGTGAGGTGTATTGTAGGCGACGAGTGAAACTACCTTAGTGAGATGAACGAAATAGTCTTAAGCGAAATTACTAAATTCAGTTATTCTTACTGCACTCGGGGCAGGGGAAGGCTCTCGGCCATATCATGCACGCTCTCTAAGATGAGCAAGACGGTACATGTAATGGGACCTTTAATCTACAATAGACTGCCTCTCAATATAAAAGAATCCGAAAGTCTCGGTTCTTTTAAGAAGAGATTAAATAGTTATCTTATCGAGCAGACGCCTTACTCAATAGAGGAATTTTTTAATTTTAAAATGATTTAATTACTTTATGTATTTTTTCCTTAATGAAAATTGTAAATGTAATTGGTATGACGTGTACAGATAATTGTATATCATTGTACGAAATAAATACTTATGACTTATTAAATTGGCAGCCAACACACAAACATTTATTGTAATATACCTGTACACGGGCGACGATTAATAAACTCCGAAAATTCTGGAAGAAACGCGCTGTCAAATTTAGTGATGTAACGAATGTTAATTTTTCACATTCGCGAATACGAATGTTGATCTTTTGGATAATTATTGAAATAAAGCGCATATTCATTTAATTCATAGAAAACAATATTAAAAATATGTAATTAAAATTTTATAGTATTAATTTGTAAAGTCATTATATTAGTCTAATAAAATTAATTTAAATCTTAATACAAAGAAAAAACATGTACAATTAAAACCGAAGTTTAAATCAAATAACATTATGGATTTTAGAACATTTGTTACACATATTTAGTTGCATAGTTGTTCTTGTCATGTTTTTTTTTAAGTTTAATAATTCATTTTGTCATGTACCCTCTTATTTCTAAACGATATAATCGGCCATTTCCTTAATTGAATAATATTATATTTTTATTTATTCTGTGATTAGCGCCTCTTGTGTATTGAGTAGTTTTCTATAATTTATCGTAATTTTATGTAACAATATTTGTCTTTAATCTTTCAATTGTATATAGACGGTATTCACTATATTTTATTACATGTAAAACTTTAAATATAATATCTTACGTAAAACATTATTTAAAATTTCCAAACAATAATGTAATAAATTCTTGTCATTCATAACCTTTTTAATTAAAGTAGTTTATCAATGACTTCCATCCGCTATCAGTTGTGTCAATTCGCTAAGTTTCTTATACTGTAAAATTGTTGGAAGGATGGCGAGGTGTTCTAAAAATGGCTGCCCAGTGTGTAGAGTCAGTGTATTAAATGTATTTAAACAGTAAGGTTCTTTGATTATAAGTATAGTGACCAGTAGTTTTTCTTTTAGTACCATAAACCCTTCTGAGTTGTTGCAAGTATTACACATTTCATAGTTTTCCTCCGTGTCCCAAAGCCGTGAGATGCCCTATATAGGGAGTGATAATACATTACCATTCCGTATATAATAGGGATGCGGACACATGTTACAATAAATTGTAATATTTTATATATAAAATAATAAGCTGTAAAATAACATCTTTTCATCTAACTTTTGAATTTCACGATATAAATAATTTTTGAAAAGACTCCTTTTGCTTGTACCTATTTATGACGTCATAAGTAGGTATGCTCGTACAAAATGTATGAGGCTGCGATGTTCTGTATTTTTATAAAAAGAAACTCAATTGATTTGACTGTCCGCTCCCCTATTTCTTTTTCGTTTATTGTTCGTCAAAAACTCGCAACGCTTCCTACGAATGCGAGAATACAAATGTCAGAAATCACGCGAATATTTGCGAATGCGGAAGCAAATGCGACACTTGTTACATCACTAGTTCAAATATATAATATGCTTTAACTGTTACGGCATTTTATGAACTATTATCCAGCTGTTAAAAAAAAACAATTAAATATTAAAAAATAACTAGCTTATAAATAAATTAATATAAATGATGTAACAAATCCGTTAATACATTACATTCAAACACTTCATCATTAACCATTATTTGTCCATAAAATAAAATTTGTTGCACTAAATAGAATTATATTATTATATGCCAACAATAACAGTACAACAACAGTAATAGGTATAGTAAATTTATATTATTATAATTTTATTAATTATGTTTATGTAGTTTTTTTGCTTGTTTTTTCTTTAATTGTATTTACTACGATTGAATTAGTTTTAATTTAGTTAAACCGCCAAATATTTAATTTAATTTTCTTTTAATGTCTCTTTGGACATCGGATTGCCTTGAAGAGATCGCTATAAGCGATAAGGCCACCCATTGTTCTAATGGAAATGTATTCATATTAAATTGTCTAGGTTTAAGTTATGGTGAACAATAAAAAGTTTTCAGTCATTCATTCTAATCCGCTGGCAGAGGGAACTGTGCCCAGAAGGCTGGCTGATCGATTGCGCGAAATACGAACCAGCCTTCTGGTCACAGGTGGCATCAAAGAGTTTCTTACTTTGAATAAATCCTTTGCCGATACACCCCACGGATCTAAAGATTCAACTCCAAACGGAACAAATATGTAACCCTTTCGTAGGGTTCCATACGTAGCTTGAGATCTTCAGCTGTTGAAGCATCGTTGCCAACCCCTAAGTTAGTCATTGGAAGATGTGATGCCGTTAGTGTTTATGCATGTCGCGTCCCAAACAAGCGGCCGTCCCATCTTCCAAGGAATGAATGACATTCCATCCGGCCTTTTGTCGTCGTCGCGCACCAAGCCGTTTAGCTAAGTAATTTTCCAGCTATTTCATTCCAATTCATTTATACATCAACATTCGTATTATTATTGTTGAGATTCGTGAAGATTTGTCGCAAGTAAATTTTGTTAATTTATATTGTCAAAATTTTTTGTTTAACAAAACCAAAATCAAACTCCAAACAATAAATATTTTCTACAACGGCTTGAAGTCGATGCATTTGGTTGCACTTGGCACCAACTTCAAGATGGTCGAAAATATTTATTATTTGTTTTTCAATTTGGAATTGATTTTCTTAAAAAAATATACACCTTTGAGTTGCTTCAAAAGATTTAGATTTTATATTTTAAGCGCCTGTAGAAATTGTAATAAGAAATTTTGCCATTCAAATAGTGTAGGCGCTCGGCGCTATTTAACAAAGGTTGCTCTCGATTTCTCTTGGATCCACTCATCAGATCCTGACTTGGTTGGTGACAATGGAACCATCTCAGTATACATATATATATATATATATATATATATATATATATATATATATATATATATATATATATATATATATGTATATATATATATACTCTTTGGAATAAATAAAAAAGTTTGAAAATAAATCGCGTACCATACATACAAAAAAAATCCAAAAAACATACAGTCCTGTTAAGAACCCCTCCTTTTGGAAGTCAGTCAAAAAATGTGGTAATACTCCAGCGAAATAGAGAAACTCCGTTTATGTTCATCCTTAATAGTAACTAGTGGCTGCTTAGTGGTCGAAATTCGATCATAATTAATTTAAATTATAAATTTGAACATTATTAAGTTTCCGTTGTCAAAGACTATACGTCTATAATCACAGATTTCGCCAAGGCTACACTGTTAATTTGACTTTAACAATAACTAAAACACTATATATGTGTGTGTGTGTGTGTCAAATACATGGTAGTGTGTGTAATGTTTTTTTTATTGACTTAATGTATTTTTATGCATAATTTAAAATAAATATTACCATTCTGCACTCCTTCTCTATATAAACTATAAGTGTGCGAAATTTCATACTCCTCTTTTGCTTCATTTTTGCTTCACGTTTTAATATATAGAATTATATAGAATTCATAATAGAATTATATAGAAGATAAGAGAACTCACAACGTGAACATAGACAGACATATTTGGTGCAGAAATTTAGGAACTCACTACTACGTAATGTATGTTGCAGAATTTTATCGACAAAGAGCTTTATGTTGGAAACGGTGAGGTTTTTGCTGCCGAAAGCACTGACCGTTCTAAAAGAGGCTTGACCCCGCTTTGTGTCCCCCGAAACTAATGAACCACTTTCAGAAATACTCGCCAAGTTAAATGTCAGAGTAATGGATGCTTGGATGGGTTGTAGGTCGTTTTTAAGGCCTTGACGAGCTATATTACGTTTGCTTTTGTTATGTTATTTGTCTAAATTTTATGTTGTTTGTAACTACGGAATATTTGTACGAATGAAGAAAGAACTAATTTAATTCGAAATACAACAGCGATATGACCATATAAAGAATGACTAAACAGATATACAATGCAAAAGTGGATGGATGCAGAAGTCGTGAAAGGCCACGACACACCTTCCATGATCAAATTGATCGTGTACTAGCAGAAGGTGATGTCATGTCAATGTCAAAGAAGTAAGTGAGGTGTGTAAGAATAAGCCTGAATGGCGCTCTGTTGTTCGTGCCTACCCCGCAAGGGATCTGGCGTGAAGTTATGTGTGTATGTATGTACAATAGCGATACAGTTCTGAACTTGGATCTGCGTTGCAATAAGGCGCCTTTGACGCCCTTCATAGTGTCACGGACGAAGCCATACAAGCAAGGAATTTTTTTTTTATTTTTTTTTATTGCAGGAGTTCAGCAGACAGGCAAGCAGCCTACTTGACGGAAAGCGGTTACCATCGCCTATAGACATTTGCAAAACGAAAGGTGCTACAAATGCGCTGCTGCTCTCTTAAGGGAGACTGGAACCTGGTCACTAATGCCGGAACACAACTCAAGGTTGTTATGGTGACATGCTTTAGACCAGGGGTGGTAGCCATCCAGTCGGGCAAATGCCCTACCACCTGGCTGTGGGTTGTTTTGTCGCCTCTTACGACAGGCCGCCCGGCCGCAGGAAATTGTATTCTTTCTCCGTTCCTGCACAGATAGAATAATGTCTCAGAGGTATCGCTCGACGTAGTGAACGCCTTTAACAGCCTCCCTCATGAGACGGTCAAGGCGAGTCTTCAGTTACATGCAGTTCCCCCGTACCTCACCAGGATATTGGGCGCGTACCTCAAGGGCAGATACATCCTTTGGTAGGGTGGCCAGATTGGACATGTGATATGTAGGCGTCGGGTCGAGTGCGGTTTTCCACAGGGGTCAAGCCTCGGACCGATTCTCTGGAACATTGGTTACGACTGGCTCCTTAGGGAACCAATCGTGCCCGGGATAGGGTTAATCTGCTTCGCGGATGACACCTTGCTAAGGGCACGTGCCGCATCGTACGCGGAATTCTTGGACCTCGCTAACGCCGGGTTGGCGACCGTGGTCCATCGTATTGGTAGGCTGGGCTTAAAGGTCTCCCCTACGAAAACGGAGGCTCTCATGTTCCATAGGCGTTTTCGGAATCCACCTCCGGACTTCTCCGTTGCAGTCCTCGGGGTTTTCATTGTTGTTAAGTCCCAGATGAAATATCTGGGGCTCGTATTGGACGGCAAATAGTTGTTCAAAAGTCAATTTGTACATCTTTTACTTCATATACTTGTAATTATTTTTTTATTCATATTTCAGTTCAGCAGACAGGCAGACGGCCCATCTGATGGAAAGCGGTAACCATCGCCAATGGAAATTTGTAACACCAAAGGTGCTACCATTGCGCTGCTGCTCTGGTAAGGGATACTGGAACCTGACCACTAATGCGGGAACACAACTTAAGGTTTTTATGGCAGCATACTCTAGACTAGGGGTGGTAGCCGTCCAAACAGGCAAATACCCTACTGGAGCCTTCCTCGATAAATGGGTTATCTAACACTGAAAGAATTTTTCAAATCAGACCAGAGTTTGATTGGACGCGCTAATCTCAGGAACTACTAGTCTGATTTGAAACATTCTTTGAGTGTTAGATAGCCCATTTATCGAGGAAGGCTATAGGCTATACATCATCACGCTAAGACCAATAGGAGCGGAGCACCAAAGAATAATGTTTTAAAATCGCGGGGTTTTGAAAACAAATTCCACGCGGACGACGTCACGGGTACAACTAGTATTAGTATAAGATTAATCTCGTGATGAAATCGTAATATACATACATAACAATCCTTTCTTAACACTACAGAGTCCTAAAGTAAAAAAAAACATAAGCGGTAGAAAAAAGAAAATATGTTGCTGGAAATTATCAATGCGGACTATCTTGAAAAAGGCTAAACTTGGCCGCATTTACACTGAACGTTTTATCGTGTCCCAGTCGTTTTGGGCTCTGCGGCGCGGCCGTTACTTTTTACGACGCACCAAAATGGGCTTCCCTCAGACATAGCGACGATTCCGAACAGTTTTCAAGAAATAAATGGCCGAACGCTCTGTGTGGTACGCACCTAACGCCCTCGGCGTCAATTGAATATTGTCTATTTTAAAGCTGTAAGGAGTTTGGCAAGAATGTGATGGGTGATGTTTTGCTGTGCAGTTTTATCGATATCTACACTAATATTATAAAGAGGAAAGATTTGTATTATTGTATGTTTGTAACGAATAAACACAAAAACTACTGGACCGATTCCAGAAATTCTTTCACCATTAGAAAGCTACATTATCTCTGAGTAACATAGGCTATAATTATTACTAGAAAAAAATTAGGAATGCATTATTGCAGATGACACAGTAACTCTTGTTCAGGAAACATGGAAAGAAATTCTGGCTAGTGCTGAAAGCGGGATGGCACACATTACTAATTGGCTTTAAAGAAACCTCCTTACATTATTATTTTTTTTTTCAACACGGAAGGCGGGGTTACCATCGCCTATGGACATTTGCAACACCAAAGGTACTACAAATGTGCTGCTACTTTCTTAAGGGAGATTGGAACCTAGCCATTAATGCCGGAACACAACTCAAGGTCGTTATGGCGGTATACTCTAGACCAGGGGTAGTAGCCATCCAGTCGGGCAAATACCCTACCACCTGGCTGTGGGTTGTTTTGTCGCCTCTTACAACAGGCCGCCCGGCCGCAGGAAATTGTATTCTTTCTCTGTTCCTGCACGGATGAAAATACTAAAAACACAATGTATATGTGCTTCCACAAAACAGCTGCTTTAGCCCCTGTATCTCAAACTGTTTTAAAAATTCATAATGTTTATTGCGCTCCAAAGACATTATGTAACTGCGAGACATTAAGCAGAGTAAAATTTATTAAATATCTAGATGTCACTATAGACGAGAATCTAAATTTTCGAAAGCATATTGAAATAACAGGCATTATGAGAAACTTACGTGATGTACTATGTATGGATACGCTTAAGACAGTATATTTCGCATTACGCCAATCACTTATCACATATTGTATCACATGCTGAGGCAGTGCCGCTAAAACTTATTTAATTCGGGTAGAAAGAGCTCAAAGGCCCGTACTTAAAGTTATGATGCATAAGCCCTACCGGTACTCGACCACATTGGTGTATAAGGACAGCAAAGTGCTCAGCGAGCAGCAGCTTTTCATTTTGAACATTTGAACATTTTATCCGTGCAGGAACGGAGAAAGAATACAATTTCCTGCGGCCCGGCGGCCTGTCGTAAGAGGCGACTAAACAACCCACAGCTAGGTGGTAGAGTATTTGCTCGACTGGATGGCGACCACCCCTGGTCTAGAGTATGCCGCCATAACAACCTTGTGTTGTGTTCCGGCATTAGTGACCAGGTTCCAGTCTCCTTTAAGAGAGCAGCAGCGCATTTGTAGCACCTTTGGTGTTGCAAAAGTCTATAGGCGATGTTAACCGCTTTCCACCAAGTGGGCCGTCTGCCTGTCTGCTGAAATCCTGCAATAAAAAATAAAAAAAAACGTCATTGGAAACACATAAGTTAGTACTAACATCAGACGACTACATTGTAGCAGCGAGAGGTAGAGATTAAATGAAGCGGCTTTCAGACTACGCTATAATATAATAGCATATAGTATTATAGCTCATAGCACAAAAATACCGAGCATCATACATTGTTAAGGACACGTTCACACTGTACTGTACGATATTTTATTATATCATGCGCCGCCCTTTTCTTTCTCCCTCACCCCGGGCCGTCTCTATATAAATGCTTGTCCGTATACTATAAATGCTTGCGATAATATCGCGTAATGTGAACGCCATGCTATATAGTATAGCATTACGTCCTTCTTTGCACACACTATATAGCGCAATAGTATAGCGTAGTCTGAAATTAGCTTAATACTTCAGATGGCAGAGAGTAGTACTGACTGTCGAGTGCTAAAGTGAACTAATTTATTTTGGAAACGGTAAACTCAAGTACAAATATTAACAAGTCGTACAGCTAGTACAATATATAGCACAGTGTGTGAGCGAGACGGTTGATGTGCGAGCGAGATAGAGCAACTATTAATATGTGCGCTCCCGCGTTGCGCTAACCGCTAACCAGTAGTTCCGAGTACTTCGTTGTCCGCTGCGATGACTAGACGTGTGCAGGCAGCTCCCATAACATCAAGTTGACAGCACGAAGAGTTTACCGACTCCCGGGCATCTTGGTGAATAGCTCGTTTGCCCACCACACTGGACTCTTCGTTAGTATACACCTCTAACGTGGTGGATAAATTCTGTGACATTAAAAATAAATCTGTCAAAGAGGTTAAAAAATTGATTCAGGCATGGCTAAGCAGTCAGAAAATGTACTAAAATCACTGTCTAAATAGTGTGATACGAACAAGCGCACAAAACACACGCGCATCTAGACCAGGGTGGATAATTTTTGAAACCAAAAAAAATAATAGTAGGATGAAACCCATTGGAAAAGGAAGAGAATATAACAAAAATTAAAGGAAAAATAATTTACGGGCGATCTGAGGTCGGGAAGTGGAAGGGGGTGAGTTTTTAAGGGTAGAAAACGGTTTATTTATCTCGATTTCCAGCAAAACTGCAAGTCCTATGGAGAAAAGTTAAATGGCATAGTTGTACGTAATAATAATAAGATCTTTTTTGTATTTGCACTTGTTTCACATAACCTCAAAATTTAAGTGAAAAATTCCAAGTTTTTGTTTTTTTATTTTTATCTTAATAAAAAAACTTTCACGTAATTTAGTGAAAACTTACCTTTTTGTGTCCCAAACACAGTGTAATTATTTTGATTTCAAATATTTATTTATTCACCTTATTTTGACTAAATATTGAAAAAACCACTCTAATTTTCAATCGAAAATTCTCGAGTAAAAATATCAGCTTTTTTTAAAAAGTCGGTGGGCTTTTTGTTCCTTGAAATCTCTATTTTCTGATGGTGTAAAAAAATACACCTTACTATGGTAAGTGTTCTCAGAAAATGCAAAGAAACAACAGGTTTATATCCGTGCAGGAACGGAGAAAGAATACAATTTCCTGCGGCCGGGCGGCCTATCATAAGAGGCGGCTTAACAACCCACAGCCAGGTATGGCATTTGTGCGACTGGATGGCTACCACCCCTGGTCTAAAGTATGTCGCCATAACAACCTTGAGTTGTGTTCCGGCGGCATTAGTGACCAGGTTCCAGTCTCTCTTAAGAGAGGAGAGCAGCAGCGCATTTGTAGCATCTTTGGTGTTGCAAATGTCCATAGGTGATGGTAACCGCTGCAATTAAAAGAAAAAGCAAGTTACGCTTGTGTTATGGTTAATATACAACGGACTTCTCTGCGGCCGATCCATGACACCCAGACCATAGTAAATAACGGAAGAAAATCGTTTCCGAAATTTACCATACCAGGAATCGAAAAGGGAGTCTCTGTGTTGCAGTGAGGTAGGCGGGTAATGGTTTAGCACGCTCAACCACTTTCATTAATTTATAAAGGTTCTGATTCCTGCAATGTGGTTACGGAACCCTCTAGCAGTGTAAACACTGCGAAGTAGTACCCTACCTTGAAGAAGGGTCCTTCATGTATCAACGTGAAGGTGGCCAACATTTGTGGTTTTGTAACCGTACTTGATGTCATTTTCATTCACGAAACCCCTACTATTTGAATTAGAAATATTAGGTACACTGTTTGAACTCTATTAATTTTTCGAAAAGTAATTGTATAATGTACTACTGTATTTATTAAACTGGGATAAATAAATATGAAATAAAAATATTTTAAGCTAGAAGTGTTGCTGTTTCTTGTCGCTTTTTCTCCTTAAAACTTCTAATACCCGTCTAGGAACGGAAAAATAATACTTATTTTAAAATAATAATTTTTAAGCGGCCTGTGTCATGAGAGGCGACAAAACAACCTACAGCAAGATGGTAGGGTATTTGCCCGTTTGTTAAGCTACTACCACTGCTCTAGAGAGTTCCGCCATAACTACCTCAAATTTTGTCGATTAACAGTAACTAAAATTATTTTGGAAGCCGTGGTAGACTCGTGACTTTCAATAAGTAATAAAATTCTATTTTGAAATAAATACATTTAATGTAATTGTGTTCCGGTATTAGTGGTCATGTTCATGTCTCCCTTTAAAGAGCGACAGCACATTGGTGACACCTTTGGTGTTACAAATGTCCATAGGCGTTGGTAAACGCTTTCCATCAGGTGGGCCGTCTGTTTATTTGCTGAACCCATGCAATAAAAAAAAATCAGCGATAACATGATGCGAAGGGGTGTATATATAATAAAAAGTGAACTTAATTTTTAACTAATATGTATGTCATACTACCTATGGTAAAGGCGTCTGACAAGCGAATGTAATGTCGGATAAAATAAAACAACTAGAAAATTTCCAGACTTAAATACAGAAGTCTGAACGTATAAATACGAAAACATTCCATATTTTTAAAAATAAAGAAATAAGTGTTGCAGTGTTACAATTGGGTATTTACAGTATTTACGCCATGGTATTCGTTTTCCATCAGGTGGGCTGTCTGCCTGTCTGCTGAACTCATGCATTAAAAAAAACAACAATAACACGTTGCGAAACAGTGTACAACTTATATGTATGATCTTGAAAAAGTGATCTCCAGTGGCAATTATTTTGAATAAAAACTTTTGAATTTGAATTTACTTCATTTCGACATTATAAAAATAATAATAACAACCTATAAACGTCCTACTGCTGGTCTAGGATCTCACATTTATAGGGGAATGGACAGAATACCCGTCATGCTCGTACAAGGCGGATTGACGGGTTTGACACATCGGTTATCTCTAAGTGCAGGTTTCATCACGATGTTTTCTTTTACCGTTAGCATGTGTTAATTCTAACAATATGCACATTAAGTCAAAAAGTGCCTAAGTCGTGCATGTTTCCAACATATATATACACACAAACACATATATAAAAAATAAAAATAATTGCACGCGAAGTCAAGGGTAGTACTGTAAGATTTTCGTGTCGAATTAATTTAAGTAGTAGGGGCTCGAGTCTAACCGTTGAATACGTAATACTGCGGATGTTCCTAATGCAATTTTAGATAGCATAATGGTACAAAGTAGTCTAGAAAAACCCGAAATGGATACGCCGATTCACTTACATTGTATTGTAGGTAATAGAGAAACCACTACTGGCGGAGTGCCAGGCCTTTGCCTAATTTGAATAGGCATATGTTTTTGGTTAAGACTAACTGGATATACGAATAAAATCTATGAGCTATGTGTAGCGGAGGCAAGATAAAAAAAAATATTTTTGGCTGGAATGGCGCCAACGCACAGGCATTGATTTTGTCAATCACACGGTAAGGAGTATAAAGTGACAGGTGTCGCTTTTTTTTTTAATATATATTATGAACAAGAGATTTTGGCGGGAGCTGGAAGGAGATGTTGTGCTGTGCAGTTTTATTCTCTAAACATGTGCAAAATTACTCTAAAATGAACAATAGTTGTAGGATATTGATAGTTTTTGAGTAGTAATTATGTGTTTTGTGAGAAATATGAACTGTATAGTCAAATGGGGCCGTTTTGAGTTGTCACAATAACTCCGTTGAATGGCACCAGCTGATAACCTACAGTTCAGCTGTGCTACACATAGGCTTAAGAAAATGAAGAAACTACATTGTAATCTAAGATCTGGCTTAAAGGCCTAGCTGCCAAGCCATAAACCTACCTAAATAAAAAATATTATGAACAACTCTACGGACTCGAGTTCCGTACCCTTTTTTACAACTTAATTTCTATGAAAGATTTTAGTTTCCATACACGCTTATTATTTATTTTTGTTACTGTGTGTGACATTAATTTAGTGATTTTTATGTTGTGGTGTACCTTAAGAATAACTTATATATTAATTTATTCTAATTTTAATACAAAACTTATACTAATGTAGAGTGTATCTGTTACATGCTGGTGTTGTGAGGGAGTGCATGTGCAGTGTTGGCCTTATATCTATACTTATATATAGTCCTATCTAGTGCCACGTGTGTTGTTTTTTTCTTTCATGTGCCTGGGTGATTAATTTTTAGGCTCTTTGTGTGTCTTGGTTTGTTTGTGAAGTGTGCGTGTAGTGCAATGCGGTGGTAGTGCGCGTTGGTTGTTGGTGGTGTTGGAATATTACAATTAACGAGTAACATTAGGCACCTACACTATAAGTAAATGTTATTAAAACATGACAGTGGCGGTGAAGACAATAAATAATATGAAACATTCAAAACATATTGTTACAAGTTGCAGGACTCGAACTAAAATGCCGTTGCAATTATTATAGAGTTTATTAGAACTATACAAATACATATGACACAGGTACAAATATAGCAAAAGTGGATGGATGCAGAAGTCGTGGAAGGCCACGACACACCTTCCATGATCAAATTGATCGTGTACTAGCAGAAGGTGATGTCAGGAGCCTTAAGAACAGACGTGCGTGCATGACAAGAGTTATGAATGTCAAAGAAGTAAGTGAGGTGTGTAAGAATAAGCCTGAATGGCGCTCTGTTGTTCGTGCCTACCCCGCAAGGGAACTGGCGTGAAATTATGTATGTATGTATGTACAAATATAACCGAACGCAATAAGTCCAAGCGTAATGCAGAAGATCGTAATTCAAATACAGGCGCAAAGTCCGTCACTAAATAGATTACCGAATGTACAAAGTCTTGCTTCGCTTGCGGTTATCGCTCGACTGTCTGATCTCTCAATTGGGGGCATTGCTTTATACTGCACAGATGCAATATGCCTGCCCGGCCGCGTGGAACGAATTTCTTAGAATCAGTTTGTACTTTTAAATCCAAGACACCTGGCAATGATAACAATACGACAATAGGCCGTAAAAGGTTACAATACACAATGGGCTGTTTTTTTAATCACAAATTTTAAACATATAGTAAACAAAAGAGGTCCAAATGCCGAAAAGGTAATAAAATGTGTTTCTACAGGTATGCAGGTGTGAATTTGCCTTTGTCTGCACATAGGTGGTAACAATATCATAATACATAGAGAATAAGCTGCACTATTATTATTAATTATTTTTGGTCCTCTCAAGTGAGAGGACCAAAAATAATTAAAAACCATGATTTTAATAGAGAACTGACTTAGCTTGTCTGATGTTGAGTGTCAGTGAGTTCCATAAACGGACAGCCTGTACTGTGAAGGAGTTGTCAACGAAGGAAGAAGTGTGTACAGGTGTTATTAAGGAGAGATTATTACTAGAGCGCAAATAACGGGAATGAGAAGGTTGTAGGAAATCAAAACGTTCCTTTAAATATAGAGGAGTACGAGGATCAAAAAGAATGTTGTATTTATGTCATCATAATCATCTGAGCGTTAAATCCCGGTTGCGTCCGGAGCGTTCGCAGGGTCCGCTTTCCTACTTTTTCTACTCCACTTCGCGCGGTCCTCAGCATCCCCCGTTTTGTGATCATTGATACGCATGTCATCCTCCACAACGTCAAGCCAACATTTCTTGGGCCTTCCCCTTCGATCGGGACCTGGCAGAGGCGGCATGGCTAGACATTTGTTCCTCACACAACTAGCCGGTCTCCGTGAAACGTGGCCGTACCAGCGTAAGCGTCACTCTTGACTCTGACTCTCTTCTCTCTGACTCTCTTGGACATGAAGACTGCCGCGGATGCGACAGTATATTGTATGTATGTAATTTATATTAAAGATTTGATCAATACAGATCGAAATACCTTATATTTACAAGAGGCATTTTGATATTAAAATTGAAAAGTTAGGAAAGCTAATTAGCAATGTCTTAATTGAAGTCATATAAGTTTTCTTTGTAAAGCAGCGGTTAACACCCCTACAGATGTTTACCTTTTTCAATTTAATTAAAATTTCGCTTTATGAATCTCCGTCTACTATAGAATTTATATGTTATCAAAATAATAATAAAAAGTTTTAAATTTTGGCTTGATTTATTTAGTGAAATAAATAATTAAAAATCGCCATTTGTTCTTGATAAGTCTGGATATGTATTTGGTACGTTGTTGAGCCATTCTGGAATAATTATCTTGATTACAGCTGTTAGGACCGTGTATGAAATAATAAACATGAATTACTGAATTAAAACAATCGTTTTCTTGACTAAGCGAGAGTTGGGTATGGAAGAGAGAGCATGAAAGTAGAGTAAACGCGGTCGAGATGCGAGCACTGCGTAAAATCTGCGGAGTGACGCTCGCGGACCGCGTTCGTAATACCGCAGTAAGAGAGAGAGTTGGTCTGAAAGAGAGTCGGGGTGAAGGTAAGGAAAGGAATGCTCTGGTGGTTCGGGAATGTGGAAAGAATGCATGATGAAAGTATGACTAAACAGATATACAATGCAAAAGTGGATGGATGCAGAAGTCGTGGAAGACCACGATACACCTTCCATGATCAAATTGATCGTGTACTAGCAGAAGGTGATGTCAGGAGCCTTAAGAACAGACGAGCGTGCATGACAAGAGCTATGAATGTCAAAGAAGCAAGTTTGGCCAGTTCCCTTGCGGGGTAGGCACGAATAAAAAAGCGCCATTCAGGCTTATTATTACACACCTCACTTGCTTCTTTGACATTCATAGCTCTTGTCATGCATGCTCGTCTGTTCTTAAGGCTCCTGACATCACCTTCTGCTAGTACACAATCAATTTGATCATGGAAGGTGTATCGTGGCCTTCCACGACTTCTGCATCCATCCACTGTATATCTGTTTAGTCATTCTTTCATCATGCATTCTTTCCACATGCCCGAACCACCGGAGCATTCCTTTCCTTACCTTCACCCCGACACTCTCTTTCAGACCAACTCTCTTTCTTAATACGGTATTACGAACGCGGTCCGCGAGCGCGGTAAATCATATACCGTATAAATACTTATAAGTATATAAATTGTAAGCAACACACTGCACAAGCAGTCTACACCACATTACTGTAACAGAAACACTATATATTAGAATAAATATTATAAGATAGACTTAATAATACATTATAAATAAATTAAAGGATACCCCAACATAAAAAGTCACAAAATTAATGACACACACATCAACAATATATTAAAAAATAAATAAGCGTGTAATAATCATACCATAAAATAATTCTTTATTTCCTTTTTAAGTACAAAGTGATATAATATTTTCTTAAGTTTTCGCGACTTGTATACATAATAAAACTACGTTTTAACGGTTTTAAGCGCGGTAATTTTATTTGATTTTGGTTTTTTCCGACGTTTCGGCCACTTTTCAGTGGCCGTGATCACGGAAGACAAAGATGTCAAGTGTCAACGAGTATTGTTAAAGTTTTATTTAGCCTACCGCCAACTTATTAATTTTAATTATTTAATTTTTAATTTTGTTTATGGTTATTATTTAATCTATGGGAGCCTAATCTAATTTACTACCGCTTCGCAACATGTTATGGCTTGAAGAGAAGAAGCGGCGCAAGAAACTCTTCAGTAAACATGCCTAGCTCTAATAATTTTATATAATATTAAAATGGGTGGAAGGAAAAATAAAAGTAATTATCAGTCAAGTTGGTTTGTGTTCCGTTGTACGCAGAAAGAGCTCACAGTGTCTTGAGGTCTGGCAGCTGGTTTTTGCTGGGTTTGGGTCTTAATAGTTTTGATAATTGGATCCCAAACAGGTGGTACTTGCCAACCATCTTCTCTATTGAAATTTGGGTGTTTTTTGATTTCAATAGCCTCACGCATCATTCTAGGTATGAAACGATTCTCTTTCGCGAGGATTTGTGGGTTATCGAATCTGATGTAGTGGTTGGGTTTATCCAGCGTGTGTTCACTGATCGCAGACTTCGTAGACCCTGACATGAAACACACAAGGTCTACGAAGTCTGCGATCAGTGAACACACGCTGGATAAACCCAACCACTACATCAGATTCGATAACCCACAAATCCTCGCGAAAGAGAATCGTTTCATACCTAGAATGATGCGTGAGGCTATTGAAATCAAAAAACACCCAAATTTCAATAGAGAAGATGGTTGGCAAGTACCACCTGTTTGGGATCCAATTATCAAAACTATTAAGACCCAAACCCAGCAAAAACCAGCTGCCAGACCTCAAGACACTGTGAGCTCTTTCTGCGTACAACGGAACACAAACCAACTTGACTGATAATTACTTTTATTTTTCCTTCCACCCATTTTAATATTATATAAAATTATTAGAGCTAGGCATGTTTGCTGAAGAGTTTCTTGCGCCGCTTCTTCTCTTCAAGCCATAACATGTTGCGAAGCGGTAGTAAATTAGATTAGGCTCCCATAGATTAAATATTAACCATAAACAAAATTAAAAATTAAATAATTAAAATTAATAAGTTGGCGGTAGGCTAAATAAAACTTTAACAATACTCGTTGACACTTGACATCTTTGTCTTCCGTGATCACGGCCACTGAAAAGTGGCCGAAACGTCGGAAAAAACCAAAATCAAATAAAATTACCGCGCTTAAAACCGTTAAAACGTAGTTTTATTATACAAAGTGATAATTAAAACTAGTAACAACATTAACTTAGAGGCTGGTACCTGAATTAGGTTAAAAAGAAACCTGTAGTACAGGTCACCAGGATCAACCCATTGGCCTTGATATTTGGCTAATTAAGAGAAAAAAAAATTACCAGTATAATTATTATAAGTAATTGTGTTAGAGTGTTTCACGAGCTTGTCAAGTGCTTAGGTGTGATGTATTGTCTGTGTATCTGTAAGTTCCCATAGAGTGAATAAATAATCAATACTTTTATAAATTAAATTCAAGTTAAAAAGGTACGGAACTTAGAGTCCGAAGATTAATATTATTAAAAAAAAAAACTAACTCCAGATATCGAAATGTACAATACTGTTCCAAAAATATACAACACTGTACTAAGCAATATAGCAATGGTGTCAAACAGAACATAACTTCATACTACATCGCTCCATAACCAGGCGTGTTTTAGTAGTCAAGGCACAAAGGTCGTACATAACGGTAGATGTATCGTATACTTGCCGATAGTAGAGAACGTATTGCCGGACCAATGAACTAAACACGAGGTTGGCAAAGGTTAAAGATGTACTGGATGTGGCAATAAGGTAGATTGTATTTGTAAATAATAAATCTATCTATCCGTGCAGGAACGTAAAAAGAATACTAACTCCAGCGGCCGGGCGACCTGTCGTCAGAGACGAAAAAACAACCCACAGCCAGGTGGTAGGTCCCGTGGCGCCTCAGTATGATGCGGAAGGACACTGGAAGGTTTAGTGGGTAGTCTAATGGTTGGTGCTTGCAACTATTTCTATCAACAGAAGTTTGTTTGTAGCATTGGCCAGGGGAGTCCCGCATACCCCAGTGTCCTCCCTCGGCGCCCATATTATGCGCAAATGCATTCCCCAGTGTTTACAAAAAAAGTTCTTATCCAGATGTTGTAAATGTATGAACATCTGCGCCTCCTATACGGCTACAGTAACATCTTTTCATCAGGTGGACCGTCAGCCTCAGCAGCCAATACTAGGTTAAGGCACTCGCGACTCGAATGATGTGGGTTTGAATCCTAGCTAAGAAGCATCCACCCTTAGGCATATTTCTGACCTAATGTGCATATTGTTGCAATTACTACATACTACCTGTGAAGGAAACATTGTGATGAAACGTGCACGGTAAGATAACCGATGTGTGAAATTTGCTTAGCAGTCTTGTAACAAGCGTGGCGGATATACTGTCCGTTCCAAAATAGGGAGGCCTGAACCCAGCATTAGGACGTTTCGGGGCTCTTATTATTAATAAATCTAGCAAGTACATGTACTGATATGCACTATCAAGTGTTCCGTAAAGCAGACGAACTTCCACTATTTTTGTGTCAATTTGGCTATTGAATCCTGTAGCACACGGATAATAAGCTTTGTGATGGACTGTATGAGAGAGATTTGACCTAGATCCTTATACTAGAAAAGTAGAAGCTCCACCAACCTTAAGATTCGCCCTCTCCTGGCTCGGTTCAGAATGCATACAGAAATAGCACACGGCACTGAATTCCACTTTAGAGCTAACATTCCGTACAAAGCTTCAAGGATAGCAGATGTTCTTGGCACGACCAGTAATCACAAGAAGTTGACAAGTTTTAGAAAAGCTATCAGCGCACGGTGCGGTGTGGTTCTCGTTAAACGTTGATTGTCCAAAATGGCTGCACATACCCTGCTCTGCATTGGTCGTCGCCTCACACAGAACAAGATTAGACAGCAAAATTGATGGAGCGATGTTCTACCTACTTTATTCTAGGCAAGGACCGAACAAATACAAAAAAAATTGATCGATTAAACTCTATATCTCAGAAACTGTTAAACGGATTTTATTAATACCACTTTCTTTGAAAGTAATTTTTTTGTTTTCTTATTTAAATATTAGTATCTCTCAAACCCATTAAGTTGTGTTATGTCTCGAAATTAAACTTATGGTATTTTTTTTGTATGCAATAGAGTACATGAAATCGTCGAGTGTTATGGATATCAAAGTAATACTGTAGTGTCATATCTAGACTACTCTATATCTCGACCAATAGGAAATGCGGCTTCATTCTAACAAATGTTAAACGCTCTCCCCCGTCTCCCCTTTTCCTTTGCCTCGCTAATGTCCGTTTCCGTGCTTCATACAAATACTACATTAACCGCATTCAGCTAGTATTGAAAGGCTTTAAAAATGTTCTTCAGTGGAGTTTAGTTTGGATAAATACTTTGAATTTATATTTCAAACTGTACTCAATGAAAAACTGTATTCCTGTTAGTTTCATGAAATAATTGTCAAAGGAAAGAAAATTTTGAAAATATTTTATAACAACAACTAAAACGTAGATAATATTATTTTTTTGTCAAAAAAGAAAACCGAGTTTTTACAAGCTTTTATTTAGCTTGCAACGAATGTACCTATGTATATATGTATGTATGTAAGTATGTATGTAAGTTCGGGTGGAATCTTGCAAGTGAAATTTGACCAACTTCCCGGTTTCCGATTGAGCTGAAATTTTGCACACATATGTATATCAAATCACAATGCAATAATATGGTACCATGAAGCTGATCTGATGATGGAGCCGGAAGGTGGCCATAGGAACTCCTGTACTAAACAAGATAGACTCGTCGTGTTTGAGCTCGTTTTACTTGTCTTGGCTAGCACTCAGCTGCTACTTGATATCCAGGATCCCAAAAGCTTGTATTTAAAAACCTTTTTAAAAAAGCTTATTTACTATATTATCAACATCTTGAATTCGGTGCATTTTGCAATATGGTTTTTGTTTTTATGTTTGACTTGGCACCGACTTCAAAAATATAAAATATTTATTTTTTGCTTTTTAGTTTGAAGTCGATTTTCTTTTTCTTAAAAAATACTATTTTCTAATTTTTTATTGTTGCTTGAATAGCTTTAGAAATAATATTTTAAGCGCCTGTAGAAATTGTATTATTGGCACGCGTATAGAAGTATTGCTTTTCGTAGAATGTAGGTGCGCGATGCTCTTCAAAAGAGTTGAGCTCGAATTCCCTGAGATCCACTTATCAGATCCTGATTAGGTGGCAGTTAGACCACTTTGTTTTAATTTATTGCATTAGTTAAACAGACAGGCAGATGGCCCACTTGATGGAAAGCGGTTACTATCGCCTATGGAAATTTGCAACAACAAAGGTGCCACAAATGCGCTGCTGTTCTCTTAAGGGAGACTGGAACCTGGTCACTAATGCCGGAACACAACTCAAGATTGTTATGGCGGCATACTCTAGACCAGGGATGACCACTTCAGGAGTATACACTTTCAAATTTTGAAAATCAGTCGTCAATCGTGTTACAAACATAGATTCGAACTGAGAACCTCCTCCCTTTGGATGTCGGTTAAGAAAAGAGTAATTTTCGAGAGTAATTACTGCGATACACAAAGACATACAGACGGACAGACATGAGGGTTACATAAGGGTTTTTATAATAAATAATAAAACTACGTTTTAACGGTTTTAAGCGCGGTAATTTTATTTGATTTTGGTTTTTCCGACGTTTCGGCCACTTTTCAGTGGCCGTGATCACGGAAGACAAAGATGTCAAGTGTCAACGAGTATTGTTAAAGTTTTATTTAGCCTACCGCCAACTTATTAATTTTAATTATTTAATTTTTAATTTTGTTTATGGTTATTATTTAATCTATGGGAGCCTAATCTAATTTACTACCGCTTCGCAACATGTTATGGCTTGAAGAGAAGAAGCGGCGCAAGAAACTCTTCAGCAAACATGCCTAGCTCTAATAATTTTATATAATCTTAAAATGGGTGGAAGGAAAAATAAAAGTAATTATCAGTCAAGTTGGTTTGTGTTCCGTTTTTTTTTTAAGGGTTTTTAAGGGTTTTTGCCAAAATGGCCAGGGAACACTAGAAGTAAGAAAAGAAAATTCATGCTAATTGAAATGCAGTCGACTTTGTTCCAGTTTCGACGATGGACGTGGAGGCAGTGGTAGGGCGCACCGCCTCCCTGCCCTGCGACATTGAGCCTGACACCAACGAGGACAGAGTCTACATGGTGCTCTGGTTCCGGCATTCGGGGGGCAAGCCGCTGTATAGGTAAGTGCTGAAAGTGCTTCTATTAGGTTCACTGTCCACAGCCCACATATAGGCTAAGGCCGACAGCGTCACAGCCCGCATAAGGGCTGTCCGCCTAAACCAGGGATTTCCAAACTATTTTGAGCAAGAGACCCCATTTTCAAAATGAATGATGCCTCAGACCCCCATAGCCAAACTACTTTAAAAATCCTACCTTTAGATTTTTTTCGTATTGACATAAAATACTTATCAATTTAAAAACGTTGCGGTTGGTTAAGTGAGTAAACTTGACATCATTTTCTACTCAGAAATTTTACAAAATTAATCATTATCCGTGCAGGAACGGAGAAAGAATACAATTTCCTGCGGCTTTTTTTTTTTACAAGGGGAAATCCGTTTGCGGACCCCCCGCCGGGGAGACTTCGGCGGGGGAGTGTGGGACTCGCCGGCTAGAGGAGCCGGAATACCCACTAAAACCCCTTGGTGCCACCTGACGCCATGAGCCGGGGTCACGGGATATGCGTGAGCTTTTCTTCCGCGACCCCGGCTGGCGTGGGCCCACCCCAGCACTGGGGCAGGCCTCTCCGTACTCATAATTGAGGGGCGCGCGCGGGCACTGACGCGCCCCCTACTCGGCGGCCTTAGATGCGGGTGACGGCCTTATAGCCTCCCCTGACCGTCACCCGCGCCGCGCGTTCATGGCGGCCGGAGGTCCGTATTCCTCCGGCGCCGAGACCGGTTATTGCGGCGGGAGAGGAGCGCGGCTGCTCGCTCTCTCTCCCGCTCCGCCGCCTCCTTTGCGGACATGACTGCCTCGCAAAAGGAGGCGACGGCGTCCCATTCAGGTTGGCCCCCGACCATGGCCTGGACCACGGCCGGGAGCGACAGGTCTGGTCCGATGTTTGCGCCGAGGACACGGCGCTCCCCATCCCAGGCTGGACACTCCTGCAGAGTGTGCAACGCCGTGTCCTCGACGCTGGCACTGCAGTGCTGGCACCCTGACGACGACTCACGCCCTATCCGACACAGGTACCGGCCGAAGCAGCCGTGCCCGGTCAGTACCTGCGTCTGGCGGAACGTCAGGGTGCCGTGCCTCCGGTCAATCCATTGTGGCAGGACGGGCCTTACTGCCTCTATGGTCCTATGACCGGCGCTGGGGTGCGCAAGTCGGTTCCGCCATCCCACCATGAGATCCTGCCGGAACTCCGCCCTTTTAGCCTCGATTTCCCGAGGCGCAGGACGGAAGTCCCGACTGAGGGCGTCCTTGCGCCAATCGTACACGGCCGCAAGGACGCGCGCCTCTAGGTCCCATGGTGGGGATCCGGCTAGGAGGGAGGCCGCCTCGAAGGAGATCGTACGATACCCCCTTATAGCCCTGACGGCCAGCACGCGCTGCGGACGTCGCAGCAACGCGGCGTTCTTGGCCGTCAGGGACTCCGCCCATATCGGGGCCCCGTATAGGGCCATGGATCGTACGACCCCCTCATAGAGTTTTCGGCACGGCGCGCCGGGCCCCCCCACATTGGGGACGAGCCGTGATAGGGCGCCGGCTGCCCCCATGAGCCTGGGGGCCAGTCGCTTGAAGTGTGCCGAAAACTCCCATCGGCTGTCGAGGACGAGTCCGAGATATTTCATCGTCGTCCCGACGCCGATGGTGGTGCCTCCCACTGTGATACTCAAGCCCGGAGGTGGCTTGTTCCGAGGCCCGTGGAACACCACAGCCTCGGACTTGTGGAAGGCCACCTCCAGACCGAGTCGCCGGATCCTATCGATTACGTGCGCAACCCCAGCAGTGGCCAGTAGGCCCGCCTGCCGGTGGGTCCGTCCACGGGCCGCAACCAACGTGTCATCGGCGTAACACGTGATGCTGACACCGTGGAGGACCGCACCGCGTATGGTCCAATCGTATGCGATGTTCCACAGGAGCGGGCCCAGCACCGACCCCTGCGGAACACCGCACGTCATTTCTCGCCGACCCCAGCTGGCTAGCTGACCCGGGTATACGACGGCCCTCACCGAGAGGTAGTCACCGATGACTCTGCGGAGGTAGGTCGGCACCCCGTGGTAGCGGAGTGCCTCCTTGATGCAGCTCCAGGGCAGGGAGTTGAAGGCGTTGGCGATGTCGAGAGACACCGCCAACAGCACCCCGCCCTGGGAGATCGCTTCCTCCGCCTGGCTCTTTACACGGCGTATGGCGTCCACAGTGGAGCGCCCCTGGCGGAAACCGAACTGGTTCTCCGCCAGATCCGGCCCTTCTTCTCCGAGGTGCCGGTCGAGACGGTTCCGGTCTTCCACCGGGTGGGAAACCGGCCCTGCTGCAGGCACGCCGTGAAGAGCCACGTCAATCGGGACTCCAGGGCGCCGTGGGATAGAACCCACGCACGCCCTGGTATGCCGTCGAGACCGGGGGCGGTGTTCTTGGCCTTCAGCCCCAACACCGCCGCCCCCAATTCTTCCCGGGTCACTGCGGGCACTTGGTCTTGCTCCACGCTGGGCTCCGGCGATGGCGGTGCCATCGCGGGAGGCGGGTGCTCGGCCCTCGAGGGGAACAGAGCGCCAACGATGTCGGCCACCTGGGGTGGGGGGAGACTCTGGGTCAGCGGAGGCGCCCATGGTCGGAGCTTATTCCGGACCAGATGGTAAGGACGCCCCTTATGTCGTACCCTGGGAAACCGATTTCGACCACTTTGGGAATCGCTTGCCTAAACGGTTTCAAAGGAGTGTATTATACTGAACTCGGAGGAAATGTATTATTTTAATCATGGACTCGGCAGGATAGATCCTAAGATACAAAAAAGCCACAGAGAAATATGTTTATTTCTTTATTCAATTTTATCAAAACACACATCTACTGGACTTGGGATATAATACTTTATACACTAAACGCTTGACAAATCTGTTAAAACATAATATTGTGTCTTTAAAATAATTTCTATGAAATATTGCATACTAGCATGTGGGAGTGAAACATTTTTGTAACTTATTTCTTAGAGAAGTCAGTATTTTTCTTTTTAAATTTAGGATGTATTTGTTTTCGTGACTAGTACACACACAAAACTACGTTTCAACGGTTTTAAACGTGGCATTTCTACCCCCCCACTTCTTCATTTGAATTATTTAATTTTACATACATACATACATAATTTCACGCCAGTTCCCTTGCGGGGTAGGCACAAACAACAGAGCGCCATTCAGACTTATTTGACATTCATAGCTCTTGTGTTGCACGCTCGTCTGTTCTTAAGGCTCCTGACATCACCTTCCGCTAGTACACGATCAATTTGATCATATGGACCGGGAAATAATACGGCACATATTGTGAATACCAGCAGAGTTTTATTCTAGACAATCATACACGCATAGCGGATACTTAGAGACCTAATAACAACCGACACTATGACGTTACTATATTATAATGTAGTTTAAATATAGAAGACCCTATGAAAAAGGTTCTTGTTGAAATGACGAGGTTTATTTCAACACTTCCCCTTAAACTGAAATCATTTCAACATAGTATTGTATGAACTATTCTCCAAATCAAAACATAATTATACATAGTTCATGTTATAACCCTACAAGAAACAATAAACACGTATGTGGCATTACATAACTATATATACAATAAAAACTAAACATAGACCTCCTAAAAAATGTTGTCATTCGCGTAAATAATATCCTCTCAAATTAAACTGACCTAAAAACATTGAAAACTTTACTCGCGGTAAAGGCTTTGTCAGAATATCCGCTAACATTTTATCAGTTGACATAAACTTAATATTAATCAATTTTTTATTAACAATGTCACGAATAAAATGGTGTCTGACATCAATGTGTTTAGTTCGCGAATGCAACATCGAATTCTTACTCAGCTTTTGTGCAGACTGGTTATCATTAAATAAGTTAATAACACAATCTAAATTTAAACATTCCTGTAGAAAAGTGCGTATAAATAAACCCTCTTTGCATGCATCGGAAAGAGCCATGTATTCGGCCTCAGTACTAGACAATGCGACGGTTTTCTGCTTACGACTTTCCCAGCTGATGACTGAATTCCCGATTTTATACACATAGCCAGTGTATGACTTCCGGTCTACTTCACATGACGCCCAGTCCGCGTCTACATAACCACATACTTCAAAGTTACCTTTGTCGTACACCAAACAATAATTGGTAGTACCCTTCAGATATCTTAAAACATGTTTAGCTGCCTTCCAGTGGATATCTGAATAACAGTCATTAAATTGACTTAAGAAACCAACCGCATGCGCTATGTCGGGTCTAGTACACACAGCGACATACATTAAACAGCCAATAAGATTTCTGTACTCACAATTTTCAAGCTTTGCTTCAGCTTTGGTAAGCTTCAAGCCAACCTCCATTGGAGTCGAAACAGGTTTGCAGTCAGCCATCTTAAATCTGTTCAAGATCCTAGTTATAAAGCTAGCCTGGTCGAGTGTGATTTTATTCTTCTGCCTGCAAACTCGCATTCCCAAAAATTCATGTACCTGACCTAAATCTTTTATTTCAAATTCTTCATTTAAACGCTTCTTTATGTCATGTTTATCAGCATCTGAAGAAGTAAATAAAAGTATGTCATCAACATAAAGGGCTAAAATAGATAATCTACCTTGTAGATTTCTAAAGTATACGCAGGGCTCCACACTAGACCTTTTAAAACCCATTTTTGCTGTTAATACGGTATTAATTTTATCGTACCAACATTTTGCAGCTTGTTTCAAACCATAAATGGATTTGTTTAACTTATAAACTTTGTGTTTATTCTCCCCCTTTAAAACAAATCCTTCTGGTTGTTCCATTATAACATTCTCTTTCAAATCTCCGTTCAAGAATGCTGTCTTGACATCCATTTGGTCAATGTCAAGGTCTTTTATGGCTGCAATGGCAAACAACATCCTAATTGTCGAATGACGTACAACTGGTGCAAAAGTTTCCTGGTAATCGATACCATATTTTTGCGTGAAACCTTTCGCTACTAAACGCGCCTTATATTTTAATATATTTCCGTTAAGACCACGTTTAATCTTAAAAACCCATTTGGATCTTACCGGTTTTTGTCCATCTTTCAGATCTGTCAACGTCCAACAATTGTTCTTTGCAAAAGAATCATATTCTTCCTGCATTGCCTCTCGCCAACGACCAGCATCCTTACCATTCAATGCTTGTTCCACTGTCAATGGCTCGTCATTATCACAGCATAATGTCATCGCCATATTTGCCAATTCAGTGGTATTATTCAAGCTCACGAAGTTTGAAGAATCCGTATCGTCTAAAGAAGATGACTCTGGAACGTATGTTTCATCCGAAGAATCATCGCAACTTACGATCGAGCTCACAGTTGCATCAGGCTCAAACGATTCATGTCCTCGCTCATCTGACCTGACGACAACCTGGTCACTCCCATTCTCATTTTCATTTATATTATTTACTTCCGAATTAGAAATAATGTTCATAATATTTGGTGTCAATAATTCATTACATGACGTATTTGACACATCTGTAACATTATTTTTCGAAATAAATTTATTTTCGAAAAAGTTTACATTTCTAGCCTTTATACAAGTAGGTAGATTTTCCGGATCCATCAACCTATATCCTTTGCTTTCCTCGCAGTATCCAACAAAAATATACCTTTTGGATTTGGGATCGAACTTTTTTGTGTTATGCACTAAAGCATAGGCCACACAACCAAACACCCGAAAATGACTTACATCAACCTTTTCGTTAGTCCACTTTTCTTCTGGTGTTGATCCCATCACTGCCTTTGTAGGCGACCTATTCTTTATGTAAACTGCAGTTTGGACAGCCTCCGCCCAGAAGCGGTTATCCAAACCTGCATCCTGCAGCATACACCGGGCTTTTTCAACAATTGTCCTATTAGCTCTTTCACTGACCCCATTCTGTTCAGGAGAATATGGAATAGTAGTTTCATGCTTTATCCCATGCTCTTTCAAAAAATTCTGAAACTGTTTATTAACATATTCAGTTCCATTATCGCTCCTTAGAACCTTAATTGTTTTGCCCGTTTGGTTTTCAACCAAGGATTTAAAAGTTTTAAAATAGGTAAAAACTTCATCCTTCCCTTTTAAAAAATAACAAAAAATCTTCCGAGAAAAATCGTCTATAAAAGTTAAAAAATATCTAGAACCTCCAAAAGACGCTTGTGGCATAGGCCCACATAAGTCTGTATGCACCAAGCCTAATATTTCCTTAGATCGACGTTTTGACTTTTTAGGAAAAGGTAATCGACATTGCTTACCCAGTACACATGACTCACATGGTAGGTAGGAACCTTCGTCATAATTAATGCCCGTTACCATCCCATTCTTCATGATGTACATGCTTCTGGCATTGAGATGAGCAAGTCGTCTATGCCACGTTTCCCGCGAAGTCTTCTCACTAGGTGCGTTTGCCTCAGAGTCAGCGGCCAATGATGCTTGACTTGCATCGCTTGAGCACGCATCCGACTGCGCAACTTCAGTCACCTGCGAAGTCAATAGAGTGTCTAAAACAGAAACTTTAGGCACGACTCTTTCCGTTGCAGCATTACATGTAAAATTATTACAAACATCAAGCTGATAGACATTATTTACATGGGTAGCCGTAGCTATGACCGTTCTACCACTAAGAATTATACAGCCTTTCTTATTAAATTTAACATTAAAACCTTTCTTAGTTAATGCACTCACGGACAACAGACTTCCTACTAAACTAGGTACATAAAATACATGACTTATCGTCTTTTCACCAGTTTTTAAATTAACTTTTACTTTACCAACACCGATTGCCGAAAGTTTATCACCGTTTGCCACATTCACTGGCACTGGTTCAATAGGCAGGAAACTTATGTACAAATCTTTGTTATTTGTCATGTGTGACGTTGCTCCCGAGTCCACGTACCAGGTATTACTATTCAAAGCTACTGACATTGCCGTCAACATGCCTTTGCTTGTAGGCTTTCCTTGGAACGCTTTCTTATTTTTATGTTGTTGTTTAGAGACATTTTGTGGGCAATTTTTCTGCACGTGTCCACTCTTATGACATTTATAACAAACAACCGTTTTCTTAGCAACCATAGCCGTCACCGTTTCACTACTGCCTGCGCGACGTTGTTCTTCTTGCAGCAACCTCGACTTCACCAGCTCGCTTGACAACTTCATGTTGTTATTTTCTAATGTCATTATTAAGGGGTTATAATCGGATGGCAACCCGCTTAATATGATGACTGCAACAAAATCATCCTCCAAAGGTGATCCGATTTCGTCCAACTGTTGCACAACTTCGGTGACTTTGGACAAATATACGTCCATGCAATCGTGCTCATTCCTCTTTATACTAAAGAGACTTCTCAATAAGCTCAGCCTTTTGCACAATCCTTTGCCTTGGAAAGCTTGTTCTAAATTATTCCAAGCTTCATGTGCGGTCTTTGCGTTGCGTACATGGCTATATACCGAGCTATGTACCGACAAGCAAATCTTAGCAAGAGCTTTTAGGTCCTTCTTCTCGTCCTTCACTTCCTTCGACTGCACACACTCCCATAAATCCTCATGGATGAGTACCATGCGCATCGCAAACTTCCAGTTGTGGTAGTCATTGATACCACTCAGTTTTTCCACAGGAATTGACGAGACTCCACTGCCGCTAGCCATTGTTTCGTGCGTAGTAATTTCGACGCGAAACTTCAAATATTATATTTTGGCTTTCTTTATGCGTATTAATTGTCTGCGCGTGATCCGTTCTGGGCCCATAACCTGTTGGTTATGGACCGGGAAATAATACGGCACATATTGTGAATACCAGCAGAGTTTTATTCTAGACAATCATACACGCATAGCGGATACTTAGAGACCTAATAACAACCGACACTATGACGTTACTATATTATAATGTAGTTTAAATATAGAAGACCCTATGAAAAAGGTTCTTGTTGAAATAAAAGAACAGCAACTGGTCAAAATACTTTATAATCAGAGAACCTTACGGTTTTAACACATTACAGACACTAACTTTAACACTCGACGAGCACTTTTAGAACACCTCGCCATCCCTCCAACAATTGAACAGTTTGAGAAACTTAGCATATCGGCACAACCGATAGCGGATTGAAGTAATTGATAAACTATTTTAATTAAAGGGTTATGCATGACAAGAATTTAATACATTATTGTTTGGATATTTCAAATAATATTTTATATAAGATATTGTATAAAATATTACACTTAAAGTTTTATATGCAATAAAATAAGCCGAACACAGTATAAATCTATCGCGTCTGCCAACATGGAAACAAAATGTAGTGAATACCGTCTATATACAATTAAGACATTTTGAATTATAATCTACACAATTATCACATTATACAAAAGATAAATATTGTAACAAAATTATTGTAAATTATAGACAACTACTCTATATAAAACAGGCGCTAAACACAGAATAAATAAAAATATAACATTACTATTCAATTAAGGAAATGGTCGATTGTATCGTTTAGAAATAAGAGGGTACATAACAAAATTAACTATTAACTTTAAACGGAAACATGACCAATAATGTAACGCAAGGTGTAAAAAAAAATAGTGTTTGAGTGGGTCCAAGGATGGTTTAGAATCACAATTAGACCCGGTAGGTGGCACTGGAATCGGGTTCTAGATTTTTATATTTAAAGGGCAGGGAACCGGAACCGATAGTAATATTGTAAAAGTGTAGTCTTTTGTTATATAGATTGTGTGTTTGTATGTCCGGGTTTAACGAAAAATCTACTGGGCCAATTTCGATGCCGTTTTCGCTGTTCGATAGCAAATTCCCGGACTTAAAATCTACGCTACTTTATGTCCCGGAAATCCCGCGGAATTTTTCACGAGACTGATTTCAAATTGTTGAGACGCGTATACATTTCCAAGAAGTATGCCGTTAAACTGTTTGCCTGATGCAGGCAATGAAAAGAATCAAGAATTTCACCCCACCTCACTACATGCCCAAACCACCTTAATCATCTTTCTCTCGATAGAGGAGCGGACAGTCAAGACGAATGAGTTAATTTTTATCACACATTACAACACCTCCCAGCTTCATAGATTTTGTAAAAGCGTAAGTAGTTTTAGCCTTAAGAACAGACGAGCGTACATGACAAGAGTTATGAATGTCAAAGAAGCAAGTGAGGTGTGTAAAAATAAGCCTAAATGGCGCTCTGTTGTTCGTGCCTACCCCGCAAGGGAACTGGCGTGAAGTTATGTATGTATGTATGTAAGTAGTGTTACTAGTTTATTACTTGTAGCGCCACCTAACCAGTTTAATATTAGTGGCTCCATCTATTGTTAAATATTTAGACTAGTATTTGCTTTATGAACGTTTTAATTTAATTAACTAATCAGAAGTGGGCCGCCATAATCCGCCCCGTAGTGTGGGATGCAACTTGCGTTGATACTCTGGCGGCGTCCCATCTTTCAAGTACGTGCGCTACCGCCGGCTCTTGCAGCCGAACAGGAGGCCCTCAAGCGTTTTATCCGTACAGGAACGGAGGAAGAATACAATTTCCTGCGGCCGGGCGACTTGTCGTAAGAGGCGACAAAACAACCCCCAGCCAGGTGGTAGGGCATTTGCCCGACTGGATGGTTACCACCCCTGGTCTAAAGTATGTCGGCATAACAACCTTGTGTTGTGTTCCGGCATTAGTGACCAGGTTCCAGTGACCCTTAAGAGAACAGCAGCGCATTTGTAGCGACTTGCGAATGTCCGTAGGCGATGGTAACCGCTTTCCATTAAGTGGGCCGTCTGCCTGTCTGCTGAACTCCTGCAATAAAAAAAAATTCAACTGTAATTACGCTTTTCTTCTTTTCTTAGTTTCTTGAAGTTTAACCTGCAGCTAATACAAGAAAGAAATGTTAACCATAATTACTAAATGGACTTTGCTATCTTTTTACAAACTTTTATTTAACTTGCAATGGATGTCCCTTTGTATGTATGTATGTAAGTTCGGGTGGAATCTTGCAAGATAAATTTGACCATTTGACCAACTTCCCGGTTTCCGATTGAGCTGAAATTATGCACGCATATGTATATCGCGTGAATTGTCACGCGATATACATATGCGTGCATAATAATGCAAAATATGGTACCATGGAGCTGATCTGATGATGGAGTCGGAATGTGGCCATAGGAATTTTTAAGTTGCCAAAATAAGTAAAAATTTATCGCTTTATTATTTTAGTCCGTAATAAACTCGACTGTCGGCATCATGCATACCGAAATTTCTAAGAAATTTCGAAATACCAAAATTGCAAGATATGAATAAAATAAGTACTGGTGCAGAAAAAGACGTCAGACAAAATAACAGATTTCTCTCCATTTAACGATAACTCTCTATAACGCCATAAAATTCACGGTCTCTTCAGTGTCGTTATATAGAGTATACGCTGTATTTAAAATTTAGTATAAAATTATTATTAATAGATAGATAGACAACACTTTATTATACACCAATACAAGAATGAACTTAAAGACTAAAATTATATCTTGTTATATATAAAGGGCGGTCTTATCGATAAAAAGCGATCTCTACCAGACAAACCCATTATTAATGTTTTGACATAATTTAAGATCTACATTGTAAGAATCAAATGTGTTTTTAGTAAATAGGGTAATATTTATTGCACTGTCAACGCCGTAGGTATATATACTGTGAACCCGCTGTGAATCAGGTATTTTGCGTTCTGAATTCAAATAAAACAGTTCTCAAGGTTCTACGTGTTTTGTTATACTGTGTTACTGCTAGTGCGGGATTTATCTTGACTCCTTTTACTCGTACCTACTTATGACGTCATAAGTAGGTACGAGTAAAATGAGTCAAATAGCTCATTCATATCTCACATCATTCTATCCGTGCAGGAACGGAGAAAGAATACAATTTCCTGGTGGCCGGGCGGCCTGTCGTAAGAGGCGACTAAACAACCCACAGCCAGGTGGTTGGGCACTTGCCCGACTGGATGGCTACCATCCCTAGTCTAGAGCATGCCGCCATAACAACTTTGAGTTGTGTTCCGGCATTTGTGACCAGGTTCCAGACTCACTTAAGAGAGCAGCAGCGCATTTGTAGCGCCTTTGGTGTTGCAAATGTCCATAGGCGATGGTAACCGCTTTCCATCCAGTGGGCCGTCTGCCTGTCTGCTGAACTCCTGCAATAAAAAAAAAATGTTTGAAAAGTAATTTAAATCCTACTAATATTATAAACGCGAAAGTTTGTAAGAATGTTTGTTACTCTTTCACGAAAAAAATACTGAATGGATTTTGATGAAACTTTTCAATAACATAGCTTACACATCAGAACAACAATTAGGTTATAATTGATAAAGATACAGTGTGAATTATCCAAAATATAACGATTTTCCATCACCATGCGTGTGAAACCGCGGGGCGCAGCTAGTTATTTATATTTTCCAAAATACAGTATTCTGTACTATACTTAAACTACCGTGGTTCATAAACATTCATGAAATGCACGAGTACTTCGAAATGCAAACAATTAAGGAAGTGATAAACACTGTAGCTGTCTATTACAAAAATATACTAACCTGTGACCGGCGAGCGTGATTTTTGAAGTCATTAATAATAAAATAATTAATTACTTCCAAATTCTCTAAGTAACCGAATAAAAGAACTACAATGGTTCAATTTCTTATAATATGATACGTTACTGTTATTTATTTTAGCGATGTACGATTAACAGTAATCATAATATTGACGATGTCAGGAGAAGCAGCAGAAGGTGATGTCAGGAGCCTTAAGAACAGACGAGCTTGCATGACAAGAGTTATGAATGTCAAAGAGGCAAGTGAGGTGTGTAAGAATAAGCCTAAATGGCACTCTGTTGTTCGTGCCTACCCCGCAAGGGAACTAGCGTGAAGTTATGTATGTATGTATGTATAATATTAAAGATTGAAGAACACGTTTAGATGTCACTTTGCAATTATTTTCTATCGAGAAAATTGATCGAAAATGCGTTTTGAATACAAAAAAGCCGTCATAAATTGGATCAAGATTGACATATATTTTTTTCACCGCATTAAAGTGTGTATAATTATTGTAACAACGGCTGACAAATCGATCATAAAACACTTTTTGTCTGTTTTCTCGCTGTTAACCACATAAACCAACTGGTTGTAGACCTCACTAATACATAGCCAGACTGTGAAACGGTACCACACTTGCAAGCTCCAAGGTCGGTCTTAGCAAATAAATTTATTAAGAGATGTCATCTAATGTAAGGACTGATCTCAACTGTCACATATTCTCACATGACTTTTGCTTATAGAGTCGCCACTGATCGCGGGAAGCAAGAAAATTATGTAGAAAAAATATTTATATGATAATATCTTTAAACTTAGATAATAAGATGTTAATTTAACTTCTGTTTTTTATTGCAGGAGTTCAGCAGACAGGCCATCCGGAAAGCGGTTACCATCGCCTATAAACATTTGCAACACCAAAGGTGCTACAAACGCGCTGCTGCTCTCTTAAAGGGACTGAAACCTGGTCACTAATGCCGGAACACAACACAAGGTTGTTATGGCGGGCATACTCTAGACCACGGGTGGTCGCCATCCAGTCGAGCAAATACCCTACCACCTGGCTGTGGGTTGTTTAGTCGCCTCTTACGACAGGCCGCCAGGCCGCAGGAAATTGTATTCTTTCTCCGTTCCTGCACGGATAAACACTGCATGTTTCATTATATGTAAACATATTACAACTTTGTCCGCACCCCGATTATACTCGTTTCTCGTAGAATAAACAAGAGTGACGTCACAAGCAACGCTAGTCCCTCCCAAACCCGCTTTTCACAACACATTGCACCAGACATAGATATCAGGTAACGAGCCGTGAGGGTGAAACGTCAGTTGTCTCCTGGAACTTCAGCTATATTTCAATACATTTATTAAATTACAATCAAAAATCCACCGTATCTCCTCGGCATAAAGCGTATTTTTGCTTGAAAAATTTAATACGGTTTCCTTCGCTTTTACATATGACTTTGATAGAAAGTGGGTTTTATATTACTATACAATAAGGTGTATATTTCCTTGATAAGGCTTGCTTCTTGGTACAACGTTTTGTGAAAGTTTTTTCTTGTCCTTATTCAGTATCTGTTGCCGTCAATGCCAATCATTTTCTGATTCCTTACGTGGGATCTATGGGAAATATTATTTATCACGTACCTATATATTTTTAGAATGACTTATTGTACAATGACAATACCACCTACTCTTATACATGAGGAAATGTGAAACTGTTTAGTAAAAGTAATAACAGCCCATAACTGTCTCACTGGTGGGCTCGGGCCTCCCACTATAGGGGAACGGACAGTATACCCGCCACCCTTTTTTTTATGTCCAGGGGAAATCCGATTGAGGACTAAGCCGCGACAAGGGCAGAACCTTGGGGGATAATTCGCGACCTAGTGTGGGATTCGCCAGATTGGGGGTGGCACTAGCATGCCCAGTCAGAACTGGTGCCATGCTATTGCCACTCCCCAGTTAGGGATACCCACTAAAACCCCTGGGTGTTCCGTCCTTCGCCTTATGCCAGGGCTACGGGTATATGACCTAGCCTCTCCGCAGCCCTATACCCGCCACGCTTGTCCAAGGTGCCTTGGCAGGTTTGACACGTCGGTTATGTTTTCCTTTACGGGTTTTTTTTTTTATAGACCCGGTTCTCTCCGTCTTAGGGCATGACAGAGACATTGCGTTTCTTTATTTTTATTACCTCTCTTTATTGCATGCATTTTACTTAATTTTTAACTACTTATTTTATTAGACCAATAATTTTACAAGTTGGGAATGATTGGTTAAGGTTGGTTACGGTTGGGAGTTTGATGGGTATATGGTTTGTGCTAGTTTTGGATTGGAAGTTAGGTAGGAAGGGTAGGGATGCTTTCTTTATTCAAATTATTACAAACTTTTTTATATTCTAGCTTTACATTACTTCTTGCTTATCTATATATGTTTACAGTTCCATACACTTTTTTTTTTTTTTTTTTTTTATTGCAGGAGATCAGCAGACAGGCAGACGGCCCACTTGTTGGAAAGGGGTTACCATCGCCTATGGACATTTGCAACACCAAAGGTGCTACAAATGCGCTACTGCTCTCTTAAGGGAGACTGGAACCTGGTCACTAATACCGGAACACAACTCAAGGTTGTTATGGCGACATACTTTAGACCAGGGGTGGTAGCCATCCAGTCGGGCAAATGCCCTACCACCTGGCACCTTTATGTGCCAAAAATACAATTTTGTGAGTGTTTACATTATTTTCCTATACACTTAATTTTGAAATTAGATTTACACTTCTTATACATTACTATTATTAATTCTAAGTTTATTGTTTTATGCTATAAGTAGTTATATTTCTTATTTGTTACATTTATGTTTCTATATATTTAGCTTATTTTGCTGCAGTGCTACAGCCAGTGCTTCTTTCTATATAGTATCTTTACCGTTATTAGCACGTGGTAATTGAAACAATATGCACACTAGGGCCAGGATCGAACCCGGTAGTAGTCCCCCGGCAGTGGAAGTGGCCTCGGGAGGCCCACGCCTGCCAGGGATGCGGAGAGGCTAGGTCATATACCCGTAGCCCTGGCATAAGGCGAAGGACGGAACACCCAGGGGTTTTAGTGGGTATCCCTAACTGGGGAGTGGCAATAGCATGGCACCAGTTTTGACTGGGCATGCTAGTGCCACCCCCGATCTGGCGAATCCCACACTAGGTCGCGAATTATCCCCCCCAAGGTTCTGCCCTTGTCGTGGCTTAGTCCTCAAACGGATTTCCCCTGGTTAAAAAAAAAAGAATCGAACCCGGGCCCTTTGAGCTTGAGACGCATGCGCTAGCCATTACGCTACCACGACTTGCCAAAGTGTTTCGTTCTTCTTAAACGCATAGGGAATTAATCGATTACTTTAAAATTCAGATACGTATGAAATAGTTGATATTAGGGATGAACTTGGGATAACGTTATCCCCGTAAATGAGTATAGTTTTAGCATGATATGGATTCGGAAACACCGCTCGCCAGCGACGGGATATTCACCCCCATTCCCTTGAGCTCCCACGCTCAACTACGCAACGGTCCTCTAGAACATTTATTCCGCGTACAACAATGATCTGGAGGGAACTTCTCGCCGCGGTTTTCCCTTTGGCGCTATGACATGGGGTTCTTTAAGAAGGGCGTTATAAAATTTCTTCCAGGTCGGCAACGCGTTAGTGACACCCCTGGTGTTGCAAACGTTCATAGGCGACGTTAACCACTTTCCATCAGGTGGGCCGTCTGCCTGTTTGCCTACTTAAGGCTATAAAAAAAAATCGAAATCAAGCGAGAAAAGATTTTGTTAGTATTTATTTTTGACAATTTATGTAAATAATAAGTATTTAATATTTAGTTAACGTTATTATGGTTTGTTTTTTATTGCATTCTAAGTCAAAGTCAAAGTCAAAGTTTATTTATTTCTTAAACATGAGTATTTATATATCAGAATATGCATGATGGTATAATGCTAAATGTGCGTCATGTTTGGCCAGTTAGGCATAGAAAAATTAGAATAATAAATAATAATAATAATAAATGTCCCACAATAATGTCATTATAACAATTAAAATAATAATAATAATACCATACCAGCTAATTGTCAACTATTATTATTTTATTAATAAATATATATATATATATAAAAAAAAGAAGATTAAAATTTATTTATAAAGTCCAGTAAATCATAATAGCATTTATTTAATAAAAATGTCCTTAATTTTTGTTTATATATGTCACGCTTTAAATCTCTCCAGTCTTTAGGTAATTTATTGAAAATGATTGGAGCCATACAAATTATGCTTCTGTTATTATTATTTTTTTGTTGGTTCACTTCACATGTTTATCTTGTTTCCTTGTGTTTGTGTATGTCACGAATGGCCCTAGCGGAAGATCAGCGCTGGTTATATTAACCGGCAGTTTTGCTGAGCTAAGGCCAATTTAGGACTACATTTATATATTGTTTTTTATTTTTAATAGTTTAAGTTAGTTTTATTGTAGTTCTAAATAAATCTTTTTCTTTGCTTTTTTCTTTCTTATTTTTAGAAAGATTGGATTTTTTCGTTTCTCAGTACCCTATACCCTCATTTCTGATGTTATCCTCAGTTACTTGTGTCTGTAACATGTAGCTGAGGATAACATCAGAAATGAGGGTAGCTTGCAAAATTAGCACGCTGAAGTGGCAGTGGGCCGGCCACATTTGTCACAGGACCGATGACTGATGGAGCAGACGAGTCCTGAGGCCCAATTCTGCTATTTCAATACCTCGGTGTTGGAAAGATATTGAATTTATTATGTACACGATGTCTGTTTATAATGCATAATGTGTTCGAATCAAGAAGGCCTTTCAGCAACCATATCATCTGTCTTCTAGATTTGTTTAAAAGCTGAGTTGGCCACTTTGCGAATCAAACTATAAAAAAGTACACTTCCATTGCAATAGTGTAAAAAATTCGCATTCTGCTAAATCCATAATATATATCTTCTCGATATTGTCGCGGCCGAATAATAGAAAAGAATTGGTAATTACCATGAGTAAAAGCTTTTTTAAAAAGGTTTTTAAATATAAGCTTTTGAGATCCTGGATATTACGTAGCAGCAAAGTGCTAGCCAAGACAAGTAAAATGAGCCCAAACACGACGGATCTATCTTGTTTAGTACAGGAGTTCCTATGGTCACCTTCCGACTCCATCATCAGATCAGCTCCAAGGTACCATTTTATTGCATTGTCACGCGATATACATATGAGTGCAAAATTTCAGCTCAATCAGAAATCGGAAAGTTGGTCAAATTTAACTTGCAAGATTCCACCCGAACTTACATACATACATACATAGGAACATCCATTGCAAATTAAATAAAATCTTGTAAAAATTGTGTTAGCCCGAAGAAAGCTACAAAAAATTTAAACATTTAACGCTTATAAATATTTATAAAGACAAGAGTGACGTGTCACTGGCACGCCATTGGAATTAACAGAATACTAAAATCAGTCAAGCCTATGATTGAGACGATAGATAGTCCGGCAATCTTGACGAAATAGTGATAGCAGAATTGGGCCTCTGGAGTGGAGACCGCGTCTCGGCAAACGTAGTGTAGGACGCCCTGCAGCCCGATGGACCGACGATCTGTGCAAGGTCGGAGGGGGGCTGGATGAAAACCGCGGAGGGCCGGGATAGGTGGCGCGGTGTGAGGTTTTTTTTTATTATTATTGCAGGAGATCAGCAGACAGGCAGACGGCTCACTTGATGAAAAGCGGTTACCATCGCCTATGGACATTTGCAACACCAAACGTGCTACAAATGCGCTGCTGCTCTCTTAAGGGAGACTGGAACCTGGTCACTAATGTCGGAACACAACTCAAGGTTGTTATGGCGACATACTTTAGACCAGGGGTGATAGCCATCCAGTCGGGCAAATGCCCTACCACCTGGCTGTGGGTTGTTAAGTCGTGCTCTTACGCCAGGCCGCCAGGCCGCAGAAAATTGTATTCTTTCTCCGTTCCTGCACGGATAGAGGTGACTTGGGACAGGGCTTGAAATACCGGTAAAAATGTGGTGTCGCTATTTATGCTAATTTCAGATAACGGTAAAAAATAAATATCGTTATATAACTTACCGTTATTTACAACCTTTTACCGGTAAAAAATATAACGTTAATACTATTTTTATCGGTAATTTTGCAGTTATATCTATGTTGTGTTATAGTCGCTCTTTTTCACTCGCAAAAATTATCAAATAGCACTGTGCTAAGAACGCGCGTAATATTTACAGTTATGTTTGTCGATTGTTTCCGTTTTTTTTATTTTTTATTGCAGGAGTTCAGCAGACAGGCAGACGGCCCACTTAGTGGAAAGCGGTTACCATCGCCTATGGACATTTGCAACACCAAAGGTGCTACAAATGCGCTGCTGCTCTCTTAAAGGAGACTGGAACCTGGTCACTAATGCCGGAACACAACACAAGGTTGTTATGGCGGGGTGACACACTCTTGACCAGGGGTGGTCGCCATCCAGTCGAGCAAATACTCTACCACCTGGCTGTGGGTTGTTTAGTCGCCTCTTACGACAGGCCGCCGGGCCGCAGGAAATTGTATTCTTTCTCCGTTCCTGCACGGATAAACATTATTTCCGTAACATGCAGTCGTAATAAAGCCAATTATTAAAAATGGCAACGTCGCTTGAAATATCATAAAAATTACCGATACGTATAACGTAATACATACGATTTTTAACGTTATAATATTATAATGTTAAAATCATAAAAGTTACTAACCTTTATTCGTGCAGGAACGGAGAAAGAATACAATTTCCTGCGGCCGGGTGGCCTGTCGTAAGAGGCGACTTAACAACCCACAGCCAGGTGGTAAGGCATTTGCTCGACTGGACGGCTACCACCCCTAGTCTAAAATATGTCGCCATAACAACCTTGTGGTGTGTTCCGGCATTAGAGATCAGGTTCCAGTCTCCCTTAAGAGAGCAGCAGCACATTTGTAGCAACTTTGGTGTTGCAAACGTCCATAGGCGATGGTAACCGCTTTCCATTAAGTGGGCCGTCTGCCTGTCTGCTGGATCTCCTGCAATAAAAAAAATAATAATAATAAGGAACGGTAAAAAATATACCGGAATGGCAGTGCCTTTTTCGAAAATACCGGTAATTACCTATATTTTTAAAAGTAATTGATAACGTTTTCAAGCCCTGCTTACGGAAGTCTACGTCCAGCAGTGGACAACGATTGGTTGATGATGATTAAAATGTTCATATTTCAGACTGATGGAGGAACATATCGATCGTAAAGGAATCCAATTATGCCAAAATGGCTACAGAATCCTGATCATATGAAAAAAGTAGGTGTTCTCATTCACAGTATCTTAATATGCAATTTTGCTTAGTACAATCTTATACTAATATATAAAGCTGAAGAGTTTATTTGTTTGTTTGAACGCGCTAATCTCAGGAGCTACTAGTCTGATTTGAAAAAATCTTTCAGTGTTAGATAGCCCATTTATCGAGGAAGGCTATAGGCAATATATCATCACGCTAAGACCAATAGGAGCGGAGCACCAATGAAGAATGTTTCAAAACCGGGGGGTTTTTTTTACTTACTTTTTTTTTTAAACTATTCCACGCGGGCGAAATCGCGGGTAGAAGCTAGTTATAATATAATATAGAATGAACAAAGTGAATTGAGTCGAACATAGCGCTCTTTCGGTCGTTGTACACACCGCTTCACTGAGCATTAGTTTTAAACGCTGTATGCAATTTTATCAGCAGAGTTGAGCTACGTTCATACTTATTACTTTTACAGAATGACACTGATAAAAAGTATGGTATGCCATTTAGTCCTTGGGAGCGTAGGATGTAGTGATGAGTAGTACACGTGTGAGGCAGTACATTTGTCCCGTACAAAATAGATTTGTACTGATGCGGCTCAAAATTTGAATTGGTAGTACTTTAAATATTTTGTCCCGCTACTAATCACGCGTTAAATGTAAGAGGAAGGACGGAACGAGGATAACAGTACAATAACGCCTCTACGGATATTTACATGACAAAGAGGGACAACATGTAGGACTGTTAGTAAAATGAGGTAACCGAGGCCGATCACATTCGATTCTTAAGTAACATTTCCAAACTGGAAGTTTTGTAAGAGATAAATGAGGGAATGACGCTCACCGCCTCATCGCTTCAGATGTACTGCCGCGGTACAAATCATACAAAACTCCTCGCCCCATTTGAAGTGGTACATTGTACTGATTCAGTACAAAATATCATGTTACTCTTACAAACTCATATTAACATCATGTCCTACCCAACTCTAGTAGGATGTGTAATCTAATTTTAAATATAAAAATGTTCACACTTCAGGCTGATGGAAGGACATAATGATCGTAAAGGAATCCACTTCTGCCAAAATGGCTACAGAATCCTGAAAAATATAAAAGAAGTAGTTATTATCACAGCTGGGCATTAACTCGTAAATCCGTTAATCGTTAATTAACGAAGTTAACATTTCGGGTAACGGATTAACTTTGAAGTTAACTTAAAAATATATTAACGGATTCGTTAACTTCCGTTAAATTTCCCAAAGTCCGTTAATCGTTAATCCAGCAACAAATTTTTAAAGAGCAAAGCTCAAAGTCTTATCAAAACGTGGCTAGACATAAACTCGAAAGACTCGTTAAATGATGAGACATTTCTCGGGGAACAGATATTCGCAAATCTGTTTATTAAATATAATACTGCTATACCCTCAAGTGCTGCAGTTGAACATCTTTTCTCCACGGACAAGGATATACTACAGCCGAAACGAGCCTCGCTTTCAGACGAGAACTTCAACATATTAATGTTCATGAAGGGGAATATTCATATTATGCCAGATGACTAAATTGACAGATAAATTGGACGGGTTAGTATCGTTTCGTCTAAGATGTAAGTGGTATATGTAGCAATTCGTCTAAATAGCACTTGGTCATTATATTACTATCAAATCGTCTTAAAATTAGTTCGCCTAATTAGTGTTTCGCCTGGAACGCAACTAGTCTATCTTAATAAAATAAATTCTAAACCTTAATCCAAATGAATAAAAAAACATTGTTTGTCAACATGCCTACATTCAACACTAATAATTATACCCGTCTTTTTTTTTTGTTTCTAACCTGTTAACTTCCAGAATCAACAGTTTTTATAAGACGCAATTTTTATCACGCGTTAACGGATTAACGATTAACGTTAACTTGCGTTAAATTTTCTGAACTTTTAACGAAGTTAACTTTTTCAGTAACGGATGAGCGATTAACGAAGTTAACTATTTGATTAACGGTGTCTAGCTATGGTTATTATCAATAATTGCCTAATCTTATAATATATATATATATATATATATATATATATATATATATATATATATATATATATATATATATATATATATATATATATATATATATCATTCACAGCATCATAATGTGCATTTGTGCTTTGTACATGATAGTGACTCCAATATAAGAGCGTTGACTAATGTATGAAACATGGAATGATCAAAGTGAATCAATTCTAGGAGAGCTCTTTCGGTCGTTGTGCACTCCTATATATATATATATATATATATATATATATATATATATACATATATATATATATATATATATATATATATATATATATATATATATATATATGTATGTATGTATGCTTCACTGGGCACTAGTTTTAAACATTCTATGCAATTTTATCAGCAGTATTGGAGAACGTTCATACTTATTAGTTTTATTGAATTTCGTTGATAAAAGACGGATGGGTATACCATTCATTCCTTTGAAGCGTAGGTGAAGAATGAAGCAAGATGCATATTCAATTTGAAACATACATAACATAAATTCTGATTTATTTTACATATTTTGCCTAATCTTATAATATATATATATATATATATATATATATATATATATATATATATATATATATATATATATATATATATATAGTAATTTGTATTTTATTTATTGCTCGTATATATATATATATATATATATATATATATATATATTTCCATGATCAAATTGATCGTGTACTAGCAGAAGGTGATGTCAGGAGCCTTAAGAACAGACGAGCGTGCATGACAAGAGCTATGAATGTCAAAGAAGCGAGTGAGGTGTGTAAGAACAAGCCTGAATGGCGCTCTGCTGTTCGTGCCTACCCCGCCAGGGAACTGGCGTGAAGCTATGTATGTATGTAAACTATATACACTAAAATTAAACTAAAAATCTAGTACCAGACCGCTGTCAGTCGGAAACGTGCCCAAAAGACTGGCCGCATTGCCTCGCCTTTTACTAACATTTCTTTTCACGACTGTAGCGCTCCGTCTGCGAGACTTCTTTCCCGAGACAGAGTCTACAAACGCACATAGCTATATGAATTTTTCCCGACTTCCAAAAGGAGTACTGCTCACATTTGTGGGCCGGGACACCCGCCTACCAGCTAATTGTTATCTGTGCAGGAACGGAGAAAGAATACAATTTCCTGCGGCCGGGCGGCCTGTCGTAAGAGGCGACAAAACAACCCACAACCAGGTGGTAGGGCATTTGCCCGACTGGATGGCTACCACCCCTGGTCTAAAGTATGTCGCCATAACAACCTTGAGTTGTGTGACAGGCATTAGTGACCAGGTTCCAGTCTCCCTTAAGAGAGCAGCAGCGCTTTGTAGCACCTTTGGTTTTGCAAATGTCTGTCTGATGAACTCCTGCAATAAAATAAAAATAAAAAAAAATCCCCTGGACAGTATTCAACGTCGAGCCGTTCGCATTGTCGATGATTCCAGACTCATTTGGATACGCTTGGCCTTCGGAGAGACTTCGCGTCTCTCTGCGTATTCTGCCGACTGTACAAAGCGGAGTGCTCCGAGGAACTGTTTAGAATGGTGCCTTCATCTTCCTTTTACCACAGCACTGTAAGCCATTGGCTGGGCGTTCATCCCCACTTCGTAGAGCCGCTTCGCTCTTGTACGCAACGGCTCTCAAGAACGGTTCCCTTGCGCACCGTGGGGATTTGGAATGAGCTCTCAGCCGTGAGTTTCCCACAGCGCTACAATATGGGGTTTTTTAAAAAAGCTGTCATAAAACTTCTTCGAGACCGGCAGCGCGTTGGTGACACCTCTGGTGTTGCAAACGTCCATAGGCGACGGTAACCGCTTTCCATCAGGTGGGCCGTCTGCCTGTCGGCTGTACTCCAGCTATAAAAAAAACTTATTTGGAACACTCTAAAGGTGGTCCAATTGTCACCAAGTCGGAATCTGATCAGTGGATCCAGGGAAAATCGAGAGCAACCCTTATTGAAGAGCGACGATCACCTACACTCCTTGAAAGGCAAAACTTATATACGCGTGCCAGTAGTACATTTTCTACACGCTTTCTAAAGGTATTCAAGCAACTAAAAAGATTTTTTTTAAATAATAGCCGACTTCAAACTAAAAAGCCCAAAATTAAATATTAATATTTTCTACATCTTGAAGTCGATGCAGGTAAAACAAGAACAACAAAAAAATATTGCAAAATGCACCAACTTCAAGATGTTGTAGAAAATAATATTTAACTCACAGTACCACAGTAAAAGCGTACCGCGTTTGTAATACTGAAGTAAGAAAGAGAGTTGGTCTGAAAGAGAGTGTCGGGGTGAAGGTAAGGAAAGGAATGCTCCGGTGGTTCGGGCATGTTGAAAGAATGCATGATGAAAGAATGACTAAACAGATATACAATGCAAAAGTGGATGGATGCAGAAGTCGTGGAAGGCCACGACACACCTTCCATGATCAAATTGATCGTGTACTAGCAGAAAATGATGTCAGGAGCCTTAAGAACAGACGAGCGTGCATGACAAGAGCTATGAATGTCAAAGAAGCAAGTGAGGTGTGTAAGAATAAGCCTAAATGGCGCTCTGTTGTCCGTGCCTACCTCGCAAGGGAACTGGCGTGAAGTTATGTATGTATATACCACAGTAAAAGTCAGTAAGTAAACAAAATTATTTATACAAATTAATATTAAACCTCCAACATGTAATAACTTAACCCTCAAAGGGAAGTAACGAGCCGTGTCAACGCAACTGCCGGCAGACATCTAGTAATTGCGAATACACATCGACACACGACACCTGTCTCTGACACACGAAAGTGAATGTCTGACACATTATCCACATACGTCGTGTCCCAGGTGACTTGCGTATGACTTGTGGTTTGGGGTGACGTCTCATTACTCAGGCGTATTAAAGATTAACCGGTGTACCACCACCTGACACACTGTCATGTTGGTTGCACTATTACATATAATTCTAATGCGTTACTACAGTATATTAAGTAAATATTTGGAGTTTTTGAGGGGGATTAGGAACGTGACGTTCTGCTGTACAATCTTAGTTGCAAGTTTTTTTTTCAAAATCAAGTGTAAAGGTGCCATTCATAAATTACATCACACATTAGAGGGGAGCGGAGTCGACGAAGTGTGAGGGGTGGGAGGTGTCCTAAATTTCATGACGTCACATTAAAACACGAAATTTGAACTGTCAACGGAAACTTCAAAAAATAAGTGGAATTAAATTTAAGTGGGAATAAAACTTATTATGGAACTGCTGATTTAATTGAATAATTTCTTGATGATTTTGCAATTGCAAAATATGTGATAGTCACACTAGGGAGGAAGGAGTCTCACGAACGTGACCAGGTGTGACACGCACGGGGGAAGGGGTCAAAAATCATGAAATTCGTGTGACGTAATTTGTGGATGGCCCCAAAGTTAACGCGTTGCCAACCTTTAGGAAGGGATAGGGTTTTTTTATATTTTTATGTTCGCTTATAGGCAAACTGGCAGACGGGTTCCACTTGATTGCAAGATTGGGTGTTAAAATATTTAATAATTTGCCTGTTGTCATAAAAAGTACTGATTTGAATTAATTTAAAGTCAGTCTTCACAATTGGTTATTGGAGAGGTGTTTGTACGCGGTGCATGATTATTTTGATTGGAACAAGACATAGATGAGGCTGTATGACATTTATATGAATTTAATTATTTGACATTATTATCCTTTGACATACAACAATACATACATAACTTCACGCCAGTTCCCTTGCGGGGTAGGCACGAACAACAGAGCGCCATTTAGGCTTATTCTTACACACCTCACTTGCTTCTTTGACATTCATAACTCTTGTCATGCACGCTCGTTTGTTCTTAAGGCTCCTGACATCATCTTCTGCTAGTACACGATCAATTTGATCATGGAAGGTGTGTCGTGGCCTTCCACGACTTCTGCATCCATCCACTTTTGCATTTTATATCTGTTTAGTCATTCTTTCATCATGCATTCTTTCCACATGCCCGAACCACCGGAGCATTCCTTTCCTTACTTTCACCCCGACACTCTCTTTCAGACCAACTCTCTTTCTTACTTCGATATTACGAACGCGGTCCGCGAGCGTCACTCCGCAGACTTTGCGCAGTGCTCGCATCTCGGCATACAACAATACTTTAACATAATTTAATTTTTCGTAGTCAACGTAAATCATATTTTAATTTAAGACGATGTAATATTTGCACACCCAATGGGTAATGACATGTGAACTCATATATGTATAAATTAAGACCTGTGATTTTATATGCCGTGTCATATGCAAATAAATTTCATTCCATCGTTTCGTCGCCCTTGGACATCTGCAACACTATGGGAGCCGATGCGTTGCCTACTTCGTTAAGACTTTAAATATATTTACGCCCTTTTTGAAGAGTCCCATATTGTAGCGCTCTGGGAAAAGCTCGGGAGGGAGGAGTTCATTCCACAGCTTACTCATATATGGCATAAAGGAGCGAACGCCACGTACATTGGATAACATCCAGGTGTCAAGGAAGTGTGGATGACCTCCCAGTCGCCGGCGAGAAATGCATGCGTGAATGTAGTCGGCGGCGGGGTGGAGTAAATGGGATAGGAGCGGATGGGATAGCAGTTGGGGAGTGGGACGGAATTCCCACTCATCGTACGAAACACGATAGCTCAAGACTAACTAAGACAATTTTACGCCGATAATCTGCAAGAGCGTGGTATATGGAAATTCAAATTCAAAAGTTTTTATTCAAAATAAGTTCCACTGGAGAACACTTTTTGAAGGTCATACATGTAAGTTAAAATTTAATTTTTACTTCCTATTCTATGTACACCGCTTCGCAACGTGTTGATGCTGTAAAGGAGAAAAAGCGGCAAGAAACTCCCCAGCAACACGTCTAGCTAAATATTGTTTTTCTTACATACATACATAACTTCACGCCAGTTCCCTTGCGGGGTAGGCACGAACAACAGAGCGCCATTTAGGCCCATTCTTACACACCTCACTTGCTTCTTTGACATTCATAACTTTTGTCATGCACGCTCGTCTGTTCTTAAGGCTCCTGATATCACCCTCCGCTAGTACACGATCAATTTGATCATGGAAGATGTGTCGTGGCCTTCCACGACTTCTGCATCCATCCACTTTTGCGTTGTATATCTGTTTAGTCATTCTTGTTTTTCTTTATATTTCATATTCTAATTATATCTCAATTTTTTTTTATAAGTTTTGTACAGAAGTATGTTACAGAATTACTTTTTGAAGAATTAATGGAGCTGTAGCAAACAATGCATACTCAGTAAGACCAAGACAATAAAAGGAAAGAAAAATAATGTTATAGTTATAATAATGACATGACGTGCTAAAATGTTATGCTGCAATATGTCTCCACAAATTCTTTACAAGCATGGCAAGATAAAAAAAACGTTATACAAAATTTAGTATAAGAGGTTGGAGCGAGCTGCTATGTAAATGAATTAATGCTATGTAAGAGATGTTTATTCTGAAAATTGCCATTTTCCTTAAAATATAAACCCGGAGTTAATAATGCGTCTAAAGTCGCTTAATACCGAAACGGTTTAACTAAAAGCCTTAGGGTTAAACTAACTGTAATCAAGCATAAAATGTTTCCATCAAATCACATAAACTGAAGCGGGATACCTAACCTCAATTCAGTAGCAAAATAAACAGACCGAAATAACTATTTTCTGTTGTAACACATCATATAGACATACGCCTGTTTGTTACTATTAAATGTAACGTCAACAAAAACATCAGGTCATATAGAAATTAATAAAATTAATTAATGACTTATACATAAATATAATTTGATCAGTAAGATTATACAAATACCAGTGTCAAAGATATAATAAATAAATTCTACAACTTCTTGATATCGGTGCATTTTTTCAGGTTGTGGCTTTTTATGTTTTGCTTGGCAAAGATTTCAAGATGTTTGTAGAAAATATCTATTTTTTGCTTTTTAGCCTGAGGTCGGTTTTTTTTAAATAAAATATCTAGCTTTTAGTTGGCTGAATAGCTTTAGAAATAATATATTAAGCGCCTGTGGAAATTGTTGTACTACTAGCACGCGTATACAAGTTTGCGTCTCGAAGAGTGTTGATGCTCAGCGCTCTTCAACAAAGGTTGCACTCAATTTCCTTAGAATTCACTCCTCAGTTCCCGACAACAAAACCACCTCAAGAGAGTACTCTTTCCAATGAAGAAAAAATTTAGAAAATTGGCCCACAGTTAACGTAAAAATCGCGCCACAAACATACAGTCTAAAGGAGAACCTCCTCCTTTTGGAAGTCGGTCAAAAATTTATGCAAAACTCTATGAAATAATGTCCTGCTTACCAGTATACCTTGACGCCTGTCAGATTACCGTTATGGAGTACTGCCCACACTTATGGGCTGGGACACCTGCCTTCTCCTGGACTGTATTTAACGTCGAGTCCTGCGCATTGTCACCGATCTCATACTCACAGACGGTCTAGTGACGTATTCTACCGATAGAGAGTGATCCGAGAAACTGTTCAGAATGGTACATTCGTCGTCTTTATACCATCGCACCGCTCTTCATGGGCTGGGATTCATTCTCATTTCGCTCATGTACCCAACGGTGCTCAAGAACGTTTCTCTTGCACACCGTGGAGATTTGCAATGAGCTTTCAGCTGAGTTTTTCCCACAGCACTACGATATTCGATTATTCAAAAAGGATGTTATAAAATTCTTTCAAGGTCATAGCTTCTATCAATGCTTTCTGTCAGGTGGGTCGTCAACCTATCTGCTTTACTCCAGCTGTAAAAAGTAGCATTATGTAAATCAAAAAGCGATAATAAAAATCATGACTGAGAGACATAAATAACTGATTATGTATTTTAAAGTATGAACAAAACTTCAATCGACACGTTTATTGACTACGATAGTCAAATTCAAATTCACTTATTTTATAAACTTACTTCGAGGCTACTTGTATAATTATATCTAGAACTTATGGTAATAACATATTTTTAATTATACATACATACATACATAACTTCACGCCAGTTCCCTTGCGGGGTAGCACGAATAACAGAGTGCCATTTAGGCTTATTCTTACACACCTTTTTAATTATAATAGTTAAAATTAAGTCTACATTTTTTTGGCTTCGGTTGTTGCACTAGACTCAAGGTTTGTGTCGCGGCAACCAATACAATTTTATTATAAGAACTTAAATATAGTAATTCACTTGTAGCTATATAAAATGCGTGCACGTGCGTGTGTGTGTGTTTATGTGTGCTTGTGTGTGTGTCCTCTAGTGTTACAGTCGGTTAGCTAATATATATTCAGTGTCGCTGTAATTTAATGTTTTTAGCCATTTAATTAATTGTCGTTTAAACTTTGATGCTGACATTTCTTTGGCTCACTTCTATGACGTATAATATTATTCACTTATTAGATAACCTCTCTACTAAACAAATATATTTTATGTATGTCAATGAATGGAAGCACAATACAAATTGAATTTGCTGATTGTACATTAGAAGTGAAATTTTAGCTTTATTTGTTCTAAGCTTCATTAATGCTACCAACGTTTGCTACGAGAGTAGACGTCGTAGCAACTACGGCGTAGCGTCTACGATATTATCAAGTTTCATGTAATTGTGATTACTCTATAAAGTATTTACTGGTTGTGTAACATAGACATCCGAATATGTAGAACGTACGAGTACATATTATAGCTAAGAAAGAGAAAGAGAGAGGAATTTATACTCCTATTTAAGGATACGAATAAATAACATGTATTTGAATTTTTTTATCCGTGCAGGAACGGAGAAAGAATACAATTTCCTGCGGCCGGGCGGCCTGTCGTAAGAGGCGACAAAACAACCCACAGCCAGGTGGTAGGGCGTTTGCCCGACTGGATGGCTACCACCCCTGGTCTAAAGTATGTCGTCATAACAACTTTGAGTTGTGTTCCGGCATTAGTGGCCAGGTTCCAGTCTCCTTTAAGAGAGCAGCAGCGCATTTGTAATACCTTTGGTGTTGTAAATGTCCATAGGCGATGGTAACCGCTTTCCATTAAGTAGGCCGTCTGCCTGGCTGCTGAACTCCTGCAATAAAAAAAAAATAAAAAAATAATTTAGCAGTGATTCCAAAAGAAATACTAAAATTGACAAAATCAAAAGGTGATGTTTTTCTGCGGGTTTCATTCCCAAAAATATGTAATATTGATTACGAATAAACAATAGCTGTAGAATATTGATTGGTTTTATGTACTAATTGAGAGTTTGTTTGAAAATCTTATCAACTTTATGAAATGTGACAGTCTCTGTGGTTAAGCGGGCTAAGCCTTTACCGAATGACATTAATATAACGCAGAGGTACCGGGTTCGATTCCTGGCATAATAAATTTCATAAACGAATACTCCACTATTTACTGTGGTCGTGTAGAGATTGTATATTACCTAACTAAGCGTAACTTACTTACCTTGGGAATATACAAAGTGTGTGTTTGTCTGTCGATTAAAATAAGAAATATGCCTTTTTAGATATCAAATAATTCTGTAGTTTGGCCTCAGCCAAAGAACTACAATTTGGTTTAGATTTCTATTATATAGGTCTCACCCGATGCCTATTTACTTAAGAATTATTTAAAAACTTAGATATTCATATTTGACACGGGCTACATATACAAAATGTACAGGGCTATACTAACGAAATCATAAAATTATTTAGTACAACATTTAAATTGGTGAATAAAAATAACAGGAAATATAATACCTATATATATCACGTTCAGAAAAACAATATATCTATATATACAGCTTCCGATGACTGTACTTTGTGAGAGTAAGACTAGCGAGTAATATTGATATGATAAAAAACCTTATTTTATTATAAAAATACTTAATTAACCATTTAGCAACTTATTTATAATCCCTATACAGGGTTTATAGACCTGTTATAAAATAATCTGTTTAAAGAGTTATTTATCATCGTATTCAGAATGCGACTTTTCTTTAACAAGCCTATACACCTCATCTTATGAATCTTTATTTATAATATATTTTGATCCAAAGGGATCCAATCCACCAACTATTATAATTAAGCTTAAATATAATTAATTCGACTGTAACAGGAGGCTGGTAGGTTTAGTAGGTAATTTGACGGTCGGTATCTCATCCTTCTATAAGGAAGTCGTGTACCAAGTGGGCCCCCAGTAGCCTTACATATCCCACGATAATCACATCCAATGTCGAAGGGTCTGCGTAAATTCATCCCTCAGTAAAAAAAAGTTTGGTACACAAATGATACATACATACATACATAACTTCCCGCCAGTTCCCTTGCGGGGTAGGCACGAACAACAGAGCGCCATTCAGGCTTATTCTTACACACCTCACTTGCTTCTTTGACATTCATAACTCTTGTCATGCACGCTCGTCTGTTCTTAAGGCATCAAATGATCCCTGTCTATAATATTCATAAGTCTATACTCCATTCGCTTTGTGTGATTTGCCGTTTGTTTGCAATTACGCTGTACATGAATAATAGTAATTTCATTTGTTTGCGGTGACGTTGGCTGCCTGATATTTGATTGTTGCCAGAAGTTTTATTAGGAGGCTAGAGCTTTATCCGCGATTCCACTCGCGTTAATTTAATTTTTGAAAACAATAATTTTATATCATGGAAAACTAATTAACTAATACTAATTATTACTACTAACTAACTACTAATACTAATAAATACATAGAATGACTATAGTATATTAAAAAAGTTTAGTTAATTGGACACGTGTCTAGTTATACTGGTAGATGTAAGATATGTTATAAAATTCCACTTTATTTTGACACTTGTTATATTCGTAATACGAAACTGCGAACGCGGCCACTTTAGGCCTCTAGTTCTAATACTATATGTTTTCACTAGCTGTTGCTCGCGACTTCGCCTGCGTAGATTAAAAACAGTCATAGTTTAAGCAAATTGTCTTAAGCTTTTTCTACCCCCTTAGGGGCTGAATTTCCAAAAACAGGTGTCAATTTATTTATAAATTAAAGCACTATTTCTTACTTTGAATATGACGGATTTCCATACAATCTTTCATCCCCTTTTTCACGCCTCTAGGTATTGAACTTTCAAAAATACCACCTACAGTATTATAGATAGAACCCGCGTGCCAATTTTCACTTTTCACGATCCTAGGTCCAGTAGTTTGGGCTGTGCGTTGATACATTAGTCAGTCAGTGAGGTCGAATAATTATTATATAAGTATGTATAAACTAGCGGTCTCAGCACACCTTCTTGCCTTGAAAAAAATAAAAATCTAGAATCCGATTCCAGCGCCAAGTATTTTGGATGGGTTACATCATTGAAGTTTTAATAGGGATCCCTAATTTTTATGTACCCTATATTAAACAGGGATAATGCATCATTCGAATGGTGAAATGACTTTTGAAATCGGTACAGTAGTTTTTGAATTTATTCGTTACAAACATACAAAAATCTTTCCTCTTTCTAATATTAGTAGAGATGGATGATTATGTAATAAAAAAATACCTACCGACGACAAAGCGCCTATTTTGCGTGCGAGGGTGGATGAGGGTTTACTCCATCCAGCCCAGCTCCTCCAGGAAGTCCACCAGCTTCTTGACGTTGCTGAAGACTTCTCGGAGGCTACCTGGGGCGTCCAGATACTTCGCTCTGTACTGGGCCACCTTTCCGCATTCAAGCAGGACACGGGCGGCTTCTTCTTCTTCCTCCAAGCATGCTCTGTACAGCGGGCTGTCGGTGACACCTACATTAAAAAGATGTCTGTTAAAATTGCCATGTCCAGTGGCTGCACTAATAACTAGTCTCAGCCGGGACCGACTGAGCTTTAAGATATTCCTGGAGAAACGCAGGTTTACTCGAGGCATTGCCAGCTTGGCTTGCCTGCAATCCTCCAGGTTGTCCCAAAGTTGTTGATGTAGTGCCCTTGTCCTTTAAGTATTTAAGATGTTAGTATTTCAATAGAATCCCAAATGAGTTAGATCGCGTAGAAGCTGTAAATCTCGCTTATTCATGGAGCCATTACGGGCGGTTAAAGAAATATATTCTCTCATGGAGTTATGAGTTTAGCGCCGAAATTCAGGTGGTAAAGCCCTGTGGAAGGAGTTTCGCATTATATTGTGCCTTATTTATAGCCCTAAATGGTGTCTATGGACTAGCTAACATTTGCTTCTGCGTAATCAACGATGGAAATTGCTGAGTTAGAGGAGGAAGGCGATATTGTGCTACATATTGTTGTCATCCTAAAATATATGACAGCTAATATGTATTTGACAAGAGCTATGAATGTCAAAGAAGCGAGTGGGTGTGTAAGAATAAGCCTGACTGGCGCTGTATGAGGCTATAGAGATGGAAAACTGAATTAAAAGCAAAACTTTTTAAATACGTGGTTTATTCCGAGAGACATAAAAAATCAGAGAGTGAAAAAGTGACAGATTACACAAAGGGCGACCACCAAGGTCACAATAGGCAGGCAAAGGAACTCATCCATACAGCCATGTAAATTAGTTATTGCCAGAACAGGCGCTCTGTTGTTCGTGCCTACCCCGCAAGGGAACTGGCGTGAAGCTATGTATGTATGTAATATGTATTTCTTGGAGATGGCATGAAAGTATGGTTGTAGAAATTACTCGTGTTATAATGCCGTAATCTATTAGATTATATGAAACTGTAAGTAATTGTATACGATGTATAACTTTGACAGTTGAGAAAATAAGTAGTTATCTATATATGTAAAAATCAATGCCACTTTTCGTTGTAATTTTATAACTTGAGAACGACTTTACCGATTTTGATGAAATTTTGTGCGTGTGTTTGAGTGGGTCCCGGGATGGTTTAGATACACAATTGGAATCGTTAGGTGGCGCTGAGATCGGGTTCTACAATTCTCATTATCACCTGGAGCGATTTTGGTGATTTTGTTATTGTGTGTTTGAGTGGGTCCCGGGATGGTTTAGATACACAATTGGAATCGTTAGGTGGCGCTGAGATCGGGTTCTCCAATTCTCATTATCACCTGGAGCGATTTTGGTGATTTTGTTATTGTATGTTTGAGTGGGTTCCCGGGCGGTTTAGATTCGCAATTAGAACCGGTAGGTGGCGTTGAGATCGGGTTCTAGAATCCTCCTAATCACCGGGAGCGATTTTGGTGATTTTGTTTTTGTGTGTTTGAGTGGGCTCCCGGATGGTTTAGATTCGCAATTAGAACTGGTAGGTGGCGCTGAGATCGGGTTCTAGAATCCTCCTAATCACCGGGAGAGATTTTGGTGATTTTGTTTTTGTGTGTTTGAGTGGGTTCCCGGATGGTTTAGATTCGCAATTAGAACCGGTAGGTGGCGCTGAGATCGGGTTCTAGAATCCTCCTAATCACCTGGACCGATTATGGTGATTTTGTTTTTTTGTATTTGAGTGGGTTCCCGGATGGTTTAGATTCGCAATTAGAACCGGTAGATGGCGCTGAGATCGGGTTCTAGAATCCTCCTAATCACCTAGACCGATTATGGTGATTTTGTTTTTGTGTCATGAAACAAAGTCTTTTAGGAATTCAGAAAATATGGCGGTACGAAGTTCGCCGGGTCAGCTAGTATTGTTATAAAAGCCTTGTTCCCACGAGCGTTCGCTGTTTAAAGATGGCGCGAGTTCTGTGTAAATCGAAAGAATAATGCATTAAAGTGACTTATGGATTGTTCTCATGCTGCTGGTTCTCATTTCTTTAACTTTTACGATGGTAAGCGCTTACCATCAAGTGAGTCGTCTTACTGTCCACTGTATTCATGCAATAATAGTACATTATGGTACTAGTGTGTAACATTGGTGATTACCGCCGAGGCGCCATTGAGACTCGAGCCGTAGGCGAGGGTCTTAAGAGAGCCGAGGACGGTAATCATCAATACACACGTGTATCATACGACGCTTTTCAACACACTTGTGAATAAAATAACAACAAAAACACATTTTATTTAGTAGATAAAATAAGTTATATATGAGTGAAAGTTTTATTTATTAAACACGTACGAGTTAAAATTATCTATTTAAATAAGAAGTTGCATGAAATGAGCAAGCAATAGGTACATTAATTTATTTGTTCTATAGAACACGATCTTTTTTTTTGAATAAAAACTTTTTTAAGAACAAAGCAACTCAACCAATAAAATTTAAAAAAAAATCTATAACTCACTAGTGAGTTATAATGTTTTTTAGTCACAGTTTGATTATGGGTGTCATTCTGTGCCTAATTGCGGTGACCATAGAGCCACTTTATAAGCAAGTGTGTTGAAAAAAATGTTATTTCATCGTCCACTTTTTGATATGAAAATAATAATTTTAAAATATTGCGACATATGTCACCTACCCAAATATAGAGGGCGTTTCTTTGTAACAGTTCAACTGGCACATGGGCAATTTTTTTTTATATAGAATAGCAAAACATTATCCTTCAAATACCTCTCAAAAACTTGCCAAAATACAAATAGGAAACGCTGGTGGAGTCACAAATTCGCATAGCTCAAGGAAAATTCCGTAGCAGCAAGTTCGGTTCGTTAGCCGGGATTAACGAAGCGTGCATACAGCTTTGAACACCCGATACACATCTTACAAAGGGGACTAATGCATATTAATTCAGTATACTAATTCAATTATACTCTAAGGAACTTGAACGTTATGTTTTCCGTGGGTTGCTTTTTATAAGACGAAATTTGAAAATCTTTATAAATGTTACGGTTTTTAAGGACCCGTACATACATAACTTCACGCCAGTTCCCTTGCGGGGTAGGCACGAACAACAGAGCGCAATTTAGGTTTATTCTTACACACCTCACTTGCTTCTTTGACATTCATAACTCTTGTCATGCACGCTCGTCTGTTCTTAAGGCTCCTGACATCACCTTCTGCTAGTACACGATCAATTTGATCATGGAAGGTGTGTCGTGGCCTTCCACGACTTCTGCATCCATCCACTTTTGCATTGTATATCTGTTTAATCATTCTTTCATCATGCATTCTTTTAACATGCCCGAACCTTACCTTCACCCCGACACTCTCTTTCAGACCAACTCTCTTTCTTACTTCGGTATTAGGAACGCGGTCCGCGAGCGTCACTCCGCAGATTTTGCGCAGTGCTCGCATCTCGACCGCGTTTACTCTACTTTCATGCTCTCTCTTTCATACCCAACTCTCGCTTCCATACGTGAGCGTAGGTACCAGCACCGCGTTGTGTATGGCAAGCTGGGCCTTCTGGCTGAGGTTCTTAGCGCCTAGAAGTTTACCTAACGCTCCATTCACACTATTGGACCCGTACACATTGTGGTAAAAAAGGGACACGCTTTTGCATTGAGCCTAGAACACTTTCTTATTGAAACTCTATCTCCCGTTTTTTCCATCAAAAAATATAATAACTTTCAAATCAAGAAGGCGTAAAACAAAACGATCACGACTTATGTTAGTGTCGTATATTGTTAGATTACACAGTAATCATTTTAGATTGGCAGATTTTTTTGCAACTATCGGCCAAGTTGCTAGTTTACCTTCTTTTTCCTTATTTATATCACCTGGATTTTCTTATATACACGTCATTGGTAAAATCAATCACACACTAATAATAAAGAAAATCCATATTCGTAAAAAGTCGTAATGGCAAACTTAAAGAGCGCGGGTTCGATTCTGTCCGGAACGCATACACCACTTAAGCTACGTTCAGATGACAAGCGCTCAACGCGCGTTTTGACAACGCGCGTTTACATCTACATACATTTTATTCAAACCGTACACATGCTTACGCGCGTTTTAATAAAGCGCGCGTTGAACGCTGCACTAGCGCTCGACTGTTGTCAGCGCGCGCCAACGCGCGCTTTGAGATCATTGGTTTTCTATGTTTCCGTTCAGTTGAGCGCGCGCTTTCGACGCGGATAGACGTATTTCAGGGTTCATCAAGTTCGTACGGAAATCGTTCGAAATGGAAAGCTTATAATACGGAGTTATTTATTGATGAAATATAGAAACTCCCTGCGATATGGGACATGACAAGTAGCGATTATTCAGATAAGAATTTAAGAAGATGGGCTTGGGAAGAACTCGTCCTTATATTTTGTGAAGGATGTGACAATGAAGAAAAGAAGAAATTGTTAAAAAATCAAATAAAATCACCGTTAAAACTGTTTCTACGTCCATCTTCGACAAATGTTGAACTTAAACTGAAACAGGGCAGCCGCGACAACGCGCGTTTAACGCCTGACAAGCGCGCACCACGTGAACACTATACAAAAATTTAACGCGCGTTCAACGCTCGTTAAGTGCTTGTCATCTGAACGTAGCCTTAGGCAGTTTTCTGACTTATTGTGCATGTCGTTACAATTGTCACGTGCTAACAGCGGTGAAAGAAAACATCGTGATGAAACCTGCACATCGAGACAACCGATGTGTCAAACCTGCCCAGCCCCATTGGACAAGCGTGGCCGGTATGTTGTCCGTTCCTCTATAGTGGGAGGCTCGAGCCCAGGAGTAGGACTTCTACGGGCTGTTATTATTATATACATAACTAGCGGCCCGGCGCGGTTTCACCCGCGCTCTGTCCCGCTCCCGTGGTATATAGCGTCATGTTATATAACCTATGTCACTGCCTGTTAACGTAGCTTTCGAACAGTAAAAGAATTTTTAAAATCGGTTTAGTATATCCAGAGATTACCCCCTACAACGTCACAAACTCACAAACTTTACCTCTTTATAATATTAAGTATAGATTAAATAATCTAATTTAATTGCATCGTAATAGTGAATTATAAGAGCATAGCAAGGGCGCTAACGAGTGCCTAAATAAGCCTTTCACCCAAGGTTACCACTCTGCTTATCATTTCAAATATGAGGAAAGTAAATAAAAACTAATTAGTTAAACAAACAACTACTTCTGTAATTAAATTATGCTTTAAATCCATGTCTAAATCTGATGAACTCATTTAATACGTCACATATGAAATGTCAAGTAGCATTCTACCAGTCAGTATTTTTTTCCACTGACGACATTAAATATTTAGTTCAAATTTATGTAAATTAAATAATAATTTAGTAGAAAGTAATTTACAAGTATAAAATAAAGTTACAAAATTACTGATACTTTTTATTTCAATTTATGCCGCGATTTAACACTGGCTGAAAAAAAATGTTGCACCATAAGTCGCATGTCATCTATAGTTCGCATAGTTTTTAAATTTTTTGAGGGAGTTTTTGGTGGGAACTGAAAGAGGACGTTGTGCTGTGCAGTTTTATTTTCTAAAAATATGTAAAATTACTCTAAAATGAACAATAGTTGTAGGATATTGATAGTTTTTGAGTAGTAATTATGTGTTTTTGTGCGAAATGTTAACTGTATAGTCAAATGTGGCCTTTCGAGTTTTCACAAGAACTCCGTTGAATGGTGTGGATTGTAACCTACAATACAACAGCGCCTGGCTTAAAGGCCTAGTTGCCAAGCCTTAAACATAAAATAATAAAAATAATAATTTTTTTGAGGAGTTTTAGCGGGAACTGAAAGATGCTGTGCCGTGCAGTTTTATTTTCTAAAAATGTGCAATATTACTCTAAAATGAACAGTAGTTGTAGGATATTGATAGTTTTTGAGTAGTAATTATGTGTGAGAAATGTGAACTGTATAGTCAAATGTGGCCTTTCTAGTTGTCACAAAAACTCCGTTGAATGGCGTCAGTTGATAATCTACAGGTTCAGCTGAGCTATACATAGGCTTAAGAAAATGAAGAAACTATATTGTAATCTAAGATCTGGCTTAAAGGCCTAGCTACCAAGCCATAAACCTAAATAAATAATTAAATTATTTGACAGTAGGGAAAATCGTGCTGTTTTCATTCCTGTGAACAGGCAACTCCAAGCGTACTTTCAGAATATGAGAAATAAAAAATATATTATACACATTCCCAGCTGGAAACTCCAATTCAATCAAAACCTGATTACCAGACATACAATAGTTAACACCTATTACCCGTATCGTGTTAAATTCCTACCCTGAGGGGATTATCACATATCTTAACATATCCTTTGGCTCACTTCACGTCGGTCGGACGTTAACGAGCTGCTAGCTATGCGGGCAATCTAGTGATGGGCTGACTTTTATTTTATTACTCGAATGTGACTATAACGAATATCTAGATTTGTACCTATTTCTAAAAAAAGTTGTCCGTATGTAGGTTAATATTGGTTTCGCCAACGTTGTATACAGGAGGATGGGAATAAAAGTTAAGGACTTACTGATTGTGATGTTGATGAGTTCACTCTAAAGCTGATATTTTTTTTATATTATGAACAACTCTACGGACTCGAGTTTCGTATCCTTTTTTATAATTTAATTTCTAGATTTAATTTTTTGAATTTAACACGCTTATTAGTTATTTTGGTTCTTGTGTGTGACATTAATTTATTGATTTTTGTGTTAAGATGTATGTAGAGGTGATATTTCACTTATTTTTTAGTTATGACGTAACTCGGCGTGCGTGCACTATGCCGTTGTTTGTAAGCCGCTCGCGGGGGGCGGTTCGGGCTGATAGGGATGTACCACTGTGGCCAATAGTGTTGTGCGCGTATTATCATCGCGCTTGGCGTGAACAAATATTATAAGCTATTTAATTACTAGCGGTCCCTGCAGACGTTGTCCTGCCCTGAAAAATAAAAATCTAGGACCCGATTCTAGCGCCTTCTACTGGTTCCAATTGGGAATCGAATACACATGGGGACCTACTCAAACACACGAAAAAATCATCAAAACGAGTCCAGAAGATTAGAAGGATCTTAGAATCCGATCGCAGCGCCACCTACGGGTTCCAATGGTAAATCTAAACCACCCAGGGACCCACTCAAACACACACAAGAAATGTCATTAAAATCGGTCAAGATGTTTTCAAGTTATGCGTGTACATATAATTATACGATTCATTTTTATGTATATAGATGTATATATGCATATTATGTTGCGTGTATTAATTTTGTGTCAACAATAGGGGATAATAACGGCACTTTTGAGACTTGTGTCAGATCATACTGTCATACAGTCGAATCATACCGGGTGATTATTTTCTTTACAAGAGACTACTATGGTAGTATTTTTTTTTATTAGTACTGATGATTATGATTATATTAGTTTTATTTTAGTTCAGTATAGCACCATTTTATAATTTTTTCTTTTAAAATCTCCTTAGACACCGGGTTGCCTGGAACAGATCTTTATAAGCGATAAGACCATACATTGTTCTAATGCAAATATATCCATAATAATTATTTGCTTTTAAGTTTATTGTGAAAAATAAAGAGATTTCATTCATTTCAAAATTTTCAAAATCGTATTGAAATACACACAGTTAAAGAGGTCTGTACAAGTAAAAATGGACCACTGTTTTCATAATATGTCAATGCAACCATTTTTTTTTTCATTAAATATATTCCATTTATGAAAATCGCTTGATAGATTTTCTTGAAACCAATTCTCGTTCAAAGTTTTTTTTGTTTGAGTTCCGCAACCAGGTCTGATGGCCCGCTTAATAGAAAGTAGTCATCGTCGCCTATGGACATTGGCAACATGAAAGGCGCTACCAATGTGTTGCTGGCTTCGAATCGGGGACTAGAACGTGGCTACAGAAGCCGGAACACAAGTCAAGGATGCTACCAGGACAAGCTCTAAACCAGGGGTGGTAGCTGTCCACCTGTTGGCTGTGGGTTGCTTCGTCACCTCCTATGACAGGCCGCCGGATTAATATTCTTTCTGCGTTACTGCACAGACAACTCCAACAAATTAAAATTTTTACTAAAATGAAGAGCCTTTGATAGATAAATATGAAGCAAAAAAAATTGCTAGACCTATTGCTGGGGAATTTTTTGCTGCTTCATCTCCAGCTTCATAGAATAGGAAGTAGATTTAAACTTAACTTATATGTATCACCTTCAAAACCTATTTAACTTGTATGTATCACCTTCAAAACCTATAACTTGTATGTATCACCTTCAAAACCTTTAACTTATATGTATCACCTTCAAAACCTTTAACTTATATGTATCACCTTCAAAACCTTTATGTATGTTTTCCAGTTGAACTTAGTTTAAATAAAAACTTTTATATTTTAATTTGATCTATGTAGTTATATAATTAATAAAAATAAGGAAAACATTGTTAAAGTAAATACTTGAACAATGTTTTTCTGCTCCAAGTTAGAATTAGAAACTTAATTGAATCATATGACAATTAAATACTACCTAGCAACTGTATTTATCTGTCACATTAACTAATCATAATACTTCCAGGGGTGGAAGTGATAAATGGCATAATGTCGGAAATATAATTCAAATTCAAAAGTTTTTATTCAAAATAAGTTCCACTGGAGAACACTTTTTGGAGGTCACACATGTAAGTTAAAATTTAATTTTTACGTCCTATTCTATGTAAACCGCTTCGCAATGTGTTAATGCTGTTAAGGAGAAGAAGCGAGAAACTCCCCAGCAACACGTCTAGCTAGATATTGTTTTTTTTTTATATTTCATATTCTATTTATATCTCAAAACCTTTTTTTTATAAGTTTTGTACAGAAGTATGTTACAGAAATTACTTTTTGAAGAATCAATGGAGTTGTAGCAAACAATGCATACTCAATAAGATCAAGACAATAAAAGGAAAGAAAAATAATGTTATAGTTATAATAATGATATGACGTACTAAAATGTTATGATGCAATATGTCTCCATAAATTCCTTACAAGCTTGGTAAGATAAAAACGTTATACAAAATTTAGTATAAGAGGTTGGAGCGAGCTGCTATGTAAATGAATTTTTGTCATTTAAGTATTCTTCAAGAGTGTAGTATCCCTTTTTTTAGTTTAATAGCTTCAGTGAACCTGCAGCCCACCTCTCCATACCCCCTCTCATGTTGCCCCTCGCCAATCTTGTACGGTTTTTTTTTTGGGCTCATGCAGAGAGAGGCGTGTCACCGTCGGCTCATTTTTTCCAAGTTCCCCGAACATTGCGACGGGTAAACGCCATAGTCCCCATGGCCCAGATCCCTAGTTCCACTAGCAGCTCATCCTAATACTCCGGTCCCTTTTGTCTCATTTTCTACAATAGTCCTACACTGACCGGGGTTTGTCCTTGGGTACATTTTTATATGGTGTAGACAGGGATAATCACCGGTCAGTGTCACACCACATTTAGATTGAATTTGTCAAGGGGCCTCTACGCGTTGAACTCCGCATGACCCCACGCAGGCCTTCGAAAAGTCCGGGCATACAGTTAATAATAAACGGCAGACAAACACACATATTGTATATCCCCAAATTAAGCAAAATACGCTTGTGTTATGGGATATACAACGAACTACTCTGATAATATCCTTTATATCATTCTATGTAATAATATCTGTTACAATAATCCTACTTAGGACACCAACTCGCAAGGGATTCCATCTTACTCAAACAGTTTCTTACGGACAAATTGGTGAAACCGTAAAGTCTTTATCATGTCACTTGACAGGCTTCGGCTTAAGATAGCCGAAAATCGAAGACAAAACTTTGTCGGACACTAATTGATGTTATCACTACCCCTGTTCTAACAACCGAATTTATGTCTTAACTTTTATATATCAAAGTCGCAATTCGATTGACTTATTACGCAGTTTAAAGGGTTGTTGTTGGTAACTGGTGTAACTTTCCACATTGGATTCCGAATCTTATCTCTTTGTATTAACATCAATTTTCTAATCAAGAGTGGCTTTGATTACAATTGATTTAATTTTGGACTTTCTTGCTATTGATATAGAGTTGGCATTAATTATAAAATTAAGATGACTTACTTCGCTATGGTTTTGGGAGAGTACAATTTTGTGGATGGAATTTGAAATCTTATTTATTAGTTGATAAGGGTGGATATTGATCGTAGGTGTTATGTTGCTACCAAGAATGTGGCCAATTGTTCAGTGATAAATATGTCGCGAATTTAGCTTGAGATAAGGAGCTTAAAAAATGGGTGCCATTGTACAAGCGATGGTGTAGGAGACTTGTTAAGGCTTTGCAGATTACCAGCTTATTCGTAATTGTGTTTACGTTTGCCCTCGTACAAGATTTAGGGGTAGTGTGTTGAAGAGGGTGAATTAAAAAATATACATACATACATACACACATAACTTCACGCCAGTTCCCTTGCGGGGTAGGCACGGACAACAGAGCGCCATTCAGGCTTATTTTTACACACCTCACTTGCTTCTTTGACATTCGTCTCGTCTGTTCTTAAGGCTCCTGACATCACCTTCTGCTAGTACACGATCAATTTGATCATGGAAGGTGTGTCGTGGCCTTCCACGACTTCTGCAACCATCCACTTTTGCATTGTATGTCTGTTTAGTAATTCTTTCATCATGCAATCTTTCCACATGCCCGAACCACCGGAGCATTCCTTTCCTTACCTTCACCACGACACTCGTTAAAAAATATGAATTATTAAATTGGAAGGATTACATTTTTTCTTCTTAAATAGTGTAGAGTTAAAAAAAGTGGGTCTAAGTTTTTTCTTTTATATCTTGATAAATAATAAAACTACGTTTTATCGGTTTTAAGCGCGGTAATTTATTTAGTGATTGTTATTCCGACGTGTCGGCCACTTTTTAGTGACCGTGATCACGGAAGACAAAGGTGTCAAGTGTCAACGAGTATTGTTAAAGTTTTATTTAGCCTACCGCCAACTTGTTCATTTTAATTATTTAGTTTTAATTTTGTTTATGGTTACTGTTTACTCTATGCCTAATCTAATTTACCACCGCTTCGCAACATGTTATGGCTTGAAGAGAAGAAGCGGCGCAGGAAACCCTTCAGCAAACATGTCTAGCTCTAATAATTTTATATAATATGAAAATGAGTGGAAGGAAAAATAAAAGAAATTATCAGTCAAGTTGCTTTATGTTCCGGTGCACGCAGAAAGGGCTCACAGTGTCTTGAGGTCTGGCAGTTGGTTTTTGCTGGGATTGGGTCTTAGTAGTTTAGATGATCGGATCCCAAACAGGCGGTACTTGCCAACCATCTTCTCTATTGAAATTTGGGTGTTTTTTGATTTCAATAGCCTCACGCATCATTCTAGGTATGAAACGATTCTCTTTCGCGAGGATTTGTGGGCTATTGAATCTGATGTAGTTGGTTAGGTTTATGCAGCGTATGGTCACTGATCGCAGACTTCGTAAACCTTGTGTGTTACATGTCAGCAATGTGTTCTTTTCCCCGAGTTTTTATCCTCCTCTTTGTTTGGCCAATGTATGATAATCCACACTCACAATCGAGCTAGTAGCGTAGACACCTTTTTTATCTTTGTTCAAATTACTTATATATTTTACTGCTAATACATTTATATACTTATATACATATCTATTTATTGGTTACACGTTTTATGTGTACATTATTTACTGTTTATTTATTTATTTATATACACATGTCTATATATAGCTAATCTAGGAATAAGTCTGTTTATCATCATATTATCCTAATGCTATTACATTTATAATTATATGTCTGACGAATTCAAAGGATTAGATTAATAATTATTTAATCAACCAGTTATTTTTAAACATGGGTTTTGATTACCTGTAGCCTCAAATGGAGTAAAAGTATAAACGGAGCCCGCCTGAAGAAAAACGTAAAATGAAGTGAAGCATTGTTTTTAAACTTGTGTGCGTAAACTTACGTAATACGGGATTTTCACGGGATGACGGCCTCTGTGGTTGAGCGGGCTAAGCCTTTGCCGGCCTACCTCACTGCAACGCAGAGGCTCCGGGTTCGATTCCTGGTATAGTAAATTTCGGAAACGTATTTTCTCCGTTATTTACTATGGTCTTGATGTCTGGGATCGGCCCTAGAGTACTTCGTTGTATATTACCCATAACACAAGCGTAACTTGCTTAATTTGGGGATATACAAAATGTGTGTCTGCCAATTAAAAAAAAATTGATTTGCGTCAGTGTTTTTAATAGTAATATCCATTGGAAACCATTCCACCTATATTCGTACTAATTTGATTAATTTAACTAACTCCGTCGTGGTAGCGTAATGGCTAGTGCACGCGTCCCAAACTCAAAGGGCGCGGGTTCGATCCTGGCCGGAACGCATGCACCACTTAGTCAGTTTTCTGATCTAATTATAATCTAATCTAATCTAATCATATTCTTACAATTACCACGTGCTAATAACGCGGTCGAGATGCGAGCACTGCGCAAAATCTGCGGAGTGACGCTTGCGGACCGCGTTCGTAATACCGAAGTAAGAAAGACAGTTGGTCTGAAAGAGAGTGTCGGGGTGAAGGTAAGGAAAGGAATGCTCCGGTGGTTCGGACATGTAGAAAGAATGCATGATGAAAGAATGAATAAACAGATATACAATGCAAAAGTGGATGGATGCAGAAGTCTTGGAAGGCCACGACACACTTTCCATGATCAAATTGATCGTGTACTAGCAGAAGGTGATGTTAGGAGCCTTAAGAACAGACGAGCGTGCATGACAAGAGTTATGAATGTCAAAGAAGCAAGTGAGGTGTGTAAGAATAAGCCTAAATGGCGCTCTGTTGTTCGTGCCTACCCCGCAAGGGAACTGGCGTGAAGTTATGTATGTATGTATGTATGTAATAACGGTGAAGGAAAATATCGTGATGCAACCTGCACATCGAGATAACCGATGTGTCAAACCTGCCAAGCCGCCTTGGACAAGCGTGGCGGGTATACGTCCGTTCCCCTATCATGGGAGGCCCGTGCCCAGCAGTGGGACATTTATGGGCTGATATTATTTATATATAACTAACTCCGTTGGCTCAGCGACCTAAAATTTGTCTTGGCCTCCGAAACGAGAACTCGCCACCTGTTTCTGTCCGATGCGATTTCTTGCCAGTTAAGGGCTTGAAGCTCACACAGGTCAGCCTCCACTTTGTCCCTCTACCGGTACATGGGGCGACCGACCGGACGTCGTCCATCCGATCGTCCCAAATAGGCCTTCTTCAAGCTTCGATCCTCTCCCATCCGTTCCACGTGACCCAGCCAACGGAGGCGGTCAGAATTTTCTCTCCTAGTATGTTAAGCACGGCCACAAGGTTTTCAATTTCGACGTTGGTTCAGACCCTCCAGCTGCCATTGTCTTTTGACTTTTTCCATTTGATTAATATAATTCGATTTAATACCGCGTTCGATAACGCACAGCGGCGCGATCGGCATGTTATTTTAAAATCGGCATCCTTTAGCCGGCTTCACTTTGAGAGTCTGAGACTCCGTCTTTCTATTATTGTTACCTAAGCGATATATAGATTCTTATACGTTAACCTACCATTGTTCTTTTCAGTTTCGACGTCAGGGGGCGCAGTTTCAACAAAGCCCTGCACTGGTCAGACCCCCTGGCTTTTGGTAGACGGGCGTACTTCGTGACTATGTCCAGGCCATCGTCCCTCACCGTGGATGCTGTCCAGCTGGATGACGAGGGCATCTACAGGTGCCGGGTGGACTTCAAGAATTCGCCGACTAGGAACTTTCAGATACGGTTGAATGTTGTTGGTGGGTAATGCCTATCCATGTATTATGTTTTATCCGTGCAGGAATGGAGAAAGAATACAATTTCCTGCGGCCGGGCGGCCTGTCGTAAGAGGCGGCAAAACCATCCACAGCCAGGTGGTAGGGCATTTGCCCGACTGGATGGCTACCAGCCCTGGTCTAGAGTATGCTGCCATAACAAGCTTGTGTTGTGTTCAGGCATTAGTGACCAGGTTCCAGTCTCGCTTAAGAGAGCAGCAGCGCATTTGTAAAACCTTTGGTGTTGCAAATGTTCATAGGCGATGATAACCACTTTCCATCAAGTGAGCTGTCTGCCTGTCTGCTAAACTCCTGCAATAAATAAAAAATAAATGTAAACCCTAAGCTGGCGCAGCTACCCCAAGACAGGAGGATCTAAAGCGCCGCATATGTGCATCTATTGACAATGAATACAGTTTTGTGGCGTACGGTGTCGAAACTCTAGGGCCATGGGGTCCCGAAGCCTATCAGTTTTATCGAGATTTATCGTCTCGTTTGATAGAGGTCTCAGGTAACCAAAAGGCTGGGCCGCACTTGGGGCAACGCATCAGCGTTGCCATCCAGCGTGGAAATGCGGTCAGAGTTTTGGGCACGTTCCCAACCAACAGCGATTTGAGACTTATATATTATTATTCTAATTAAATTATTCTTCTATTAGTAAATTTTATATTTTTTTATTGGGAAATTGTACAGTTGCGGTATGAAAAGGTTCGTCACCCTAAAGTCGACTTTTGCTTGCAAGAGTACAAGAAACAGTACTGTCTAAATGTTACGTTTTGTTACTTTTATAAAATATGACAGACACTGAGAATAACATTAGTTTTAATCATCAGAAACAACGACGATATAATCACTACGCTATTATCGAACAGTGAAATATAATTTTCTGTGGAACAGTCTGTTCTATGACTTAGTTTGATAAGGTAACATGTGCGCGCTCGAAAACTGGCGAACCTTTACATACCACGACTGTACATAATTGACAAAAAGCCGCAGCCTCGTAGATTCTGTATGACCGTAGCAAATTATAATGTCATAAGATTTGTGGTTCTGAAGCCATATGACGAAAACAGGACTTCTTACCACTTCGAAACCCTATGCAGTTCGTGAAATGCCCTACACTGGGTCTTTTATGTTTGCTTGTAGGCAACCTGGCAATAAAAATCATCATTTGCTTTTTTTTTAATAGTTCCTCCACATCAACTCCTTCTATACGACGAGGCTGGAAGAGATGTGGCCGGTGTAGTCGGGCCTTTAGAGGAGGGCGGGAACTTCACTCTGCTCTGTGAGTTAAGAGGAGGTACGTACACATTTGCTTAGCTTAACCTTTAAGACTATTATCGATATACCAAAAAGCCGCAAGACTAACACTATCACTATCTCGTAATATACCAAGAAAATATACCCATTTCACACAACTCCTATATAAACAGAGTGAGACAACAACACAATTAACGATCACATGCACAAACGCGATCTGCACTCTCATCGCAGACACATATGTGCTAATAGTGAGCTGAAGAGTTAAGCCAAGGATAGTAAAGGTTAGGATTCTTTGGTATACATATTTATAAAAGTCGATGTGTACCATGATATACTTACATATATACAAGTCCTAACGAAGTAGGTGGGATGCTTGCTAGCTCATTTAACTAAGTAAAAAAAAAGTATTTGCATATACAGTGTATGTATATGTGACTTTTGACATTTCTTCACAGAAATAGATTCTTGTAAGCTATACAATGGTTTCAAACATCTCGCCTGTCCCTATTAACAGAGTCAGATCTGCAAATCAGCAACTTTACAGGAGAGCGCTCTGAACTTTGAATTGCTTATATTTTTTTTACTACAAGAATTAAATTAAAAAAAAAAAAATATGTTAATATATGTTCGAGAGCTTATTTGCAATGCAATTAAAGAACATTTTTACTTATCTAAATGTTTGAAAAGTTAGTAATGGCATTGTTATCCGTACATGGGTCATCATGATTTGTCGGATCTGTCACATCCAACAAAGTTACATGGACAAACATATTTATTCTTTGTAAGAAGTGCCACATACAACATTGTCATTAGTAAATCCTGTTTAAGTTTATGTCGTATTTAAATTGATATTACAAATTAAATCCAATTTTTAATAAATTTGTTTCACAAATAAGAAATAATCAAACATAATTGACAATTTAGGGACAAAATGAAAATAAACTTTGCCATAAAATTAGTTAAAATCATTAATTATAAAGTCTACCTGTATGAATGGCACTTAATAATCACATTTCAGGTTTCATTAGCTTAGATGATCAGTCTTAGTAATTTCTTTCTTACAAAAATATACCCCGCATACCCCCCTCGCGCCCCGCTAATAACGTCGGGAGTTAACATTCGTCATTGTTAATGGGAGTTGGTGGCATATATGACATTGTTAATGTGGCTATTTTAAAAACTATTAGGAAAAATTACCTTTTTGTTACTGCTATTGAAAAACAATGCTTTTTTAGGGTCATTAGTGAAACAAAACCAAAATGTCGAAAATTGCATATCCTACATTGTTAATAGGGACAGGCGATCTATAAGCGACGTTAACTACTTTTCATCAGCTGGGCCGTGTGCCTCTTTGCCAGCTACGCAATAAAAAGAACTAAAAATGAGGTTACCGTTTTATACAAATATGGGTAATTACCTTCAAAAAGAAGTATACGATATGAAAAGTATAAACAAACAAAGTTTTCCCTGGATATATATTTTTGAGATAGCATTTATCAATCAAGCCTCGTTACCGTGAGCCCGCGACATAACTTGCTTCGTTTGCGAACGATCGATCAATCATCGTCTTCATGCCAATTATTGATAATATTGGAAATATTTTGCGATCTACCCACATTTGAATAAAATATTTTGAATTATTTGCGACAAATTGGAATGTTACCTTATTCGTTTATTGGGCTTGTCAGGTAGGTTGCTGGGCTTTGTCATTTCATTGCTGTGATTTATACAGGTTAATTTTTCAAATAGACCTTCAGAGTCAAATCCTAAACTATACTAAATAGTGGAAAGGACTCAAAGGAATCTCGAGAGCAATTTCGCGAAATTGAAGCGAAAACGACAATGATATCATTAGATTTTTGAAAAATTCATTTACCCTGTTCAAAGACTACCTCTTCCCTTTGTTTGCCGTTTGATATTCCTTCACAGAAATTGGTCCTTAGGCAAGCTACACTATGATTTAGTATAATAATATTGTGTCAATTATTCAAAATCTCCCGATTCTATTTCTGACAAGAGTAATTGATTTAAAAAAAATCTAACGATACCATGTGGTGTACTGCTCCTATCTCTGGGTTGGGGCACCTCAGCACCAGGTGCTTCTACTTGACTCCTTGCAGCGCAGAGCGATCCGGATGGTCGACGATCCCGAACTTAGGTTTAGAACCTTTAAGTCTCAGAAGTGATGTTGGCGCTCTAAACGTGTTCTACCGTCTGTAAAATGGGAAGCGTTCTGAGGAGCTATTTGCTTTGGTACCTACATCGCCATTTTACCACCGCATTGCTCGTCGGTGATTGGTAGTTCATCCACACTTCCTGGACACTTGGAAGTCCTCCATTTTTTTCTTATATTATAGGGAGCTTCGTTTTATAATACAAAAACCATGTAAATTTAAATGCGGGAATAATTGATCCATCTAAAATTATTGTTACGAATTTGTGGGGTGTGGATTCAAAATGCCGTTGGAATTATCACAAAGTTTATTACAAATACACACGAGTAATTCACAGTTGTAAGAACAAGTACAATCAAATACAACAAGTCCAAACCATAGAGTAAAAAGTTGTAATCACATAAATCGCGCAGTCCGTCGTTATAAAATACTCGCTCCGAAAGCACACTAGATAACGCCTCGATCGCAGTTGATACACAACTGACCCAGTTCCCCACTTTCCTACCTTACATATTTGTAAAATAACCCAGCAACGCCCACTGGTTCTTGGAGTTCTTAACTTGTCAGCTCAATGGCTTTTAAGAATGCGCATGAAATCCAAACAATAGACAGAAGGATTTAGGATGCCGTACCGGGAGACGTACAAAGGAATTAGCGCGAACAATAGATCACTCAAATTCAAAAGGATAATAAAACACATGCAAAGGGCTCCTTCTTAACATTATGTTTAGTATCTATATAATGTATACTTTCGATAAAGTAAATTTGATATACCGAAAAATTTGAATGCGGAACTGGGAGGAAAGCTCCAATCAAAATAAAACTGTCTTTAATGTAAACGCCAGCTTTTTTGAACTTATCTATAAAAATACGTAAGAAAAACAATATTTTGTTGTCTACTCAACAAATCTGAAGGAAAGAATCGGTTATAACCTAAGAGCAACACCGCCTGTTGTAAAAGGGAGGCGATATAATGATTTGTTGTGAAACTTTGGTGGACAAGTCGTCGGAGGTTTTTCAACACAACAACAACTGATACACGTGTGTACAGATATTAAATCTTAATACATTGTATATAAAATATTTTATTGCTCATACCATTTATCACTATCCAACAATCTATGCATTTTTGTGGTACACCTCAAACTACTACACTTTCAAATTTGAGCTTTGACATAGTAATTTCAATTTATTTCTAAATGTGTTATCTTATCGTAATTAATAATCGATACATTAAAAGATATTTTTTTCAATCAACCAATCTTTATTTGCAAAAACATAGGTACATGAATAGGTATTACATAATATAAAGTTTCCAATATGTTTTGTCATTTACATGACGTGCAAATACTTACATTCACTAAATTTCTTGAAGCTATAACCCTATACTAATGTTTTCAAATTAATTTCAGTAAATATACATGTTAAATAAATAAAAAATAATTGTTAGAATTATTAAAAACATATTAAAGTATTAAATTTGAAAATCAAATCATCTACGCTTATAATCTTTTAAATAAAAAAGTTGTCATATGGGGTTTGAATCGAAGTGATAGCTCTCTAGTATTATTAGGTAATTTATTAAATATTGTTATTGCCTTACAATATGCGTTTTTGTTAAATATTGTTACATGCCGACAAAAGCAAACGCACGCCTGCCTGCCATAAAGAACAATTTATTACCTTCCCGCCTTTGGACTTCTTTTGTTTAATTTGCGTTTAAAATTAGTAATTAAGAAAAACAGTCTATTGTGTATTGTAATCTTTTATGGCAGGTCATTAGACAGGTGTGTCGAACTAATTCTTGGAAACTATTGTTTTAGGAGGGTAGAATTTTTGCGGTAGATTTCGGAGTACTTATCACGTCTAAATTGTAATATTGTAATGGTCAGAGCAAAAACGCTTAAAACCAACATGTCTATGGTATAAAGTGAAAAGTCTATGCTAATATGCAGGTGGACAACAATTATCTCTTACTACCTTTATAACTTTGGAATGTGTGCTATGGAACTTCACGACTTGGTTCCCCCAACCCCTTTCTACCATCGACAAACCAGACGCACGGGTTTGCGCCATCGTAACATGGTGGACATACCATTGGTTAGAACTAAATGTTTTGCCTACCTATCTTTTGCGCACCGCTGTCGAGTGGAACAATATGCCGGAGTCTGTGTTCCCCGATTCATATAAACTAGTGGCCTACAAGTCACGAGTGAATATCTACTAGGTAAGCGTGCTCCGTCCTAGATCGTATCTTCACATAACTTCAGGTGAAATAGCTGTCAAACGCGAATCTATACCACGATAAATTAAAAAAAAATATGTGTGTGCAGTTCACACACAGTAGAAGTGAAACAAAGTGTGACAAGGGGTGAGAGGATTATAAATTTCGTGACGTCACATTTCATATATTAATATCGTTATAATAGGTATATGTAAGTTTTAAAATACGAATTTTGAATTATTAACGAACAACTTCAAATCATTTCCAACTCTATCTGTATGAGCATAGTGTTGAAATTATTGAATATAATGTCTTCTATCTCATTCTCTCGCAGGCTTAGTCCTATAGATTTATGTGTTTACCTTTTTTTAGAGTCGCTTTTTCGTTTTGTCGAGTTTCAGATCACAACGATTTTAAAGAAGTTTCACTTCAAAAATAAGAAACAGCTGTGTTGTTATGTAACTATATATGTGTGTATATGTCAAACTTGGACCTAATGTTTGACGTATAATAATACAACTACAATCGAATCTCATAATAATTCACCAATAGCAATATTCGTCAGAAAAAATGTTGCCCCGGCCCGTTTTTCACGTGTAACCGAATCGTCATTTGTAACACTAATAGTCTGCGTTCAATTCGCCCACTCTCCCCTTTCTTTGTTCGCTTGTCTGCTTGACTGATGCCATAACTATTCTCTCTTGACAACGGCAATACATCGGCCTTGTTATTTACATTGTTCGCAAAAGTTGTTTTTTCTTGTCTTTGTTTTGCAATTTTATATCGCGATGTTACATCTGAGAAATGTTTCTTTTTGTCACTAAAATAGGATAAGTGAAAATGTTTTATCATTGTTTATGTCTGAAATTTGAATAGTGGTGTTTTATTAGGCAGTATTATTAAAAAAAAAACAATTATAATTATACTAACTCCGTTGGCTCAGCGCCCCAAGGTGAGTCTTGGTGTCGGAGACGTGACTACGCCACTTTCCTCTGTGTGGTATAGTGTCTTCTTAGTTGTAGGCTTGAATTTCGATTAGGTCAGCTTCCACTTGTTAGTCCCGAGATGGGAGCGCGCCTGTGGTTCGCCCCTCCCGGCAGTGGAAGAGGCCCCGTGCGTCACCGCCTGCCAGGGCTTGCTAAATGGCTAGGCCGAATACTTGTGTTAGCATAAGGACGAAGGACGGAACACCAAAGGGTTTTAGTAAGTATCCCTAAGCGCGGTGTGGAAATTGCACTTCTTGCTTACGGTGCTTGTGCCACCCCAACATGGCGAATCCTCCACAGTGGATAATCCTCAAACGGATTTCCCCTCGTTAAAAAAAAGGTCAAGTATGCTTTCTTGATATTATGTCCTTTTTAAAAAAAGGGGGTAGACATAATAGTAACGGTACGCGCCTGTCAACGTCATTGGCAGAGCAAAGTTTGACAGGCGTGTCAACCATGACATATATGCGTTGTTGTACGTCGAGTCTCCCTGAGTAGATGTTAATACGTACATTGCTAAATTAAGATACCTTTATTGTAGTGTAAAATAAAACTACTGAAGATTTTAAAATACCTTTTATTAAAAGTACTACACTCTGATCTCCTCACTCCGTTCTATGTGACCAAGCTAGCGGAGATGGTGAGCCTTTGTCTCATGCAGTTATGTTGGGTTCGGCCACGAGGTATTCTATTTCGGAGTTGGTTTGAACCCTGCAGCTACCATCTCCTCTGTTTGTTAGACCCAAAGTTATACTGAAAACAAAATTAGATTTAGAGATTAGTCCACGAACTATGATTATATTATATGGTAGATAACTATGATCCACTACGATATTGTCGACGAAGTATACCACTTGTAATTTCGCACAGATTTTTTTTGTAAAATTATTGTTACATTATAAAAATGTACACATTCAAAAAAAGGACTATAATGATAAAGCATCAAGCTATTAAAAGCATTTCAGGGTAATAATTCTTATCAGTTAGTTAAAACTACGTAAAAAGTAAATTAGTGTGATTTTAATTCCAGTTTTCATTATTATTCTAATATTTTGACCGCTTTTGCATTAGTCTGAGAATGGCACGATTTCAACTAAAATAAACTTAATTAATTAATTTTAATTATTTCTTAAACCCTTTCATAACTAGTTTTAAACATGTTTTATATTTTAAAAATACTTTGCAAATGTAAGTAGTTTATTAAAATATAGCTAGAAAATCTAAATATGCCTCACACAACATTTTAATTCACCAGGAATACAAAAGTTTAATAAGCAATTATACGTACGCCAGTTCTTGTTTGCTCTCATTATTTTAACAGGCGCTCCGTGTAATATATTTTACACTGTTACTAACTTACCACTCGGAGCAACACGATAGAAATTCTATAATATCTAGACAACATTTAAGAATGACACAAATTCCAAAAACGCTAGTTTATGGTTGCATATTGTCTAAATAAGCCGTGGTAGCTTAGTAGTTAACCCACTGGCCTCCTAAAATGAAATGACATGAGTTCGAATCCTGACCGGAAAACATGCACCTCTTAAGTAGATTTCTAACGTAATCTTAACGTTGTTGCAACTACTATGTTCTGGCGCTGAAGGAAAATATCGTGATGAAACCTCCATATTGAACCGATGTGTGAAGCCCACCAAACCGCTTTAGGTAAGCGTGGCGCGAATACTGACCGTCCCCCTAAGATATTGAGAGGCCCGAGCCCAGCAGTGGGTCATTTATGGGCTCTTATTATATTATAATTTATATCGTATACTAGCATATTATTTCACTTAAACATTGACATTTATTTTGAAATCAAAACAGAAATTTTAATTTTATTATTGACATGACAGATTTACAGATAAAAAAATCCCAAATATCTACTGTTTGTTGAGAGCGTTACCAAAATACTGACCGTATTGCAATGTTAGATGACAACGCCGATACGTTTTGCTTCTATGAAAATCAGTCCTTCAGTCGCACTAGACTACTAGATAAGAATAAATTACTATTAAATTTTTATAATAAATTTTCAGTAGTTTCAATTTACATTTTTATTAATTTCATTTTTTTAATTTTCTAATCAGTACTACATTTTATATAAAAAAATTAAGTTGTTGTATATTTCTTACATACATACATACATACATAACTTCACGCCAGTTCCCTTGCGGGGTAGGCACGAACAACACAGTGCCATTTAGGCTTATTCTTACACACCTCACTTGCCTCTTTGACATTCATAACTCTTGTCATGCAAGCTCGTCTGTTCTTAAGGCTCCTGACATCACCTTCTGCTAGTACTACATTTTATATAAAAAAATTAAGTTGTTGTATATTTCTTAACCTATTTATATGACACTAGATTTTCCCCGCGGCTACGCTGCTTGAAAAAGCCTGGGTATTAGCTCTATGTTACGTACATAAAAAAATAATTAGGTGTTTTATATATTTTGTATAAACCTTCAATACTTTAGTTTCTTGTTGAATTCACTACAATTACAAAGAAACTACGTCAATATAATGTAGACAACTGCACAGCAAAACATAAAGAAAAGTCGCAGCCAACCTGATTTGAAGTACCTAGTACGTAATGATTACATGTGGGCAACCTGACAACGTATTTGTTATTGAATTACAGCGATGGTCGTCTACATTGCCATTGCATTGCCATCTATTTAGCTAATCATATAAAACGTGTCCTAAATGTTGATTCGGGTTATAAGCCAGCATTACGATGAGTTTCATTCATATACGTTCAGTAGTTTCGAAAAATATGCAATCGCAGCGCCGTCTTTTTGGCTATATTCGTCTATCCCACGGAAACGACGACACTTATCGGTATAAAAAGTATCCTAAGTCATTTCCCGTGATATAAGTTATCTTCGTTTCGAATTTCATTTAAATCCCTTCAGTAGTTCTTACGTGATGCTCCGACAGACAGACAAAAATTCTTAATATTGCATTTTTAGAATTGGTTGGTCCGAATTAGCCCCCCTGATTTTTTTCACATTTCTAAACGCATTGTACAAACTCGAACCATTTAAAGATTTGTTATAGTATAGATAGATTATCTAATATATAAAATTCTAGTGTCACAGTTTTCGTTGCCATACTCCTCTGAAACGGCTTGACCGATTTTGATGAAATTTTTTGTGCTTATCCGGTATCTATGAGAATCGGCCAACATCTATTTTTTATCCCCCTAAATGTTAGGGGTAGTCCACCCCTAATTTTATTATTTTATTTTTTAGACAAAATTTTTAATTTCAATTTTTTTATGATACAACATACAAAAATACATACAATCCTCAATTTTCACCCCTCTACGATCAACCCCTATTTTTTATTTCTTAATTATAAACTTTAATTTCTTATTTTGTCATGACAGAATAAAAAAAAATATTACTCTTTTAGATTCACAATTAGAACCGGTAGGTGGCGCTGAGATCGGGTTCTGGAATCCTCCTAATCACCTGGAGCGATTTTTGTGATTTTGTTTTTGTGTGTTTGAGTGGGTACCCGGATGGTTTAGATTCGCAATTAGAACCGGTACGTGGCTCTGGGATCGGGTTCTAGAATTTTATTTTTTAAAGGCAGGACAACGTCTGCCGGGTCCGCTAGTAATAATGTATATATTTACATTTTATTTTATTTCCATTTGTAGCCAGACTTCGAGTCATTTTACTTATAGATGACCTAAGGTATTAACCTATAGGTAATTTAAAGACGTAAATTCACTTTGTTTAAATAATTTGACGACGACCTCTGTGTTTGAGCGGACTAAGCCTTTGCCGGCCTACCTCACTGCAACGCAGAGGCTCCGGGTTCGATTCCTGGTATAGTTAATTTCGGAAACGTATTTTCTCCACTATTTACTATGGTTTGGGTGTCTGGGATCGGCCCCAGAGTAGTCCGTTATATATTACCCATAACACAAGCGTAACTTGCTTAATTTGGGGATATACGATATGTGTGTTTGTTTGCCAATTATGAATTTGTCATAAAACCCAAAATCATTATTGCAGTATGATATTTTCCTAAAAGTGGCATAATAGTACATTATGGTACTAGCGTGTAATATTGGTGATTACCGCCGAGGCGCCATTGAGACTCGAGCCGTAGGCGAGGGTCTTAAGAGAGCCGAGGACGGTAATCATCAATACACACGTGTATCATACGACGTTTTTCAACACACTTGTGAATAAAATAACAACAAAAGCTCATTTTATTTAGTAGATAAAAAAAAGTTCTATATGAGTGAAAGTTTTATTTATTAAACACGTACGAGTTAAAATTATCTATTTAAATAAGAAGTTGCATGAAATGAGCAAGCAATAGGAACATTAATTTATTTGTTCTATAGAACACGATCTTTTTTTTTTGAATAAAAACTTTTTTAAGAACAAAGCAACTCAACCAATAAAATTTAAAAAAAAATCTATAACTCACTAGTGAGTTATAATGTTTTTTACTTCACAGTTTGATAATGGGTGTCATTCTGTGCCTAATTGCGGTGACCATAGAGCCACTTTATGAGCAAGTGTGTTGAAAAATTACTTACTTACTCCGTTGGCTCAGAGACCCAGAGTGGGTCTTGGCCTCGGAAACGAGAGCATGCCATTTTTCTCTGTCCTGCGCAGTTTCTTGCCAATTATCGGATCGTAGCTCCGACAGGTCAGCTTCCTCTCTGTTTTTCTCCCAACCGTTCTACGTAATCGAGCCAGTGGAGGCGGTGAGCTTTTATTTCTCCTATTACGTTAGGCTCGGACACGTGATTCTCAATTTCCAGCTTGGTTCGGACCCTCCAGCTACTATCCTCTCTCTTTGTTGGACCCAGAATCTAACGGCATAAATTTAATAAATAATGATTTTTTTTACAATTCTACGGACTCGAGCTCCGTACCCTTTTTTATAACTTAATTTTGAATAAAGTTTTAAGTATTCATACACGCTTCTTGGTAATTTTTGTTTTTGTATGTGACATTTATTCAATCATATGTGTGTTGTGGTGTACCTTGCGAATAACTTATTATATTAATTTATTCTAATTTTAATACAAAACTTACACTAATGTAGAGTGTATCTGTTACATGCTGGTGTTGTGAGGAAGTGCATGTGCAGTGTGTGCCTTATGTCTATACCTATATATATTATCTTAACTAGTGTCATGCGTGTTGTTTTTTCCTTTCTGTGTCTGGGTTATTTTTTATTATTATTATTATTAACAACTCTACGGACTCGAGTTCCGTACCCTATTTTACAACTTAATTTCTAGTTTTTTTTTTTTGAATTTAACACGCTTATTTTGGTTCGTGTGTGTGACATTAATTTATTGATTTTTGTGTTGAGGTGTATGTATCTTACGAATAAATTATTATATTAATTTATTCTAGTTTTAATACTAAACTTATACTAATGTAGAGTGTATCTGTTACATGCTGGTGTTGTGAGGAAGTGCATGTGCAGTGTGTGCCTTATGTCGATACCTATATATATTATCTTAACTAGTGTCATATGTGTTGTTTTTTCCTTTCTGTGTCTGGGTTATTAATTTTTAAGCTCTTTGTGTGTCTTGGTTTGTTTGTGAAGTGTGTGATGTAATACAATGCGGTGGTAGAGCGCGTTGGCGTGAGCATGTGTTTTTGTCAGTTGTGTGTTATAATTTATTGTTTAATTGATTATGATAATGTGTTGACAAGGAAAATAAATAATGATTATCATTGCCTATAGCACAAAATCTAAACTTTCCCCTCGTTAATTACCTTCGCAATATAGAAGCTCAATATAATTCCTTTCGAAGAATATGAGAATAAATTTCCCTTCCGATGTGTATTTCATCGGATGAAAATTTCAGTAGGCGTTGCTTAGTTACGACGAGATTCGGCCAAACACTTATTCCGGACGTGTAAACATTGCCTAATTGGCTTGAATTTATAAAATCTATATTAATGTACGCTGTGATCAAATCTTTATTCAAAACGGCCAATAGAGGGCTGGCCATTTTTTAAATTTCGCTTTTTGAAAACCTATTTATACTGAATTGAAATTTTTTAAAGAATGCATGATGAAAGAGTGACTAAACAGATATACAATGCAAAAGTGGATGGATGCAGAAGTCGTGGAAGGCCACGACACACCTTCCATGATCAAATTGATCGTGTACTAGCAGAAGGTGATGTCAGGAGCCTTAAGAACAGACGAGCTTGCATGACAAGAGTTATGAATGTCAAAGAGGCAAGTGAGGTGTGTAAGAATAAGCCTAAATGGCACTCTGTTGTTCGTGCCTACCCCGCAAGGGAACTGGCGTGAAGTTATGTATGTATGAAGTTTTTTATTTAAGAAATGGGTTATTATTCAATGCGTATATACAATGTAGAAATAAATCTATACTAAAATAACTCTGTAGATGGTTCGAATTTGTACAATGCGTGTAAAATGTTAAAGGATCAGGGGGGCTCATTCGGACCAGCAGATTACGATAATACAATTATTAGAACTTTTGTCTGTTTGTTTGTTATAGCATTACGTGAAAACTACTGAACGGATTGGAATGAAATTCGACACAGAGCTATCATATATCAAGGGTTGTAACTTAGGATATTTTTTATCTCGATAAATGACGTCATTTTCGTGGGATAAACGAAAATAGCGAAAAAGATGGCATTACGGTCGCATCTTCTATAAACACTACTGAACATATATGAATGAAACTCGAATAGAGATGGCTTATATACCAAGTCAACACTTAGGATACTTTTTATCCCAATAAATGATCTCACGTTCATAGAATAGACGGATTAGCAAAATAGATGGCGCTGCAATCGCGTTTTTCAATTCACTAAAAAAACTACGTTGTCATAATCAACATGTCATTCGTTACTTCAAATCAGGTTGGCTTCGACTCACCTCGGTTTTGCTGGGCAGTTGTACTGCTATATGGACTTACCTAGTATCTTTTTTATTCTTATACTAGCTGACCCGGCGAACTTCGTACCGCTATATTTTCTGAATGCCCAAAAGATTTTGTTTCTTGACACACAAACAAAATCACCAAAATGGCTCCCGGTGATTAGGAGGATTCTAGAACCCGATCTCAGCGCCACCTACCGGTTCCAATTGTGGCTGTAAATCATCCCGGAACCCACTCAAACACACACACAAAACTTCATCAAAATCGGCTGTATAGTTTACGATTCTATAAAGGACACATACACAAATATTCATTTTTATATATCAAGATATAATAAACAGAATTAAATTTTTATGTATCTAAATAAAATAAAACTACTGCCCAGGGTATGACGCGCGGCGTAGCCCCGGGACAAACTAGTGATAGATTCACATAAAGAATATTTTGTATGGCTCTAATGATCTACAATAAGTTACCTAAAGATTGGAGAGATTTAAACCATGATATATAAACAAAAATTAAGTACATTTTTATTAAATAAATGCTGTTATAAATTAATAGACATTTTAAGTTATACATTTTGATCAATTTTAATTTTTTGTATCAATCAGGTATTAGTAAAATAGTAATTGTAGTTAATAGTTAGTTTATTAATTATTATTATTTTTATATTCTTTTTAGAACATTTAATTCTATTTATAATCTATATATTAATACGTGAAGCAAAAACTTTGTACCCTTTTTTAGGAAAATTGCGCGGACGGAGGAGTATGAAATTTCGCACACTTGTAGAGAAGAAGCGACGAATGCTAATATTTGTTTTTAAATTATGCAAAAAAATACATTAAATCAATTAAAAAAACACACACTATCATGTATTTGACACACGCGCATATATACTCTTTTGTTTATTGTTCAAGTCAAATGAACAGTGTAGCCTTGGCGAAATCTGTGATTATAGAAGTATACTCTTTGACCTTAATTATTATGGTCGAATTTCGAGCATGGGCGACCACTAGTTATTGTAATTTGTCTATGCCTCACTGACCAAACATGATGGACCTTTACTTTTATACTATCATGCATATTATCATATGTAAATACTCATGTTTAAGAATTAATAGTCTTTGTTTATGTCTTAGAAATGTCAAAATTGTTTTTTTATTATTATTACTATTGACGCTAAAAAGCGATCCGTTCTCGACAACCCCAGGAATGCGTAAATACGTTTAGTACGTATATTCTTTTTTTTATTGCAGGAGTTCAGCAGACAGGCAAACGGCCCACTGGATGGAAAGCGGTTACCATCGCCTATGGGCATTTGCAACACCGAACGTGCTACAAGTGCGCTGCTGCTCTCTTAAGTGAGACTGGAACCTGGTCACTAATGCCGGAACACAACTTAAGGTTGTTATGGCGACATACTTTAGACCAGGGGTGGTAGCCATCCAGTCGGGCAAATGCCCTACCACCTGGCTGTGGGTTGTTCTGTCGCCTCTTACGACAGGCCGCCCGGCCGCAGGAAATTGTATTATTTCTCCGTTCCTGCACAGATAAAATGTATGAGAAATAATCTTTGTTTTGGTCTTAGAAAGGTCAAACTTGATTTTTTTTAATTATTAACGCTAAAAAGCGATTCCTTCCGAGACATCCCTAGGAATGCGTAAATACGTTTTAATACGTATTATATTCCAACGATAGGTAACATATTTTTATAATCACTATTTTATTTTATTTTTATAAATCTTTCTGGGGTTTGAGGCCATAAATATGGCTACGGAAGAAGTTTCATATATAAAGAATATATGTATGGCCCCACTGTTAGCGTGCTATCACTTACCACCATTAAAAGCATTCCCGTATTGTCGGCGTAATCTAAACAAATGGCCGGTGAAAGTTGTTAGTAGTTACGTTATTATTTTAGGAGTAAAATATTGGAATGAAGGGTAGAAATGAAAAGTTACTAAAGCTGAGTGGATTTTAATCAAAACCAAGATATGTCCACCACTTCGTCCAGGCTTGACTTGAAATTCACAGTCACAAAGTACCGCAGTATTTAAAAATAATGTTTTTTTTATTGCTACAGCACAGCAGACAGGCTAACGGCCCAACTGTGATGGAAAATGCCGTCGTTACCGTCGCCTATGGACATTACTAGTACCAGAGATCCTGCCAATGTGCTGCCGGCCTTGAAAGAGAAACTGGAGCTTGGCCACTGATGCAGGAACAAAGCTCAAAGTAGCCATCCAGTCGGACAATTACCACCTGGCAAAATGGCGCTTAACTTGAAATTCCCGCGGGATTCCCGGGACACAAAGTACCGCAGCGTTTAAAAAAAGAATGTAAGCCATCGTTTTAACTGTGTCGGAATAAGCTAATTTTAATGCACCCGAACAATTACGAACCACTCCCGGGAAAATTCCCGTGGAATTTCCGGGTTAAAAAATATTTTACATTTTATTACATAAAATTTACTGGCTGCACAGATCTTGACGGGACTTCAACTGGCAGATAGTTGATGTTACAAGGTATAATTCGGACTACTGTTTTTAGGGTTACGCGAAAAAATCCACGCTGACGAAGTCGCGGGCACAGATAGTACTATATAAAAATACATTAACTTCTAAAGAATTTATTAGACTATTTTCTTTATAAAGAAATCTTTCAAAATTTTTTAACCCCTTTAATGCATGTGTCATGAAAGACATTACATTACATTAGATTACATAAATTCACGCCAGTTCCCTTGCGGGGTAGGTACGAACAATAGAGCGCCATTTAGGCTTATTCTTACACACCTCACTTGTTTCTTTCACATTCATAACTCTTGTCATGCACGCTCGTCTGTTCTTAAGGCTCCTGACATCACCTTCTGCTAGTACACGATCAATTTGATCATGGAAGGTGTGTCGTGGCCTTTTACGACTTCTGCATCCATCCACTTTTGCATTGTATATCTGTTTAGTCATTGTTTCATCATGCATTTTTTCCACATGCCCGAACCACCGGAGCATTCCTTTCCTTACCTTCACCCCGACACTCTCTTTCAGACCAACTCTCTCTCTTACTTCGGTATTACGAACGCGGTCCGCGAGCGTCACTCCGCAGATTTTGCGCAGTGCTCGCAAATCGACCGCGTTTACTCTACTTTCATGCTCTCTCTTCCGTACCCAACTCTCGCTTCCATACGTGAGCGTAGGTACCAGCACCGCATTGTGTATGGCAAGCTGGGCCTTCTGGCTGAGGTTCTTAGCGCCTATAAGTTTACCTAAAGCTCCATTCACGCATATATACTCTTTTGTTTACTGTTAAAGTCTAATTAACAGTGTAGCCTTGGCGAAATCTGTGATTATAGAAGTAGTCTTTGACAACAGAACCTTAATAATGTTCAAAATTATAATTTAAATTAATTATGGTCGAATTTCGACAACTAGCCGACCACTAGTTATTACTATTTAGAGCACCGACACCGGTAATCAAATACGTTGTAAAATGTTCATAGACTTGCCTGAACCTAGTCGCGGGAAAAGCATGTAATTTTAAATGCCTATAATTTTAACATTCTTAAGGTGTAAATGCTAAACGCAATATCCCGTTAGAGCTATTAATTTTAACGACCCATCGTAAATAATGTTGTATTTCAGTAAGGGGGATATAAACGACACGATTGCCGAAAGAAATTTTCATCACCTAGTTATTTCCCGTAAAAAAACTTTTATTGCTGCTGAAAAACGGTTTAAACACGGGTTTTTACTTATCAACGTATAACGGTCTTATTCATGACTTAGAGTAAGTTTAAACGCTTCTTTAAGCAGCGGTTCTTAAAGAGGCGTTCAAACTTATTTTTATATCCCAAAATTTGAGAAATGATTAGAAATCAGAAATCAGTAACTTCATGTCATGTTTAGTCATTCTTTCCACATGCCCGAACCACCGGAGCATTCCTTTCCTTACCTTCACCCCGACACTCTCTTGCAGACCAACTCTCTTTCTTACTTCGGTATTACGAACGCGGTCCGCGAGCGTCACTCCGCAGATTTTGCGCAGTGCTCGCATCTCGACCGCGTTTACTCTACTTTCATGCTCTCTCTTCCATACCCAACTCTCGCTTCCATACGTGAGCGTAGGTACCAGCACCGCGTTGTGTATGGCAAGCTGGGCCTTCTGGCTGAGGTTCTTAGCGCTTGGAAGTTTACCTAACGCTCCATTCACTCCATTTGAGAAATGATTGATCTAGCAAATAAACTTTCATCTCCTATTTCATCCTGTTCTAGTTTTATTCTTGCAATAAAAATTAGTAGCCTGTGTCATTCTTCAAGTCCCGTCCATACTCGTTATACGACGTACAAATACAGTAAAATAGATTGCATTGCAATATTTATTTTTCTATTCTATTCGCCCTGGATACTTAATTTCATTTTGAAAACATAAATATAAAAAATGATCAAATTGATCGTGTACTAGCAGAAGGTGATGTCAGGAGCCTTAAGAACAGAGGAGCGTGCATGACAAGAGCTATGAATGTCAAAGAAGCAAGTGAGGTGTGTAAGAACAAGCCTGAATGGCGCTCTGTTGTTCGTGCCTACCCCGCAAGGGAACTGGCATGAAGTTATGTATGTATGTTTGTATGTATATATAAAAAAAAATATTTTAGCCCGCAGCTTCGCTCGCGTTAAAAGTTTTTCCTGGAAAAAATATCCTACATGCTATTGCAGACTATAATATACCTCTGTGCCAAATTTCATCCAGATACGTTCAACCGCTCTGGTTTGGTTGAACAACTAAAATCCATCCAAACTTCGCATTTACATAATAGTAAAGAGATGTTGGCGTTGGATGCTAGGGATCTACGTGGTCTGTTCGCTGAACAAATGCCTACATATTGAAAGAATTCGTGATAGATTTTATCCGTGCAGGAACGGAGAAAGAGTACAATTTCCTGTGGCCGGGCGGCTTGTCGTAAGAGGCGACAAAATAACCCACAGCCAGGTGGTAGGGTATTTGCCCGACTGGATGGCTACCACCCCTGGTCTAAAGTTTGCCGCCATAACAGCCTTGAGTTGTGTTCCGGCATTAGTGACCAGATTCCAGTCTCCCTTAAGAGAGCAGCAGCGCATTTGTAGCACCTTTGGTGTTGCAAATGTCCATAGGCGATGGTAACCGCTTTCCATCAAGTGGGCCGTCTGCCTGTTTGCTGAAATCCTGCAATAAAAAAATAAATAAAAAATAGGAGATGACCAGAGGTTATGAGCAGTATGAACTAATTTTACAAACTCGAAAAAACCAGACAATATGGAGAGATTTACGGTCACTGAGCAAATTGAAGGCAAGAGACGTCGTGGTAGATCTCCAAATAGGTGAATCGACCGGGTTGCTGATCGGCTGGACTATTCAATGCTATCAAAGTTTTAGCGACCTTACAGTGGTTCTCAGCAATGGCGAAACGACTTGGAAGAAGAATATAAAAATATACTGTTTAATAAGCTCTGGGACGCGCTTGCTGTTACAATCAGACAAGCAAAATCGCTAGCGATATTTAAAACTATGATCAAAAAATACTCTACCTGTCGTTGGAATATGATATTTAAATTCATTTATAAACATTTATATATTTTGTAGATATGTATTTGTACGGTATGTATATTAAGTATATATCTATGTAATGTATAACATTTCTGCATATATATATATATATATATATATATATATATGTATATATATATATATATATATATATATATATATATATATATATATAATTTATGTATTAATTATTAAAATGTAAATAGTTTGTACTATATGTTACGTATACCACCATCGTCATTATCATCTCAATTCATTCCTGGGGTTGTCTGGAAGAGATCGCTTTTAGCGATAATACCGCCCTTTGTAAATAACTAGATATAATTTTAGTCTTTAAGTTCATGTTTGTATTGGTGTTTTTTTTTTATTGCAGGAGTTCAGCAGACAGGCAGACGGCCCACTTGATGGAAAGCGGTTACCATTGCCTATAGACATTTGCAACACCAAAGGTGCTACATATGCGCTGCTGCTCTCTTAAAGGGGACTGGAACCTGGTCACTAATGCCGGAACACAACTCAAGGTTGTTATGGCGACATACTCTAGATCAGGGGTGGTAGCCATCCAGTCGGGCAAATACCCTACCACCTGGCTGTGTATTGGTGTACAATAAAGAGTTATCTATTTATCTAATATTTAGCACAATTAATTTTCACGGGTATTTCTTAATTTTCATTATTTAAATAACATATTAAAACAGATTCATCGCCACGTCGTGTGTGCTATCTACATCTATGCTTGCCCTCTTGCAAACTATCAGTGCAACTTTCAACACTGCATGCGCCGCATCGACCTTCCTGTTTTTCCGTCCATCTGAAATGTTTTTCCAAAATATACTATTAGCTAATCCTGTAGCCAACCAAGAACTCGTGCCAGTGACTGTGATTTAGGGATGAATTATTCTAGACCGTGGCGGGCGCGGGCCGTGTCCGAGCCCCGTACGGCTACAGGTTCATATTATACCGAGTGTGCGCCGAGTCATTACACCGCCGCGGTGACTCGGTTACCGACGTAGTGTTATGACTTCTTAATGATTTAACACAAGTATTGATAAGTTATGGATTTCTCGCTATCGGAGATGGCAGCTATTGCCGTTGCCATTGATGAAGGAGAAGAATCAATAGCAAGAAGAAATGTAAGAAAATGGGGCGTGCACCCTATTTGGAGAAAGTGCCGTTATGAAGGAGAATTTGTTACCCTATATAGACATTTACCAGATGATGAAGACTTTGGATATTTTAAAATGTCTAAGGATAACATTTTCTTAAGTTTTCGCGACTTGTATACATAATAAAACTACTTCTTAACGGTTTTAAGCGCGGTAATTTTATTTGATTTTGGTTTTTCCGACGTTTCGGCCACTTTTCAGTGTCAGTGTCTTCCGTGATCACGGCCACTGAAAAGTGGCCGAAACGTCGGAAAAACCAAAATCAAATAAAATTACCGCGCTTAAAACCGTTAAGACGTAGTTTTATTATGTCTAAGGATAACTTTAAAATTTTACTACATAAGTTAACGCCTGCTCTTAAAAGACAGAAGGCAAAATTTCAGCCACAATAAAACCTGAAGAAAGATTAGTAGTATGTCTCAGGTATGAAAATAATTTTTTGTCGTCGAATATGAGTCAAAAATACGTGGTTCCTCCCTAAACTCGTCACTCACTCGAACACGCCGCGGAAGCTAGTTCACGTGGCGACGAGTCGAGTAGGGCGCGAGGCGGAACCGTGCGTCGTCGGGGCACGTCCGGGCCTCGTCCGAGACGCGGACGCCGCACGGTATAGCATGAACTGCATCATATAAAGTTTTCGTGAAGTTTTGAATCCGTGCCTCGTACGGGGTACGGCTCGCGCTCGCTACGGTCTAGCATAATTCATCCTTTACAATCCGCAATCGAAGGGTTACCGCAACACAGCAAACAAGGTACGTGGTTGTGCATTTGTCATTTTCCAAAAATACAAATGGAGAAATACGGTAAAAACCAATTTTGATTTTAACAAACATTTCAATTGTTTCTCAATAAATCAAATAAATTAATAAACGGATCTCAACCTGTTTGTCTTATTACAATAATAAATGTTTGTTTTCAATATTCATATTGGAAAAATACATCCAATTCGCTTCACAATGGAATAAATAACATAGGCGAGCAAAACTCATTTGAAAATATGGATATTAAATTGTATTTTTGCTATGGAAACTAAAATGCAGATTTATTGCCAATAAACTACAACGGTCATCAAAATAAAAACGGCTAAGTGCCTGTCTATACATATGTAGAATTCGGTAAATATATTTAAAAAAAATAAGATTCGTTTGAGTTCAAAATCCAAAAAAGTATTTTTTAGCATAATTAAATTTACTATAATAGTGGTCGCCCGTGGTCGAAATTCGACCATAATAATTTAATGTCAAATACTATACTTCTATACTCACAGATTTCGCCAAGGCTACACTGTTAATTTGACTTGAGCTATAAACAAAAGAGTATATATGCGTGTGTATGTCAAATACATGGTACACACACCACACTAGTATGTAATGATACTTTTGTTGATTTAATGTATTTTATATGCATAATTTGAAAAAAAAATATTAGCATTCGTCGCTTTTTCTCTATACAAACTATAATAAGTGTGCGAAATTTCATACTCCTCCGTCCGCGCAATTTTCGTAAAAAGAGGTACAAAGTTTTTGCTTCACGTATTAATATATAGTATATATTTATTTTCTCAATATGTGAATTTTCTAAAATACATTAAATTAAATTATAAACTAATACAATAAAGTACACTTATGGTGGAAATACCAACGGAGCGGACGAAACGCTATGCTTCCTCTTTCATCATACGCACCGCTGAAGAGTGGAACTCTTTACCGTCGTCTGTTTTTCCTGAAGAATACAATCTAGGTGTCTTTAAGTCTCGCGTCAATAGGTATCTCTAGGTAAGCGTGCTTCACCTTAGACTGCATTTCCGCCTGACATCAGGCGCAATGTCAGTCAAACGCGAACCTATTCATTATATATAAAAAATTAACTTGTGAGGCGTCCATTAATTACGCGAGGCGTTCAAGGGACGCAGGGACGGCAACTGAATCTCGCGTAATCTTACTCTGGGGAGATCGGGAGATTTTTTGTGTTACCAGAGTGCTACGCAAAATGTATGTTTCTCACATGAAATTTAGCTTGCTCTGCCACTGTACAACATGACGTTTGTACGTCGGTTCCTGTTTTGTCAAAATAACTACAACACTACTGTAGGGGATTGTTCTGAGTGATTTCCAATTACACACACTAGCTTTTTGATAATATATATGATTTATTGCGTAAGAGCAGTTTATGTGGTACATGTAGAAAATGCGCAGGGAGACAGAGAGGTGGCGCTGCTGTTGCATCGCGCCAGTATTGCTGTAGTACAAAATAATTAACAACTACAATAAAATGAATAATTTAAAAAATCAAACCCCCGACTGCGACAAAACAATTTAAAAGTAATGGACTAAAAAGACCGAAACAAGATTGAAAATAAAAAAACAAAATTAAAATAAACAAAGTGAAATCTGCTTCGGTATAACAGACTATATTAGGAGCTCAAAGCCTAAGTTAAATACCGCATTAAGTTAACGCTTAAGCTGTTGCTTTTAATGATGAATTAAGCTGTTTAAAACCCTTTTTCCGAGGTGTAATCCATCATGGACACACCACCGCTCGGGGACAACAGTAGGGTAGTGTTGGACTCCCGATAGCACGCTCGGACCTATACCCCGTCCACGATAACATGACGCTGACCAACAATCAAAAATATTAACACCTTAAGCTAGAGTCGAAAACACCTAAACTCGCGATAACATTAGAAAAATCCGACAAAAATTAAGAATTATTTATGTTTTGTAATAATCCTTATTTATAACCTATTTTATAAAACTATACTGTGATGTTAATTTTTAGAATTTGGTAACCCTGCGCGCCAAGTTTAAAAAAAAATATAAGTATAGGTTTGCGTTTGACCACTGTCTCACCTCATGTTGAGTGATATCGCAGTCTAGGATGGAGCACGCTTACTTAGAAAATACTTATTCACTCGTGACTTGAAGACTTCAAGATTGTATTTGTCAGGAAAAACAGACTCCGGCAAATTATTCCACTCTTCGACAATGCACACCAGAAAAGATGAAGCGAAACGCTTCGTTCTGACTGGTGGTATTTCCACAATGTAACGGTGGCGCAAACCGGTGCGTCTGGTTGTCCGATGGCAAAACGGGGATGGAGGAATCAGTTCGTGCAATTCTAAGGAACACTCCTCGAAATATATCCGATAGAAGACAGTCAGCCCCGCGACCTTGCGTCTATGCTCTAGACTCTGAAATCGAGCATAAAAAAGACTATCATTGCGGACTTGCTTCCTGGCTCTTTTCGCAATTGATCCCAACGCCTCCAGCTGGTATTTGGCTGACCCGTCCCAAAGATGAGAACAGTACTCCATGCTGGACCGAACTTGTGCTTGATATAAGTTCAGCAGTTGTTCCGATGTGAAGTACTGTCTCACCTTTGCGAGTACACCCAGATTTTTGGCCGCCACTTGCGCTAAAGACTCTATGTACGAGCCAAAATTGTGTGTTGGAGTCAAAGAGATGCCCAGAAGTCTATCAGTCAGTGTAATGGACACACCCCCGAAAGTGGGAGTCAGATCAAATAGACTCCGTTTTGCGGAGAATAGACACGCCTGAGTTTTGGAGGCGTTGAACGTATACTAAGTTTGCATCACCCCATTCGGACACTGCTTGTAGGGATACGTAAGATTTTTTTACTGCAGAAGTTAAGCAGACAGGCAGACGGCCCACTTGATGGAAAACGGTTACCATCGCCTATGGACATTTGCAACACCAAAAGTGCTACAAATGCTCTGCTGCTCTCTTAAGGGAGCGATTCACGATAACTTAAGGGAGTCTTAAGTTATTGTGATAACTTAAGGGAGTCTTAAGTTATCGTGAACGGGGAGTAATAACTAAATCTATCTCGATGCCGTATATCAAGGACCTCGGGAAACAAAGACATATCCGGTGGTACTGACGGCGACGGCCCATAGAGCCTTATCAATAAGTTGCGCGTGCAAACTTGACGCAGCACCGTCTCTAGACCAGTATCTGAACAATCAGTATCCCTACCTTATCGTTCATGGCCATTATCAGGGCGAGAGCTATTGGTGATAGTCCCTTCTTCGACGTCCTGATAGAGAGCTATTTAAAGCCTAAGCTAAGTTTATAAACCTTTTCATTGTTAATTTATTAATATATTTTTTTCATAAGAATTCTACTTAAATTAAAAGCAAATGTTTTTTAATACTTTTGTTATACAATTCTGTTAATATCTACATTCTTTTTATCCTGTAGGCGTAAAGACGCCTACAAGATAAGAACCTTCAGTGCTTGTTATTGAAACCTCTTTTGTTTAATGCTGGCCGTTTCATCGAAAAAAAAGATTTCAAGTTGGCTGTGACTTAAATATACAAAGAGTTTTTGGCGGGAGCTCAAGATTCAGATTTATTGTCTCAAAAATGTGTAAAATTATTTCAAAATTAAAAAGTAGTTATAAGATATTATTAATAAGTTTTTTTTTAGTAATGATTATGTTTTCGTCAGATATGTAAAGTATGTAGTCAAAGGTGGCTTTTCGTGTTGTCACAAGAACTCCGTTGGTTGGCGTCAGGCGATACCCTACAATTCGATTGAGCCATACGAAAACTTAATACATTAGAAGAGGCTGTATGGACTACGTTTCTTTGCCTTCCTTTATGGTGAATTGTAATACTACTACTTAAAGCTTTGTAAGTAAGTAGTTTTAGTGTCCAATAAATATAATATTGGTTAAAAATAAACAATAGTTCTAGGACACTAATTGTTTTTAACAAAATCTCTGCGTTTATGTTGAAAATTTAAATTTTTTAATAAACTATGCCTCATTCAACTACCACAAGAACGTCTACGATTGGCGTTAGTCAAAAATATTCAATTTGTATCAGACTTTTACTTAAAAATTAAGCTAAGGTTACGTTATTCTGTATATGGCTACATGCGTCTTGTTTATAGCGTTAAAAATAACGCCTTTAATGATTATCTACATTAGTGTATATAAATATATATACATTATCTGTAAATGTTTAACAGCATTAATTAATAACAATGTCGCATCAAAAATAACGCATTAAACCCATCGCTACATCTGCGTGAAACGGTCACTAACACTAACATTATCCTAGATAGAGCAGAAACGTAAAGCGAACACTTGAATATTCATGGATACTTGATTCTGATTAGTTACACAAATGCAGGATCATTTCACCAACTCGCTTCGTAACATGGACGAAGCGATGCTCCAGGGTCAACATTCCTGGATTGCAGTTTCCTCCTTCTGCGAATACGTCATGTCGTAGAAGGAGGAGTCTGAAAGAGCAAGGGAGGAGGACGCGTACGCAGACCCCGTCCGCAAGGGGCGCATCTCCTCCTCCCAAAGTTACCGTCACAGGGGGCCACTGTCACGGGAGTGACAGCGGACTCCCCCTTCCCCCCCCCCCTCCTTCTGTACGAAGTGTGTCACTCCGCTCCCCGGGGTGGCCCAGTTACAGAACGTAGGGGCGTCATGATGCTGGTATTAATCTGAAAGAGATTCCGTGACGCCCCGTAAAAGCGCTATAAATGGGCGCAGGTTTAGGTTTAGTAGGTAGTTCGGCGGCCGTTTCTCGCGACAGCTTCGTTTTAGAAGCAAGCGTGGAGAACCGGTCGCTGAGAGTCCCATTTTGGCCCTTCTCCCGTAGGACCCGAGGATCCTGTCCAAAGACATTCCCCCTGTGTTATCAAAAAAAAGGATAATTTCACCAAGTAGTTAAGATTTCAACAAAACACTTGTTGATTTTAAATCGATATTTTTCATTTTCATATATAAAACGACAGAGTTAAATGTCGCTCTAGAAGAAGCATAACCAGCTCCTTAACGTACTGAGGGATATGCCAAGTTTTCCGTCAGTGCCCATGAGGTACAAGAATAAATTCTACAATTATTCATTAAAACATTTTCTTCGCAGGTCGTCCTCAACCAACCCTGTCATGGATGATCAACAACCAACATCTAGACGACCATACGATACTCAAGAACGATGGTAAAGTCATCATTAGCAGAATTAGCGTAGGTGGTGCCGAGAGGAGCTGGCTGAATACCACCATCCGCTGTCAGGCTACCAACACCGCCTTGCTGAGCCCTCATGAAAGGACTGCTAGAGTGGAGATGCATTGTAAGTATGACTCTGAATATCTCACCAACTCCATGCTAAAATGCACTGCATAGATTGGGACTTTGAGCACCGTTTTTCGTCGTCTGCAACTTCAGTGGTTTTCTTCCTCTATGGCCATTAAACAACGAGGATTTTGGAGTCTCGAGAAAGCCTCTTTACCCCAGCCTGGACTCGGTGGACAATGACTCATCGGTGGTTGGTTTTGGAGCAGTTAGAGTCTTCCCGCATAACAGCAATCTTTTCATTAACCTGGTGCCCAATTATACTAATTCAATATCTTGGCGTTGCGAAGATATTCGAAGTATGATTTTATTGCGATAGTAACATTTATTTCGCGATTTTTCACTTATAAATATTTGAATTAACAGAATAACAATATCAGGCAAAGCTATAATTGAGACGAGTATCCGGCGATTTTGACGAGACAGTATTAGGAGAATTGGGCCTCTAGTCTGTGGTTTAGGTAGTCAGTTAACCATTTTTTGGCGTTTGATCTTTAGCTTTTAATTACTATTTGTGGCTTCTGGTGTAAACTACAATCTGGTAACTAGGTTGGGAATTTTTGGAGCCTTTCCTTAACTTCTTTCACCCAATCTGTGGAGTCAGGTAATCTTTGGCAGCTTAGCGAGGGATGCAGCTTACTCTTAAAATTTTTCTTCGGAAAATGACACTCTTACTTGAGTAGCCACAATGCCTTTATAGTCATAGGTGCCCGTAAGGTCAACACAGCAGTTAACAGCGTTTCTACTCAACATCACTCACCGGTGGTTGGTTTTCCTGGGAGTTTATGATGGGACAAAATGCTTGACCTCAAGGCCTGAGGGCTTCAAGTAAGAGCTAAGAGTTTGGAGAATCGCTCAGTGAAGTTAACAAAGTGTCTAGATATACTGATAATTGTAAGACGTAGTATAAAGTTGCACTTTATGTTGTTACTTGTCGTGTTCATCATATGAATCCGTGAAAACGACTTCTTTAGGCTCACTGATCGTGCGATTGAGTACTGTGCAATCGAACGTTTGTGGAATTGGACTTCTGTTTTGTTGAATTTGTATGCTTTTGGCGACGAATGACTTAAATTTATTAAGCGAGAAACACAATATTTTACATTATTAATTTTAAAGTTTGTTGTTTCTTTTGATTTCAACGTATTGTCTCACCGTAAATAAGTTAGTAAAATATTCACCGGAACAATTCTTATTCCGCGATTTTTTCCTGGATACGCGAAAACATTGTCATAGATATGACTGCTGGATATATTTTACGAATAGTATTTCCGAATAGCAATCTTATGTGCACAGCATCTCAGTTTTGTTATAGTTCAGGTAATTCACAGTAGGTTATATTTTTATACCTTACAGTTTTTTTCCGTGCAGGAACGGAGAAAGAATACAATTTCCTGCGGCCGGGCGGCCTGTCGTAAGAGGCGACTTAACAACCCACAGCCAGGTGGTAGGGCATTTGCCTGACTGGATGGCTACCACCCCTGGTCTAAAATATGTCGCCATAACAACCTTGAGTTGTGTTCCGGCATTAGTGACCAGGTTCCAGTTTCTCTTAAGAGAACAGCAGCGTATTTGTAGCAACTTTGCTGTTGCAAATGTCCATAGGCGATGGTAACCACTTTCCATCAAGTGGGCCGTCTGCCTGTCTGCTGATCTTCTGCAATAAAAAAAAAGAACAGTATTCTAATATACATGGTAACTACACATTAACCTGAAAATCACTCTGTCACCTTTCCTTCACTAAACAAAATGAAATTTGGCAAGATTATATATTGTATCTTAGAAGAGATTTAAAAATTTGTATATCCAGCCCATAAATCCTTAGGCTAACTATGATAAGTATTATTTAGGTTTTCGCTAAAAAAACAACTAAGCCGTCACCTACACTTAGGCCGTCAAGAAAGACGCAGAAGTGTTTCATGCTCGACTCGCTAGATTCAAACAGGGCTGGAGGTACCGGAGCGGACAAACCATTTTTTTTTTTTTTTGGCCAGGGGAAATCCGTTTGAGGACTAAGTCGCGACAGGCACAGAAGCCTGGGGGGATATTCGCGACCCGTGTGAGTGTGGGATTCGCCAGATCGGGGGTGGCACTAGCGTGCCCGGTCAGAACCGGTGCCACGCTATTGCCACTCCCCAGTTAGGGATACCCACTAAAACCCCTGGGTGTTCCGTCTTGCGCCTTATGCCAGGGCTACGTGAATGCGGGATTCCCAACTCCGCGTGCCCTGGCAGGCGTGGGCCCCCCTCACTGGGCCTCTTCCTATGCCAGGGGACGTATCCCCCGGCTACTACTAGGTCTAATCCATGCGTGGGGCGGTTTGTAATGCGCCCCATGGGAAGAGAAATGAGCTCGCGCGGAACACTCGCGCTCTCATCTCGACGGCACGTGCGGGTGAGTGAGAACCCCTATACCCCTAGGGGCCCCACCCGCGCCGCCCGCTTACGGCGGCCGAAGGTCACTGTCTGACCTCCGGCGTCGGCGCGTCCTCCTTTGGCGGGAGCGGAGCAGGGAATTACGCTCACGCTCGCGTTCCGCCTCCTCCTTCGCGAACATGACTTGCTCGCAGAAGGAGGAGACGGCCTCCCATCCGATGGAGAGCGGACAAACCACCCCTAACCCAAGAAGAAGTTCATCCGTAGATGTAGAAGATCCCCCAGGGCTGTGGCATCGGCCCCAGCATATAACGAAAGAAGAAACACCGGAATGCTTAGTAGGTCTTCCGGCAAAATCAGCCGGTGAATCCCACACTCCTCCACTGTCACGTCCCCGAGTAGTGCGGTGTCCGCAAAGGGTTTCACCTCGTCCAAAAAAGGCTTTTACTAAGATATAAAGAAATATGTGTTTCAGGGTTTTTGTAAAATCATCTCTCTAGACGCTAGGGGTGCTACGGCGGCGCTAGATTTGGGATAAGCGAACTGTGTCGATTTTATAGGAAAAGAAGTGTGAGATAATTTGCATGGAAATGTGAGAATGAGCACGCACGTACCTGATTATTTGGCATCAAATGCTGCTGCTCCTCTCTTTAACTTCCTCTTCACAAGTGACGAAACGTGGTTTATAGTATTTTATTTTGTACATATATTTATTTTTATTATATTTATAACATATTGCGGAGCGGAGTAATTGTAGTTGTATCACGATATTGTGCTCGCCCGTGGTCGAAATTCGACCATAATAATTAATTTAAATTGTAAGTTGGAAAATTATTACGGTTCTGTTGTCAAAGACTATATTTCTATAATCACAGATTTCGCCAAGCCTACACTGTTAATTTGACTTTAACAATAAACAAAAGAGTATATATGCGTGTGTGTGTTAAATACATGATAGTGTGTGTAAGTGTAGTGTGTTTTTTATTGATTTAATGTATTTTTTATGCATAATTTTTAAAAATATTAGCATTCTGCACTCCTTCTCTATATAAACTATAAGTGTGCGAAATCTCATACGCCTCCGACCGCGCAATTTTCGTAAAAAGGGGTACAAAGTTTTTGCTTCACGTATTAATATAATGATGTATTTATTGCACTTCTTATATTAGACGTATTTATTATAATATTTTACATGTGTAGTGCGTAGCGGGTTTTTTATAAAGTACATTTACGGTGTGTTGCGGACGCGATGTATTGTATGTTATAGTTATTTATATTTTTATATATTTACAAAGCGGGGCGATATAAATTTATTTTATTTGATGACATGACATGAATGACTGACATACGTTCGAAAAAGGGAACATGCCGTCAGATTCAAATTAAGAATTTTAATATTATGAAAAGAAATCGTATAGGTCGAAAGAAGGTTCTTTCTTTTTTTTTTTAATGCCGAAAGAAGGTTACTTGGCGGTATCAAGGGGGTAGTAGAGAAAATTAATCCGGACAAAATGGTAGGGAGCCGCTCTCATTTATTGCTTTCAGGGCATAATATAATTACATCTTTTCAGTACGCCCAACATCAGTGATGATCACAAACAAACCTGGACAATTATCAGCTGACACGGAGATGACCCTGGTGTGCGTGTCCCATGGAAGCAGACCTGCAGCCCAGATTTCCTGGTTTCGGGAGAATAGGAAATATACTCGAGGGAAGGTAAGGAACCACCACAAATTTGTTCTCGTGTGTCACAAACGGCAAATTGGAAAGCACCACAAATTTGTGGTCAAATACAAATAATTGAAAAGAACGTTGAACTGATGCTTTCTCCCTCTAACTACATAGAATTTGTATTAGAGTAAAAGAGACGATATAATTCTCTTGGTTTTGGCGCGGCAATTTCCATGACAGCGGGCAGCTTTGGACAAAAATAATATTAACTTTGTACCCTCAAAAGGGCTAAATTCTATGATCAAGGTTAATACGTGCGTTATTGTCGTTATTGTATTTTCTTACAGCACAATGAATTCACAAACGAAACTACAACGGTCAGCAAACTGACGATGTTGCCACAACCAGAGGACGATGGGGCTGTAATGAGATGCAGGGCTGACAATCCTGTACTCCGAGTTGCATTGGAAGACTCATTCAAGATGAGCGTTGTTTGTGAGTATGAAAAACATTTGGTTGAAACTTGAAAGTTGATCTTAAATACACGATTTGCTAAAAGTAAGCAATTTAAAAAAATGTATTCCTGTATTAAAAATCTCCACGGTTTAGAGAAATTTGCCCTTTAGAGTTAGAACAAATATTTCCTCAGGGCGGCAGTCAAAGACCTACAATTTGGTTAAAGCGTTTATTCAAAAATTATTCTAAAACTTCAAAATGGCGGCCTCTGTGGTTGAGTAGGCTAACGGCGTACCTCGCTGCAATGCAGAGGCTCCGTGTTCGATTCCTGGCATGGTAAATTTCGTAAACGAAACCGTTACTTTCTATCGTCTGGGTATCTCGGATTGGTTTCAGAGTGGTCAGTTGTATACTCATAATACATGAGTAACTTGTTTATCTTGGGACTTGGAGATATATAATTTTTATTTGTCTGTCGATTTTTTTTGTATCTAATATTATAAGTTCCAATATGATGTACATTGTACAATATTTATAGTATCACTGTATCGGATGGATCAGATCACGGTATGGAAGAGGGAGCATGAAAGTAGAGTAAACGCGGTCGAGATGCGAGCACTGCGCAAAATCTGCGGAGTGACGCTCGCGGACCGCGTTCGTAATACCGAAGTAAGAAAGAGAGTTGGTCTGAAAGAGAGTGTCGGGGTGAAGGCAAGGAAAGGAATGCTCCGGTGGTTCGGGCATGTGGAAAGAATGCATGATGAAAGAATGACTAAACAGATATATAACGCAAAAGTGGATGGATGCAGAAATCGTGGACGGCCACGACACACCTTCCATGATCAAATTGATCGTGTACTAGCAGAAGGTGATGTCAGGAGTCTTAAAAACAGACGAGCGTGCATGACAAGAGTTATGAATGTCAAAGAAGCAAGTGAGGTGTGTAAGAATAAGCCTGAATGGCGCTCTGTTGTTCATGCCTACCCCGCAAGGGAACTGGCGTGAAGTTATGTATGTATCACTGTATCTTGCCGCGTTTGTAGCTTACATAACATATACAGATTATATCTTATCACAGACAGGCCAGTCCTCACCATGTCCTTAGGGAGTACCTTGAACCCGAACGACATAAAGGAAGGAGATGACGTCTACTTCGAGTGCAATATCAAGTCCAACCCAAAAGAGCACCGAATCTCCTGGTACCATAACGTGAGTGAGTCGATAATCACTTTCTTTACATCTCTTTTATGGATTAACAGTATCTGTGGTTGAGTGTGCATTTGTCGGCCTAGTCCACTGGAACACAGGGATCTCGGGTTCGATTCCTGTCGTAATACATTAATATTAAAAAGTTTTATTCAAAACTAGCGGCTCGGCGCGGTTTTGGGCTCTGTCCGGCTCCCGTGGTATATAGCGTCATGTTATATAACCTATGACACTCCCTGTTAACGTAGCTTTCGAACAGTAAAAGAATTTTTAAAATCGGTTTAGTAGATCCAGAGATTACCCCCTACAATGTCACAAACTCACAAACTTTACCTCTTTATAATATTATAGTATAGATAAGTTCCATTGGAGAACATTTTTGAAGTTCACGTATAAGTTAAAATTTAATTTTACTTCCTATTCTATGTACACTGCTTCGCAACGTGTTATTGCTCTTAAGGACAAGAAGCATCTTAATATATATAAATCTCGTGTCACAATGTTTGTCCTCAATGGACTCCTAAACTACTTGACCGATTTTAATCAAATTTTCACACCGTGTGCAGTTTGATCCAACTTGAAAGATAGGATAGGTTACATTTGGACCCGGTAGGTGGCGCTGCAATCGGGTTCTAAGTTTTATTTCTTCAGGGCAGAACAACGTCTGCCGGGACAGCTAGTAGTTTATATTATAAACGATGCAATTTTTTTAGGTTTCTTGTCTGTTTGTTCGGGATTCACGTAAAAACTACTAGGCCGATTTCTATGCGGTTTTCGTCGATCGACAGTTAATTCTTAAATTTAAAATCTGCGCTATTCTTTATCTTGGGAATCTCGCGGGAATTTTTCTGGGAATGATTTCAAAATTGCTAGATTTAAAAAAAACGAATTCCACTGCGATTTTTGACTGATCGAAAGCAAATTTAATGTATTAAAATGTGTGATATCTTTTACACCGGGAGTCCTGCGGAAGTTTTCGCGGGAACGGTTCGTAGTTGTTCGGGAACGCAAAAATTACCTTATTCCGACACAGTTTTCACTAATTTTCAAATGCTGCGGTATTTTGTGTCCCGGTAATCCCGCGGGAATTTCAAGTCAAGCGTGGACGACGTTGTGCGCATCTCTCTCTTTTCTTCCACCATATCCCAATTACTTGGGGTCGGCACAATATGTCTTTTCCTTCCACACTCTTCTATTCTGACATACCTCTTCTGTCACACCACATATCATCATATCATCTTTCACACAATTCATCCATCTTTTTTTGGGCTACCTTTAAATTTGTATCCATCCATCTTGTAGTTTAACATTCTTTTTGTCACGTGACTTTCATCCCTCCTCATTATATGCCCATAGCAACTTAATCTTCTTCCTCTCAATTTTTCAGTCACAGGTGCGCTTATCATAGTTAATTATATTATGTATTAGTCTTGAACTTTAGTACGTAAATATTGGGAAGTATATTATGTATAGTTATGTGAAAAATTTACTTCGAGATAAATGCTTAGGTATTAAGACTAATGCTTTCCTCGCCTAAACGTCGGTTCCGTTTACCAAGAGTTTATCCGTGCAGGAACGAAGAAAGAATACAATGTCCTGCGGCCTGGCGGCCTCGTAAGCGGCGATAAAACAACCCACAGCCAGGTGGTAGGGCATTTGCCCGACTGGATGGCTACCACCCCTGGTCTAAAGTATGTCGCCATAACAACCTTGAGTTGTGTTCTGGCATTAGTGACCAGGTTCCAGTCTCCCTTAAGAGAGCAGCAGCGCATTTGTAGCACCTTTGGTGTTGCAAATGCCCATAGGCGATGGTAACCGCTTTCCATCAAGTGGGCCGTCTGCCTGTCTGCTGAACTTAAGCAATAAAAAAAAAGAGTTAAACCATTCTGAAATATCTACACAAGGAGCTCTTCTAATAGTGCCAATAAATTCAAGGACCATCAAGTCAGTCAGAACATGTCATCGGGTGTCTTCATAAGTACCAAGTCCTTGGTTCTTCAGAGGGTGACGAGGCAAGATGGCGGCCTATACACTTGCAGGGCGGCCAATCAAATGGGAGAATCGTCAAGCCAACCTGTTTATTTACGCGTACAATGTAAGTCATTTTTTTTATTACAAAACTTCTAATAGACATAGATATAGACATAGATATAGACAACACTTTATTATTCACCAAAACAAAAATTACAATAAGACAATAGTCACTTGGCAAAACAAAAGGCGGCCTTATCCAAGCCAAAAGTGATCTCTTCCAGACAACCTAACGCAAAGCAAATTCTTAAATTATCTATAATTATTATGCAACAAAGAAAAAGGATAAAGAATAAAAATGACAGCCATGGACAGCAGATTACAGTCTATTGTAAACTAGCACATACATTATTGCGTAAGACTAACATAATGATTCCTAATTGAATTTTTAAATATGGCAAAAGATTTAGCTTTTCTGACGTCAGTGGGCAAAGAGTTCCAAAGTAAGACAGCCTGCATGGCGCAGGAGTTGAAATAAAATGTTGAAGAGTGTGCAGGTGCCATTAACAGCAGATTATTAGTGGAGCGCAAATTGAGGGTGTCTAACGTATAAAGGAAGTTGAAACATTCCTTAAGATACGGAGGGTTATAAGGTATAAAGAGTATACGATATAATAAATTGAGAAGATGAGCATTCCGGCGAAGTGAGAGAGGCAACCAATCGAGCTTTTAATAATAGTTCTATGTTAAATTGTGAATCAATACAAGGAAGAAAACTTAACCTACATTATATATAATTCCTTAAGACTATAAGTAGAATAGCCCAGGTGATTGTTGTCAAAGTCAATAAAATTTATTTTGTAAATACAGGTTAAATGATGTAAGTGTAACAAAGCATGGTATCACTGTATTCTGCCGCATTTGCAGCTTAAAAAATCTATATATACATAAATCAATTGCTGTTCGTTAGTCTGGCTAAAACTCGAGAACGGCTGGACTGATTTAGCTAATTTTGGTTTTGAATTATTTGTGGAAGTCCAAGGAACGTTTAAAAGGTGAGGAAATATGGAAAAAATGTTTGGAATATAGTAAAAACAACAATTTCGCTTTCCCTTAAAAACTATTACTACCTGTCAAACATTTGATGTTCGCCCCGTCGTTCAGAAATCAAATTAAATTTAAAAGTGAAGTTTTTTTTTTAATTTTTTTGGGTTTGAATGTCAAACTTTTAGTGTTCGTTCCGGTTAAGTTTTGGCCATATTTTTTACTAACGTTGAAACATTCTGCAATTATCATTCAGATTTTTTATTTATTGATTTTGAGGCGGTACGAAGTTTGCCGGGTCAGCTAGTATTTGATAATAACATCAATAATTCAAAACGAATTAAATGATTGAGTCATAAAATCAAATAACTGTAAGTCAGTGAGTAAGGTTTCCCGAGGGCTGGCTACGTAACCTCGCTGGATCGCCATACTGAGTCCCGAGCCTGTAGCTCAAATTGGCAATAGGGGAGCGGACACAATTATATAAGTATAAAAGAAGAGCGTTAACATACCATCTTCTCATCTTACTTCTAAAACATCGCGAGAGAAATAATCTTAATCACGTCTCAAATTAATGCACTATTTGACCACTTTTACTTTACAAAATCTGTAAAGCTGCGACGTCCTGCAATTTTCACAGTCCACTATTGAATTGAATTGGAATCGTAACTTTTAAAGGTTTTGCTAGATTGTAAACGATCTCAGAGAGATCGGGGTGAAGGTAAGGAAAGGAATGCTCCGGTGGTTCGGGCATGTGGAAAGAATGCATAATGAAAGAATGACTAAACAGATATACAATGCAAAAGTGGATGGATGCAGAAGTCGTGGAAGGCCACGACACACCTTCCATGATCAAATTGATCGTGTACTAGCAGAAGGTGATGTCAGGAGCCTTAAGAACATACGAGCGTGCATGACAATAGTTATGAATGTCAAAGAAGCAAGTCAGGTGTGTAAGAATAAGCCTAAATGGCGCTCTGTTATTCGCGCCTACCCCGCAAGGGAACCGGCGTGAAGTTATGTATGTATGTAAACGATCTCAGCTCAATATTGAATCAATCTTGATGTGGCCGAGAATGATTTAATGTTAATTTTAGAGACTACGGATATTTAACAATCTGCCAGTCGATTGGACCTTAAATCGCTTTGGCATGGTTGGTGTTTTTGTGAAAGTTACATATTCGTGGGGCCTGATCGACGAGGTAGGAACTCTTCCTCTTTACTTCTTAAAATGTACAGATAAGTCAACATTTTAACTTCAAACAATTCAAATGTGCAATGTCAATATCTAACAATTGAAATTGTTTTTTAAATGAATGTTTATACAATGTTTTGCTAGGCACTTGGTGACGAAGTTTGTAAAAAAATGTGTTGGTCCCAATAAGCTTAATTTATAATTTTGAATTTCGGCATGTTGTTGAAGTATTTGACATTTTTTATGCTTTATTCTAAACTTACTAGGTTTTAAACTTATAAAGCTGCGTAATATAAGTAGAAGTAATACATAGATATAAAATGTAATTTTTTTAATAAAATAAAAATAAAAGGCAATTGACTCGGGCAATCTCGTTCGCCTGAGTTAGGAAAGCACACTAAAAAAAAAACTTATAAAGCTGAATTGTAATTGTTACCCAATTTTTTAGATTAGGTACTAAACTCTCTATCCAAAATACTAGCTAAGACGTCTGCTAAGTCTTCTAGAAAAAAATAAGAGTATTTAATACCAAAATAAGGTTGCTTAATTTTGATACACACAGACACGCCGGTCTGCGCGCAACCTACTCCTCTGTTGCTGGGAGCGCGGCTCGATGAACCTTTACGCGTACGATGCACCGTCAGCGCCGATCCTGCTGATGTCACATTTTACTGGCAGTTTAACAATAGTGGAGAAAGTTTCCAAGTGTCACCAGCTAGATACGGTAAGAGCATTGATTCGTGTTAAAAGTATCTACACTAATGCTACACGTCTTACAAAACGTGCTACACAAGTTATAATAATTTCAGGTATATAATTTTTTTTGTAATTTACTTTTATTTAATATTAGTAATTCCAAATTGTTAAATGCAACAGACGCTGTCAACCATAGATTTAACATAAACCCTGACGGTTTCCAATACTATATATAAATTTATCAATTGTAAAACGTTGTTCTGTTGTTTTGACAATTATTTTTTTAAGTACATGTAATGTACAATAAATATTATAGGTTATTATAGGTTCGCGTCACCGACATGCTCATGACTGGACAAACTAATGTTTGAGCACAATCAGTATTACCTGGAAGGACATAAAGGAAACTCACCGGATCTCCTTAAAGGGTTGGACGGCACAGTTCTTCTGTATTATTATAATTTCTGGCCACTATTATTATCTGATAAATATTTTCACACATTTGTAGCACTACACAATTTGATTTAAAGTATTTTGTAATATTAATTTTACTTAATTTCAATTTTACGCACAGAGCACAATTGCACTACCTCCTTTCTTTACGTCGATTTCTTCTCACCAGTGAGCAAGGTATATTTGGCTCAAATATAAGGAATTATGAAGGAAAGAAAGGGATGGATAATTACACGTCATGCACTCAAGCAATGTTATTTAAATAAACAATGAGGCGACGGTTTATTTATTATACTGACACAATTGCACATATCGAATTTATAAAATGTGGATTTTACCTTTAATATTAATTCAATACTATAAACGGCGTAAACATGTCCCCCAGGTTGAAAGAGTAAAGCTCTTTCAAGACAAATATGGAGGGTAAATTAGTTATAATACAATTCAAATAATTATTATTATAAGTTATAATTAATTAATCTTACTTATTAATAAATGCATACATAGTTGAGAGAAGTGGACTGTATGTGAATGTCGTCATATCGAAGCTACTGTGTAGGCAATGGATAAATTTTAATAACAGGTCTTCGATATATGCCAGTTTTAGTTCGAACATTTACTACTCTTACGACTCCATCGCGACCTGGAAATGTTTCGTCAATAATACCTATCGGCCAATCCAAAGGTGCACTATTTTCAGACTGAAGCAAAACAACAGTGCCAGTTTGAATTAAAGTTTTGTCCTGATGCCATTTATAACGTACTTGTAACGTATGGAGATATTCTAATTTCCATCTTTTCCAAAACGATTGCACGAGAGCATCAACGATACGTTTTCTATGGATTAGACTACCACTACTAAGATTAACTATGGTTTCAGAAGGAAGCGATCTTAATGGCGTTAAGTTTAAAAAATGAGCAGGAGTAAGGGCTTGTGGATCTGAAGGGTCAGAACTTAAAACTGATAATGGTCGTGAATTTAATAATGCCTCGATTTGAGTGAGGACTGTTATCATTTCTTCAGAAGTTAGTAACTGATTACCAATTACTTTATTTAGATGAGTCTTGATACATCGTATATTTCCCTCCCAAATGCCTCCGAAATGAGGAGATAGCGGAGGGTTAAATTTCCATATTATAGCGTTGTCTCGTAATTCATTTGAAAATTTATCACTGTATTGTTCAGAGGAGATCAATTCGTACATCTCTTTAAGATAAGATTGGGTTCCCAAAAAATTGGATCCGCAATCTGTATAGACAACCTTAATAGGGCCGCGCCGAGATAAAAAACGCTTAAATGCATTCAAAAAAGAAGCAGTACTTAAATCTGTTGACAGCTCGATATGGACTGCTTTCGTCACAAGACATATGAACATGCAAATATATGCCTTTATGCTATGAACACCACGACGCCTAAATGGGATAACACGTAATGGTCCGGCGTAGTCTATGCCCGTGTGATAGAAGGCCTTTGCTTCTTGAACCCTACACGCTGGAAGATCAGCCATTAATGGATAATTATTCCTAGGATTGCATTTGAAACAAATATTACATTTTTGTATTCGCTTCCTAACAATGTTTCTTGCCGAGAGAATCCAGTAGTTTTGACGAATTAGAGACATTAATAATTGTGGGCCAGTGTGTAAATATTTTTTATGATAATAATCTATTATTATATTAACAATATGATCTCGACTTGGAAGAAGAATAGGATGTTGACTATCAAAATCTAAATTAGCATTTCCCAATCTACCTCCAACGCGAAGAATGCCATTGTGGACAAATGTTCTAAGCCTTTGAAGGGATGGCGACAATTTCTTCCCTAATTGAGCATTTTTTAATTCATTAGAGAAATGAACCCTTTGAAGTACCTTGATGATAGCCGTCTCCGCGATCTTTAAATGAGAAATATCAAACTTCCTTGGTAATACTTTAATAAATTTGAGAACGTATATTACAATTCGTATTAATTTTGACCATGATGAAATACGACCTGCAAGGTCATACAAAATAAATTCATTAGGGTTTTCAACTGTGGATACCATAACCGTAGTTTTCGTTTCAGGTATGTCCTTTACAGTTGAAACATCAAAGGTTTTGACGGGCCATTCATTAATAGGCGAGTGAGCGAACCTTGGTCCATTAAACCAAAGTGGGTGTTCCATCAATTGTGAAGGTGATAAACCGCGTGACAAGCAATCGGCTGGATTTTCTTTACCCGCTATGAAATAAAAGTTTTTTGGATGTATTTCATCTTGAATTTTTGTTACTCTATTAGCTACAAATGTTTGCCATCGTGCTGGTGATGAATTAATCCAGGCCAGAGCAACTGTACTATCCGTAAAAGCAAAAACATTACTAATTTTAGCGCGATATGAATAGGTGTCAATAACTACTCGCATTAACTTAGCAAGAACTAAATTCCCACAAAGTTCAAGTCTAGCCAAAGAAATATTACGTAGAGGTGCTACCCTAGATTTAGCAGAAACAATATTAATAAGAAATGTATTGGTCTGAGGAAAACAAACATGTAAATATACGACGCCGCCATAAGCCTTTTCAGAAGCATCAGCGAATCCTAGGACGCTAATTACGCAGTCCGTGACGATACCTGAATGCCGTGGGATTCGTATGTTCTCCAGAATAGGGAGCTCTGACTCAAACTGACGCCATAATGCCACTATATGTTGTGGAGGTGTTTCATCCCAATCGATGTTATTCGCCCACAATGTTTTAATGATGAGTTTTGCTAATAAGGTAACAGGGGCTACAAAGCCCATGAGATCCCATAATCGAGCAATAACAGAAAGAATATTTCTCTTAGTACATTCACGATACTGTAAATTGACAGTAAACTTGAATACGTCTTCGACTGGATGCCATTGTAGTCCGAGAATTTTAAGATGACTTTCAGGACTAAATTCGATTATTTCCGATATACGATGAGCAGGTGGTATTTTGGCAAGTACTTCAGGAGAGTTGCTAGAAAATTTCACTAGCTCAAACCCACCAGCAAGAAACAGTTCAATAAGCTGATTAGAAAGTTCGACAGCTGTGTTTGCATCTAAACAGGACGTAGCCATATCATCTGTAAATATATCACGATCTGCTACAGGTGCCGCTAGCGGATAATGAGATCCTTCGTCAGTTACTAACTGACGCACTGTTCTAATAGCTAGAAATGGACTGCAGCATAGACCAAAGGGTACGCGGGTAACTTCGTATAGTTGTAACTCATCTTTGGGATCAAACCGATAAAGCAATCTCTGAAATTTCCTATCTTGTTCTCTAACTAAAATACGGAGGTACATCTGCCTAATATCCGCACTTATGGCAATAGCGTGAAGTCTAAAATTCAGGATTATTTTAAATAAATCGTTTTGAAGATTTGGTCCTATATGTAATATGTCATTGAGTGATAATCCTGATGACGATTTCATACTACCGTCTAATACAACTCTTAGTTTGGTAGTGTTTTTGTCAGATCTAATTACACAATGATGTGGAATTATATATTGAAGTGATGAATTATCAACATTTGAGCAGGTAACTAAGTAACCCTTATTCAAATAATCCTTTATTACTGCATCATATTCCATTTTTACTTCAGGGCGTGATAACAACTTTCGCTCTAATGAAAGAAACCTACGCTTTGAGGCCTGTAGTGAGTCACCTAATTTAGACGCACTGTTGTTAAATGGTAATGAAACTACGTAGCGACCTAAATCATCGCGTGTAGTTGTACTGCGATAGAAGTTCTCACAATCTTGTTCATCTTGCGTGTATGGCTTTACATTAGGCACCTCCTCTACTTCAAAAAATCGACTAATGCAATCAGGTAATAATGTATTGTCCAATGTACAATATGTATATGTATTTTTTGAAGGGGACACTAAAACCGGAGCTTGGCCGACAATAAGATATCCAAACTTGGTATTAATTGCTACAGGTTCCCCAGGGGCCCTCGATATAGTGTGCGGTAATAAACTACGAGCAAAGATATCCGAACCTAGAATTATATCTATTTTACCAGGTTCTGAATAATTGCAATCAGCTAATTTAATATTTTGCAAATAATCTAAACGAGTAATGTCAATTTTTGCGGTTGGCAACTCGCTAGTGATCTTCCGAATTACTAAGGGTCGGACTGTAACGTGAAACGATTCGTCTATTTGAGAACACAAAGTAATACATGCATATCCTTCGATTAAATTTTTCACGTTGCCTACTCCGCAAACTTGTTTGGTTTGAGATGAAAATATAGGCAGATTTAATTTATTACAGCATTCAAGTGTGATTAAGTCACGTTGAGATGCACTGTCAATTAATACGCGGACTGTATTTAATTTTCCCGTATTATCTAAAATGTTGCACTGTGCTGTACCGAGCAAAACAGTTTTATTAGATTGTGTATCGGAATTACATTCAGTGGCTGTGCAGCGCTCGTCTAATGCGCATAGTGACACAGCGCCAACGTTACTTTGACTAAAATCCGACGATAATCGTTCTTCTACTTGCGGTGCGCTCGACTGACTATTATTATTATCGTTTAATACTACATTCACTGCTGAACGCATGTGACCCGTTTTCTCATTGTCTATAAAATGCAATAGTTCGTGATGACTACAAGAACAAATGCCACATCTTGTATTTGATTTACAATTACGCACCGTGTGACCCGTCCTTAAACAGTTAACACAAAATTTATTCGTTTTTATGAAGGTAAAACGTTCCCGAGGTGTAATTAATTTAAACTTAGAACAAATATTTAGTTCAGAATGATCAGTCTGCCCACAGAACACGCATTTGCATTGCTCGTGAACTACAAATGTATTCACATTGTTATCTTTATTATTTGAACGAAATTTTCTATTTCCACTAATTTGTGAATTAATTTTAGGTTTTATATTTTTATTATAATTTTGAGTATTTGTGACGTTATAAACACGCTGTAAAATATGTGACTGGTTTCTAATAAATTCTATAAATTCATTGCAAGTAGGTAGTTTCTCAGAGTTGCAATGACTCATTTCAAATGATTTCATAATTTCCAAATTAATTTTCTTGCAACCTAAATGAATAAATATAAAATCCTCAAGACTTTCAAATTTTAATTGTTTTAATGAACTAATTAATGAGGAGTATTTATCAATAAAATTCTCAAGACTAATGGGATCCGATTCGTTAACCGACGGGAGGGATAATATTTTGTCCAGGTAATTAGCGGCCAGTCTGCGCTTGTCATTATATTTGTTTACTAAAGTTTGCCATAAAACAGGATAATTTTCTGCAGTAGGCATAAAACCGTGACAAATAATCTGAGCGTTACCCGTTAATTTTCCCATTAAGTACTGAATTTTTTCACTATCCGTGAGATTATTGTTTTCATGGATAGCCGATTTAAATGTTTCATAAAATATAGGCCATCCTTCCAAATCACCATTAAAGGAACATAATTCTAAACGCGGTAGCTTCGGATACTGTCGCTGAGACTCAAATTTGTTCTCACTTACAGAATTCGTCATGTTGTGCGTATTTTGACGCGATGACATTAATTCCGATAACTTATATTTAACGCGAGAATATAAATCATCAAATGCTGTCAAGGACTCGTAACTGGGTTCCGACGCATTTGCATTTGATGCCAATAAGTCATTACGTTCATCAAGTGATTGGATAAACTCTGTTCGTACCATATCAATTGTATTAGCTTTCGACATGAAAACATTCACACTTTCCTCATCCGACAATCGAGACAAACTATCGTAAATAGATTGCATTCGAGAAAAGTATGCATTAATTTTACTTTGTAATTTGCGTACATTACGTTCAAAAACTATATCAGACTTTGCAGTAGCCATTTTAGTTAATTATTAACGACGATATTTGAATTTCAATACAAGTCGAACCGTTATCGATATGTGAAATTGTGCCTAATTATTTTAAATTTGTGCAATATCCGGCCGAAGTGATCAATTATGGTTACGCTTTGTTCAATTTCAACAAACTAATGTTTGAGCACAATCAGTATTACCTGGAAGGACATAAAGGAAACTCACCGGATCTCCTTAAAGGGTTGGACGGCACAGTTCGTCTGTATTATTATAATTTCTGGCCACTATTATTATCTGATAAATATTTCACACATTTGTAGCACTACACAATTTGATTTAAAGTATTTTGTAATATTAATTTTACTTAATTTCAATTTTACGCACAGAGCACAATTGCACTACCTCCTTTCTTTACGTCGATTTCTTCTCACCAGTGAGCAAGGTATATTTGGCTCAAATATAAGGAATTATGAAGGAAAGAAAGGGATGGATAATTACACGTCATGCACTCAAGCAATGTTATTTAAATAAACAATGAGGCGACGGTTTATTTATTATACTGACACAATTGCACATATCGAATTTATAAAATGTGGATTTTACCTTTAATATTAATTCAATACTATAAACGGCGTAAACAATTATGAAATTTCTAATTTTAATTCTGAAAGTTCTAAGTTTTCACTTCTATCGGCAGTCTCTATAACTGCCAATTTTTTTTATACACTAAATTATAACCTAAAAGATATCTGATTTGCTCCAAGAGTTGTGAATTTACATTTAATCAAATGTTGTCTGGACAAGATCTTTCTTTTTATCATAAGCTTGGACAATCAGTCCATAGTGTAGGAATTTAAAGCAAAGGTATAATATATGTTTCGATTCATTTAATTAATAAATATATTTTTAAAAAAACGTGTGCGCCTCGGGACGCCCGACAGAAGTGATAACTTAAACGAATCTAAAGTGAACTATTTAATGTTGAAATTGTTTAACTTGAGAAAAGCTTAGGTTATTACTTAAATTTTATATATATTAATATGATAATGTAAGGAAAGGTTTATTAATCATAAAATATATTTTATTCTTAGTTACAATTCTTGAATATGTACATTACATTTCTTTGTATGTACATTATTAGCGTTATTTAATCGTAATTACCGAAATACGGCTAGTGCTGTGGGTTAGAGTGAGAGAGGAGGAGCCTGCCTACCGCTGCCGTGTGCGTGAGAGAAAGGGAATCCAGACAGACTGGCGCCGTAACGCGTTACGTAACGAAGCGATTTAGCTTATTTTCTACCTTAATATTAATTTAAAATAAACTTCATAGATTTAAGAAATGAGATCACACATACGACCTATTGTGAGAAAAATTATTTAGTTTAAGAAATATATTTTCATGAAAAATCAAACACCGCACCATCTATTAGACGGTTTAAATGTAATGTAGTTATCCTACCTTGGTATTCTTTTTAAAACAGACCTCGTCTAAACAATCATGGTGATGTTAAGCAGTATATATTACCATTATGTGGTAGTTTAGTATTTAAACAGATGAAATTGTAATTGCTGATATTTAAAAAGACTGAAAAATAATAGTATAGTATAACATTTTCTACTTTCTGTGAATTTTATGTTAAATTCGAGTGAGAAACACAGGATACGTGCGCTACACGTGACGTTCTTTTCTGAACTAGTTACATTCGCATAATTGAACGCGCAATTGTTTGCTTATACCAATCAAGTTGATGCTGGTACGCCAAAACTCCAATACAATGGGTGGCATTTTAAACTTTCTTTTTTTTATTGTTTTGTATTGCAAGTACCGTAAACTTAATTAAATGTTGTATAGAGCAGTAGTTAAAACATGTTACACACTGTTGTTACAAATAAAGAAAATACTGTAAAAATACAACAACAACACAATGTTAAAAATAAAATAAAAAACCAAAGAGAGTATCACGTACAGAAGCCGTCGTAAAAGTTAAACTTAATCCGGTTTATAACCGGCTAACACCGAAACACCGGTTCAAATTACTAAATTTATTACCGGCCAGTTCTAAGTTTGATAATATTCTTACGATGCTTAGCCACGTTTATTTTTAAATTTAAAAACCGGTTTAAATGTGTAAAAATTAACAACATACCTATGACGGGGGGGGGGGGAGTCAGCTCCTCCTCCTTGGCCACAGAATAGGTTTAGCTGGGTCAATGAACTATAGAAGATCATTATGTAGTACTAGTGGTCGCCCATGCTCGAAATTCGACCATAATAATTAATGTCAAAGACTATACTTCTATGATCACAGATTTCGCCAAGGCAACACTGCTAATTTGACTTGAACAATAAACAACAGAGTATATATGCGTGTGTGTGTCAAATACATGGTAGTGTGTGTGTAATGCTTTTTTTATTGATTTAATGTATTTTTTTTGCATAGTTTAAAAAAAATATTAGCATTCGTTGCTTCTTCTCTATATCCTATTCCTATAATTGTAATAAACGCGAAAGTTTTTTAAGAATGTATGTATGTTTGTTACTCTTTCACGCAAAAACTACTGAATAGATTTTGATAACACTTTACAGTAATATAGCTTACACATCAGAATAACACATAGGCTATAATTTATAAAGATATAGTGTGAATTATCCAAAATATAATGATTTTCCCTCACCACGCGGGTAAAACCGCGGGCGCAGCTAGTAAACTATAAGTGTGCGAAATTTCATACTCCTCCGTCCGCGCAATTTTCGTAAAAAAGGGGTACAAAGTTCTTGCTTCACGTATTAATATATAGTATATAAGGTATTTTTTTTTATTGCAGGAGATCAGCAGACAGGCAGACGGCCTACTTCATGGAAAGCGGTTACCATCGTCTATGGACATTTGCAACAGCAAAGTTGCTACAAATGCGCTGCTGCTCTCTTAAGGGAGACTGGAACCTGGTCACTAATGCCGGAACACAACTCAAGGTTGTTATGGCGACATACTTTAGACCAGGGGTGGTAGCCATCCATTAATGTGTTCTGTGACAACCGGTGGACTCCTATGCAGAAAAGGGTACACTGGCCTGTCGAAGCCTGGGAGTTCTTCAAGTCAAGTAGTTCCACAGCTCTTATAATAGCTACATCGGTAACAGTCCGCGTCTGTTATATGTTCGCAGGTTTTCTTAGGCAAAGTAAGGTACCCAGAACAATTAGGGATGATAACATAGATTTGTTTAAAAAAAAAATTAAAAAAAGGGTACTAGCAAAAGTTGATGTCAGGAGCCTTAAGAACAGACGAGCGTGCATGACAAGAGTTATAAATGTCAAAGAAGCAAGTGAGGTGTGTAAGAATAAGTTTAAATGGCGCTCTGTTGTTCGTGCCTACCCCGCAAGGGAATTGGCGTGAAGTTATGTATGTATGTATGTTTAAAAAAAGGCTACAAAAGATATTAGTCGAAAAATGCTATTACATTAAATTTTTTCTTGATATATAATATATACTTTGAGATACTTTATTATTCTAATATTTTATTTTTTACATTTTTGACATTGTTTTTACCTATATAGAATAACTCTGCACTTGACATATTATCTATGATCACTGTATAATTCTAGAGAAAAAGTAAAATTAATGTCTGTGGATTGAGTGGATTACACTGTTTTTATTAATTAGTTGCTTTTCAACTTAATTACTATTTGCATGCCTCAAAGGGCAAAAACATGTGAAACATAAAATAATATATTGTACATACACATATACATACCTAACTTCACGCCAGTTCCCTTGCGGGGTAGGCACGAACAACAGAGTGCCATTTAGGCTTATTCTTACACACCTCACTTGCCTCTTTGACATTCATAACTCTTGTCATGCAAGCTCGTCTGTTCTTAAGGCTCCTGACATCACCTTCTGCTTGTACACGATCAATTTGATCATGGAAGGTGTGTCGTGGCCTTCCACGACTTCTGCATCCATCCACTTTTGCATTGTATATCTGTTTAGTCATTCTTTCATCATGCATTCTTTCCACATGCCCGAACCACCGGAGCATTCCTTTTCTTACCTTCACCCCGACACTCTCTTTCAGACCAACTCTCTTTCTTAATATATTGTCATCTAATATTTTTATTAACCGTGTTTTTAAGCAAATAAATGATTTCGTGCCTTAAATAAATAAAATCAGCTCAATTAATTATATTCAATTTTAATTAGTAGAACAGTTAAATATTACATCTATGGATAAGAACTCACCCCAGCGGGAACACGTAGTTAATTTAATGCAGTTAAGAGAAGTTTTCAAAACGTATGGCGTAATATTTATAAAAGAAATTATGAACAGCTGATATTTGAATTTCGTGCGAGAGAGAGTGAACCGCCGCCACAATTTTTTTTTTAACTCTTGACAGTGACGTAGTTTGCTAGACAATTAGTACTGTCATTGGCTATGTCTATATGATTTTTTTTAATGGTGCAAGTGAAATGTTACATACCTTCATTCATAATCCGCATCAAGGTTAGTATTATATGCAGATTTGTGTTGTTGATCGATATTATGGACAGTCTAATTTTCAGAAATACCTGTTTAAAATCCAAAGATTTTTCAAACTGCTGTACTAGAATTTTTTTGAAAATCATACTTAAGTGATATTCGATAACGATTAAGTAGATTTCCTATTCTGTGTATGCTTCTTCGTAACGTATTATTATTATTATAGCCGTTTTAAGTTGAGTAACTTCTTAACAACACGCCTAGTTATTTAAGTGGAAGGTCTAATAAGTATTTAGTCTAATAACAGTGGTGAATTTACTAATAGGCTGAGTAGGCTGGAGCCTAGGGCGGCAGAGTTTGGAGAGGCGGCAAATTTGGGTCAATTTTTTTTTTCTTACAGAAATTAAAAATATCATATTTATATACTTAAATGTTCCTGATTAATCACATAAAAAATATCTTAAATTATCCAGTTTCCATTACTCATTCAACGCCTATGCGTTTAATTATTACTATTAATAAATTTAAAATCTTATTATGTCCACCCACAGTGTGGACCTAGTAAGAGTTGATCCGTGGCCTCCACATGAACAATTATTTATTCAACATTTTTTTTTAATAATTTGAGTAGTAGCGTTTGGCTACGGCAAGACCAAACACATTGATCTCAGTTCACAATCTACTAATTACGTGGAAAAGATGATGTAATAGTGCACAAATTATAATGTTACAATTTTTTTCTTTAGTAGGATATCGTTTTGTACAGGTCGGTAGGAGCGGCAAAATTTGAATAGGCTGCAGGCGGCAAATGTCTAAATTCGCCCCTAGTCTAATAATAGATAGATACACTTTATTGTTCATCAAAACAAAAATTCCAAAAAATACACAACAAGGTAGTAGTTACTTGGTAAAACAAAAGGCTGCCTTATTGCTAAAAGAGATCTCTTCCAAGTAACCTGACTCACTCAAGAATGTTTGTAATATTATTTTAATCTTTGTTTTTAATAAATGTCTTTTACACTACAAACAAAAACTTAGAAATTAAATACTATTATAAACATATTTACAAGTAAAAGATCGCTGTTTGTGAGGAGCGTTCCCAAAATGCTGGCCGCATTCTCACGTTATAAGGCAACGCGAATCCGTTGCCCTAAATATAGGCCAGCCCTTTGGTCACGCGAGACTTCTTTCAATCGCCTTGAAAGTTCTCAATAAAGTTGATAAGCCTCACGTTATGTTTTTATATTTTAATAGGAAATTGAAAGGTGTGATGTTCTGCTAGATAGTTTTATTTTCAAAAATGCATAAAGCTAGAAATTTATCGTTCTTTATCGAGTAGAAATTTCTGAAGAATGGTATAAATTTATCCACTGTAGACTGGTGCAACAGCATTTTCGCAGATCCCTTATCAGACTCTGCCAATAAACTTATTATTTACGTCCCTATTAATATTATAAATGCGAAAGTAACTCTGTCTGTCTGTCTGTTCCGTTTTCACGGAAAAACTACTGGACCGATTTGGCTGAAATTCAGTATATATATATTTTCGATGCCGAGAATGAACATAGGATATTTTTTATCCCGAAAAATGGGATAGTTTCCGGGATAAAAATATATTTGTCTTTTTGTTTGTTATCCTTTTATGGAAAGACTATTGGACCGATTTGGCTGAAACTCGGTACACATATAATTTGAATACCGAGACTGGCCAAGGGATACTTTTTATCCCGGATAATGGGATACATTTTGGGATAGATTTATGTAAAGTTTATCCCTGAAACTAGGACTGGTTTTGTGATTTTGTCCATTTCGTCCACTGGGTCTACTGTGTCCACTGGGTCCACTTGGTCCACTGGGTCCACTTGGACCACTGTGTCCACTTGGTCCATGTTATGTATTTTGTCATTTTTGTCAATTTTTGTCATTTATGTAGTTTAAATATAGACGGGGGTGGTATAGTTTGCGATATAAAATGAAGTGAATGTTTCGGATGCAAATACATAAAAATTTAATACAATGTAACCTGTACTACTTGCTCTTTAAACAAGAGACACGCACTAGAGGTTGACCCGCGGCGCGGCCGCGGGGTAAACTCTAGTATAGGTATAAATTGATTGTTAATTATTAAGGTGACATAGCCAAGTCGTTGCTATGCCTTTAGGAGTTTGAGTTATGAGGTTATCAAATGCTTCTTAAGGTTTTTATATCTAATCACAAGCTCATTACCTCTTCGGTTTATTTCACTGTCCGGGTAACGACATGAATTTGGCCGTTTTTAAAATTTTATTTGCATCTTTCGTACTCCCATCTGACCTAACAAGAACACGTAAATTCACCTGGCCCGGGAAATCAGTTGTGAACTTTGCCAAAGTGGTCATAGATCGCCCCGGAGTGGTTCCTAGCGAGTCCAAGTTGCCTCGTTACTCGCTCGCATATTGCCCCGGACCGGATTGTGGGGCAACTTTACCCGTATTTTAAATCGGCTGATTGGTGCACGGTGTTATTGCAAGCGATTTTTATTCTCAACTACAACTTTTAACGAGGCTTCGAATATGGCATAAGCATGTCGAGGGTCCGTTCAGAATGGTGCTGTTATCTTCTTTCTATTACACAAGTGTTATAAAATTTCATCGGGCCGTAGGTATAGGTGTTTACTTCACTAAAAAGAAAATATGTGCATTGTGCATGTTTAATGCCTTTACTATATAGAGATTGGTTTTCTTGTTGTTTGCAACCTAGCAAACTAAGTTTTAGGTATTTAAAATTTACAAAATAATATAAAGCTATACGGAAGCCGTCTTAAATACTACCAGCACCTTAATAACAAGCTAATTTTATATCAAGTAGGTCTTCTGCATATTTATTTTTATCAGGCAATAAAAATTACGTAAATGAAGGGAACGGAAAAAATCTATCAATTGAGTTTCTTCGTTTGCTTCTTTATTTTATTGAAAAAACAAATAGTTTACAGCTGCACCTTGTTTTTTTCTTACATGATAAATTTTTGGATAAGATTTTAGTTAAAATGTTTCTTTAGATGATTAATATAAAATATTTACTACTGTAATATCTACAAAATCTAAGTCGCTCAACGGGCTATGGAGCGAACTATGTTGGGTGTTTCTCTAATGGATAGAATTAGAAATGAGGATATCTGTAAGAGAATCAAGGTAACCGACATAGCTCGCAAAATTGGCAAGTTGAAGTGGCAGTCAGCCAGTTACATCTGTCGCGGGACCAATGGCCGATAGAGCAGACGAGTCTTGGTAACTGGAAACCGCGTCTCGGTGAACCTAGTGTCGGACGCCTTCCAGCCCGATTGACCGACGACCTGCGCAAGGTCGCCAGTAGGCGCTGGATGAGCAAGGCGGAGGACTGGGATGAATGGAACCGACTTGGGGAGGCCTACATCCAGCTGTGGACTGTGATTGGCTGACACCAACTTGGGGAGGCCTACATCTAGCTGTGGACTGTGATTGGCTGACGACGACGACTGTAATATCTAATTTTAAATGTGACTTAAGTTGTTTAAGACATTTAAATATCAAAACATAATTAAATTCATTGCAAAAATCCTGTTTGTAATGTACGAAAATGATCTTCTAATGAAAAACAGTGTATAGGTATTTATGTACCTATAAAGCTGTGACCAGAATCTATAATCGCTCGCCACCCGCTACCCGCGCTAACCCAGACCATGCAATTCATCCACAGAAGTTGTGGATTCGCGAAATGTTTTAATTAACTCACTAAATTATTAATTTAACACCAAGTTCCTGTGACTCGGTAGTTATCGCACTCCGTGATAACTTTGATTCATGGATTTGATCGGTTTGATTTAAATAAATTAAGTTTCGGTGAACGTTTTAAACGATAGGATATCTTCGATAACTGGTTTTACGAGGATGAATAAAAAAGTTCTTGGAATCAATGTTAAAAAATACAAAGTTTTACCAAAAATATTAATACGTGAAGCAAAAACTTTGTACCCCTTTTTACGAAAATTGCGCGGACGGAGGAGTATGAAATTTCGCACACTTATAGATTATGTACAGAAGGAGTGCAAAGTGCTATTTTTTTTAATTATGCATAAAAAATACATTAAATCAATAAAAAAAAACATTGCACACATTACCATATTGTAGACACACACACGCATATTTGTTTTGTTTATTGTTAAATTCAAATTAACAATGTAGCCTTGGCGAAATCTGTGATTATAGAAGTATAAGTCTTTGACAACGGAACCTCAATAATGTTCAAACTTATAATTTTAATTAATTATGATCGAATTTTGACCAATGGGCGACCAATAGTATTTTATTATTTTATATAATCTCTCTCCAATGCAATGCATTTAGAACAAATAACTCGTTTCTAACTTCCTTGCGAAAAAATTGTTTTTCTTGAATCTCGAAAAACTTCTCTACGGCAGCCATAACCGCGTCATTATCGTGAAATTTAGTTCGACGAATTTCCTCTTTTAACTTTGGGAATAAGTGAAAATCACTGAAAGTCACTTGGGGCTAAGTTCGGAGAATATGGTGGATGGTCAAGGGGATTGTAGCCAGCACAGCGGATTGCGTTCAACACAACTTAGGATCGATGAACGGGAGCGTTATCGTGAAGAAACAACACGCCCAATGACAGTTTTCCACGACGTTTGTTTTAATCGCTTCCCGCAGTTTAGAAATTAAATGTACATAATAGGGTCCAGTATGCGTCTGGTCTTTTGGCATGTAATCAATAAAAAGGATTCCTTCCCTATCCCAAAACTCTGAGGCCATAACTTTGCCAGCGGTAGGAGCAACTCGAAATTTCTTAATAGATTGAGAGGATCGTCATTTCCAAGACATGCTTTGTCTCTTAGTTTCAGAATCGGAATGGTAACCCACGTTTAATCCATGGTGAACGGCAAAAATGATCCTAATCACACTGGAACATTTCGAGATTACGCTTAGAAATTACCAAATGTCGTTTTTTTGTTTTCGTCCGTTAACATTCGTGGCTATCTATCGCTATCTTGCAGACACTTTTTTGAACCCCAGTGAAACAATTAAAATGGATTGAACGCCACCAAAAGATATCTTTAGGATCTCAGCTAAATGTTTTATAGTTATTCATCTGTCTTCCAAAACTAGATTCTCAACCTTTTTGAAATTTTCTTCCGTAACTGAGGTTGTAGGCCGCCCAGAACGAGGGTCATCTTTACAGTTGGTCTACCTCTATTAAATTCAGTCACCCAGTACGCAACCGTGAAATAAAGCACAGCAACATCCCCTAATGTCTGCTGCAAGTCAGAAAAAAATTCATTCGTACACAATTTTTTCCATGCTGAGATAATTTATCACCGCACGTAACTCACTCTTATCCACATTTTTGCATTTTCAGCAACTCGTTGCACAGAACAATTTATTACGTGCGAACGAACTGACAAAAACTAGTGACAGTTGGCATAAATATTGTGTAATTCAGTGGAAGCAGTGCATCCACACCTGCTGCGATGGGTTGCGCGGAAACGCGGGACCCTGACGTTCAGGATGACGCGGTATGGACGCCGCAGGGATTTGAACTCGAGGCTGTTGTAGGTCCCATGGATTCGCTGGGCAACCTGGTCCAGGCCATGCTGCATAGCGACGATCATTGGGAGGGAGCGTCCAAATTTATTTGAAACGAACCCATATTCGAAGATTATAAGCTGATTATTGGCTTGATATACAAGAATTACTATTTTCTCACAGCCCGGCCGTCTCCACCGCGAAATTGCACAGCCCAAAGGGTCTTGAAGAGCAATGACGCTTATCTCGTGGTGAAGTGCATAGCAGGATATGACGGAGGTCTTACACAACATTTCACTTTGGACGCCCTTGGAGACACCAGTAGGACGTTGGTCAACACTACCGCTGGATACGTTGGTATGTTGAAGGTTGATCGCTTCTTTACTCTTCTAGCTCATAAGTCTGTGTGATGTACATAGTCTAACTAAAGTATGACCTTGTTAATCCGGACCCCCGGCTTATTCGGTGTTCGCGGTAACCAGGACAAGCAACGGCCTTAAACACTGCTTTAAAATGGACGGAAAATAACGAGTGTAACAACCACGAAGGTATGTTTGTGCGTCGACTAAGGGATCGAGAAGAGGATTACAGACTTTCCAAGAAGGATTAGATTTCTTCTTTTTTTAACTTTATGTCAAGTGTATAAGTCAAGTATATAATAACTAGCTGTCCTGGCAGACGTTGTCCTGCCCTGGAAAAATAAAAATCTAGGACCCGATTCTTGTGCCTCCTACCGGTTCCTATGGTGAATCTAAATCATCCGGGGGACCCACTCAAACACACACAAAAAATTTCATCAAAATCGGTAATTAGTTCTTAAGTCAATAAAAAAAAAGTTTTTTTTATTTTTTATTGCAGGAGTTCAGCAGACAGGCAGACGACCCACTTGATGGAAAGCGGTTACCATCACCCATGGACATTTGCAACACCATAGGTGTTACAAATGCGCTGCTGCTCTCTTAAGGGAGACTGGAACCCGGTCACTAATGCCGGAACACAACTCAAGGATGTTATAGCGACATACTTTAGACCAGGGGTGGTAGCCATCCAGTCGGGCAAATACCCTAGCCACATCTGGGCTCGGGACTCCCACTGTAGGGGAACGGACAGTTTACCCGCCACGCTTGTCCAAAGCGGCTTGGCAGGTTAGACACATAGGTTATCTCGATGCGCAGGTTTCATTACGATGTTTTCCTTAGCACGTGGTAATTGTAACACTATGCACATTAGGTCAGAAAACTGCCTAAGCATGCATTCCGGCCGGAGTTCGAAGTTTCAAACTCGCGTCCTTTGAGTTTGTGTCGCAGGCGCTAGTCATTACGCTATCACGACTTGTGTGTGTAGATTACATCTTAGTAATAATTCCCCACATGTACATTGCAAACTACAATACATATTTCTGTCTTGTTTATCTCACTTGTCTTTACTTAGTTTTCAATTATTAATGTTAGAAACTTAGGTCGAACAATTAAACATATTACGATTACAGTATTGCAGACCACAATTCGGACGCTTTGACGATCCGCAAAGGACCTTGTTTTTGCCTATCCTGGTTATCGAGGCCCTGCTGAATTGCTGTAATAGAACTGTAGGGTGGGGTTCAGTTTGGGGTCTTACACTATCTTTATCAAACTGCAATTCCCACAACAGAGCTCATTTGCTCCATCAGCTTTATTCGTGCAGGATCGGAGAAAGAATACTAATTCCTGAGCACGGGCTGCCTGTCGTAAGAGGCTATAAAACGACCCACAGCCAGATGGTAGGGCGTTTGACAGTCTAAATTGCTACCACTCCTGGTTTCAGGCAAACCGCCATAAGAACCTTGAATTATGTTCCGACATTAGTAGTTCAGATCCGGTCCTTCCTTCGGGGCTAGCAGCATATTGTTAGCACCTTTACTTACTCCGTTGGTTCAGCGACCCAAAGTGGGTGAAAGAACATGCCATTTTTCCCTGTCCTGCGCAGTTTTTTGCCTATTATCGGCTTGAAGTTCAGACAGGTCAGCCTCCACTCTGTCTTTCTAGCGATAATTGGGACGGCCGACTGGACGATGACCTAACGGCTTCACGCTACGATCTTTTTCCATCCGTTTGTTTTTTTCTCCTATTATGTTGGGTTTAGCACCTTTGACGTTAGCTACTTTTCATCAGGTGAGCCGTCTGTCTACTGTACACCAGCAATAAAAAAACATCCGAAACGATAGAATTCAATTTCAGTTTATTTTACTTTGTTTAGATTTGGTAGTATGGCTCAACGTGACCTGGTCCGTCCTGGAATCTCTATCTGAAGACGAAGATTTGGTGGTAACTGCTCGGAACAGCAAGGGAGCGTCAGAGCCTGTGCTGTTAATGGATTTGATATACAAGGATACAGGAAAGAAAGCTGGTATGTTATCTGTATGGAAAATTCCATTCTTTCTATGATTTTATATTCTAGTCAGATAGATGTATATGTAAGTGATAATAAGTGTTTGAGTTGCAAGTATCGATAAAAACAGTCATGATTCTGAGTTTCATATGTTTAGTGAGGTATTTAACGGCACATTCAATTTTTCACCTTATTACTGAGAAAATAGAATATATGTATTTATGTAAGCATTTGTAACTAAATTAACTATACTTATTTAAGTTCTTTATCTGTGCAGGAACGGAGAAAGAATACAACTTCCTGCGGCCGGGCGGCCTGTCGTAAGAGGCGACAAAACAACCCACAGCCAGGTGGTAGGGCATTTGCCCGACTGGATGGCTACCACCCCTGGTTTAAAGTATGTCGCCATAACAACCTTGAGTTGTGTTCCGGCATTAGTGACCAGGTTCCAGTCTCCCTTAAGAGAGCAGCAGCGCATTTGTAGCACCTTTGGTGTTGCAAACGTCCATAGGCGATGATAACCGCTTTCCATCAAGTGGGCCGTCTGCCTGTCGGCTGAACTCCTGCAAAAAAAAATATATTATTATATAATGGAGAAGAATATAATGGAGATATATTGCAGCAAAAAAAATTAGTACGTCATGTCTTTATTATAACTATAATGAAAGAAAGAACTTGAGGTGATATGTTGTGCGCTAAACAAGACGGCTTTTATTGTGTCTCTATCTCATTGAATATGCTATTAATATATTTAAACGTAAGGTTAAGACATTTTTAATACAAAAAGCATATTATACAGTGAACGAATATCTAGGACATAAATAACTATATTATAATTCATGACGACTCACATAATGTACAACAGCATAATTTTGAAATTGATTATTTGACGATGAAATATAATTTATAATAATGTGACATTGATTTATGGTTCTATAAAGATAAAGTTTTATAATAATTTATTGATTGATGAAATAATATACTTATGGCCAGGCACCATTACAATCGCCTGTATTGTACGTCCGAAAGGACAAACTGTCGTTCCAACAAAAAACTCGAACAACTTTGTAATTTTATGATTGTGACAGTTTATACAATAAATGTTTATTCTATTCTATTCTAGGTATAAATAGAATAAGAGAAATATAAAGAAAAACAATATTTAGCCAGAGGTGTTGCTGGGGAGTTTCTTGCCGCTTCTTCTCCTTTACAGCATCAACACGTTGCGAAGCGGTGTACATAGACTAGGAAGTAAAATTAAATTTTAACCTATATGTATGACCTTCAAAAAGTGTTCTCCAGTGGAACTTATTTTGAATAAAAACTTTTGAATTTGAATTTCAATATATACACTTAAAAATATTAATTATATATCCGAAGAGTTATAGTATTAATAAAGTATTTATTAATGTAACTTGTTCGAGGTCGAATTATGAGTAATACAAACTGATAAAAACAAAACCTACCAATTTCTTTAAAGCATTTACACTGGCAAACCAAACATTGTTATATAAAAAAATCAAATACCTGGTCTGGATTAGAAATATAGTAAGTAGTATATTACACAAATTTTTGTTTGTAGTTTATTTATTTATAAGTTGTAACCATGTAGGGAGCAGATGTCAAGACATGCTGCCTCCGCCTTCCGCATTCATCCCCTATCGGCGAACTTGCGAAAGTCGTGGGTTTATCGGGCCTGAAGGCATCCGAAACTACGTTTACATTAGGGACGTAAGATACATACATAGTATTGTAACGTAGTATATTGTTTTGAAAACAGAGAGCACAACACGCGCTGAAACCAAGTTCCCGACTGCTGCAGCGATTGCTGGATTAGCTGCGGTCATCACGGCATTAGCTGCCATTATTCTCGTAGTACTGCGAAAGTAAGTTGTCCTATTGAAAATTTCAATTGTATTTATTATGATCAAAGCTAGTATACAAAAATTATGAAATTCAATTTTTTCATTAAATGTTTTCACTGAAAGACACACTGTGCATCCCTTTCTAACAATAGAGTATCGCAAATACAAACACAAGAAAATATTTTCTAGCACTATAAAGAATAAAAGGGAGTTAATCATATTGTTACGTTCGAGCGGGAGTACACACTTAAGATTGGAAGGAAACACCAGTTTTTAACTAAACGCTTTTACTAACTTACACAGTCGTACGTGATTCCTCTCCGCAGGGTTGGCCCTACACGCACAACTAACGACGCACTGTCCCGACGATAAGATGTCTCATTCACTATACCGTCGCCGATATTGCGTAGACCACCTCCTACAACTGCAGTGCTCTCGCAAACTACGCTACACTCCTCTTTCACTGAACTGTCTACTAAACTTTTCACTAAATTCACCACCAAACTCGTCACTGTCTTCTATTAAACTTCTCTTTCAACTCTTTCCTATCGCACTTGTCGCTTCGCTGTCTTGAACTCAACCCAACTACTTGGTAGGCGCGCCTTACGCTGCTTATATACCCGGAAGAATCTTCTAGAATCCACAATTTCGATCTTATTTTCGTTATTCTTTTATTCACTGTCTACGCCTTTCTAAACATCTATCTATCTCCATCTTTTCCTTCCCGAACCTTCTATTCTAGAAATTTCGTTCATCATCTATCCCTGTCTAAAACGCATCTGTCCTTGTCTTTTCGTTCCAGAATCTTCTACCTTTTTCTAAAAGTCTTGAAACCGGCTTACGCTGCCAGAAAGTTCTACCCTCGGTCGCCACAATATCAATAGTTTGATTCTTGTCTTGACCTTATACAAAAATCCTAAGTAATAAGTATTTGTGGTGTTTTTTTTAACAAACCTTATTCGAATCTATAGGTACCAACTATGGAGGGTAGAGGTTTTTTTTTTAAGTTTAAGGCTTGGCAACTACACCTTTAAGCCAGACGCCGTTGTAATGTAGGCTACAATCGACGTCATTCAGCGGAGTTCTTGTGAAAACTCGAAAGGCCACATTTGGCTATATAGTTCACATTTCTCGCAAAAACACATAATTACTACTCAAAAACTATCAATATTCTACAACTATTGTTCATTTTAGAGTAATTTTACACATTTTTAGAAAATAAAACTGCACAGCACAACCTCCCCTTACAGTTCCCGCCAAAAACTCCAGGTAAGGAGCACCATCTCTGTATATGAAGATGTGTCCATTGAAGTGCATTAAATTAGGGTAGCGCCACATTAGCACCAGGGTGAAAGAAAGCGTCAAAAGTTATAAAAGTAGTATTATAAAGTATTTTAGTTTTATAAAATTAAATTTTAAAAAAATCACTAAGCGAAAAATCACTAAATCACTATTATTCAAAGTTCACGAAATCAAATCCTCTTCACGTTTTTACATAACAATAATTTTTTGAGGTTATATAATATTTACTAAATTATTTTGTACTACGTAAATAGTTGAAGTTTTTAATAGCGTGCTATCACCAACTACTGTAGTAGGCAAAGTTATTAAATTTTCTAACTCTGCCTACTTTAGTCCGTTAACAACTGCTACATTCATACCACACCATTTGCCTACGCTAGCGCCATTTTGAAGGGTTTTTGAACTATTATTTACTGTTTATAACTGGACACTTTTTTAACTTTCCACCCATACGACACGATTCTCCTTACCTCTTCCCTGCATAGTACCAACAAACATAAAAACATCATGATGATTGCATAAGAATTTTATTTTTGTTAAAAATAATATAAAATCCTAAATATTGGCTAATCGATTCGGCTTTGACAAATCCGATAAAAAAACGACCCCTGATTATTTGATATGTCAAATTTACTTACAAGGAAATTGCTATAATTTTTTTATTAGGCGCAACTCGAACACCTCTGGCAGTAAACGTCCCTCTCAGAGCGTAGTACAAGTGGATGCTCAAGGCAGAAGATACCTTATCGCTTATCCTGCACCAGCCGATAAGCAAGACACGAAGCCTGACATCCTTAATCCTAAAGCTGGTAAGATTATTTTTATATCACGTGCTATAAAGGCTTAGGAGGGAAGTTTATTTACTTCTTCGAGATTGGTAATGTGTTGATGTTAACATGAGAGAAGAAAAATTTAAATTATAAAGCTCCTAAACCCTATAACTAGATGGCGCCGTAGCTGATCTTCTGGAAATATGTCTTTTACTTTTTAAATGGTTTTTTAAAAAAGCAATTATGTGGGGAGCAAATGTTGCTAACAACGTTGTTCCTGCTAGGTCCCGTTAGTAGTAGTAGACCAAAGAAATACGGACTTGACGTCTTCAAAAATGACATATGTTCGCAAAATAAGGGATGCTGAAGACCGAAGAAAGTAGAGAAGAAAAAATAGGAAAACGGCTACCAATAACTAACTTACTAATTTCAATGAACTTGACTCATACAACATGAAAGAGGCTATTTGTGTAATGGTAGAAAGTGTGTCAGATGATTTAATCAAGAAATACATTGTGTTAAAACCTGGAATGTCGGCGACACAGCCGACCGTGTCGTGAATTTTTTACCTACACTCATGTTACGTGCCCATTGTTGGCCAACGATGAAATGCCGAATTTGGCCATTGGTTACATTTCCTGTGAAATATAATGAAGAATTCAACTAAAAAAAATTTTTTTTTATAATTTTTTTTTTTATAAAAATCTTTTTTATTGTTTAACTCGTCGTCGTAAAGATCGTAGTAGCGCAATAACTAGCGCACGCGTCCCAAACTTAAAGGGCGTGGATTCGAATCCTGGCTGGAATGCATACACCACTTAGGCAGTTTTCTGACTTAATATGCATATTATTACAATTACCACGTGCTAACAACCGTGAAGGGAAACATCGTGATGAAACATGCACATCGAGATAACCGATATGTCAAACCTGCCAAGCCACCTTGGACAAGCGTAGCGGATATACTGTCCGTTCCCCAATAGTGGAAGGCCTGAGCCCAGTAGTGGGACGTTTATGAGCTGTTATTATATAAATATTGCTTACCCCATTTTACAAAAAAAGACCATTCCAGGAATTGGGTGATATAAAATTAATTTTGGGTGGTTATAAAAAAAAATTACCACGAACCTAACCTATATTAAAAAAGTTCGGATTTCTTCATAATAAATAAAATGTGCCGTGTATCTATACCCCACCCCAGGAATTAATTGATTGCAATGCCATTATCTATCTATCTGAAGCAGAGCTCAGTCGAATAAATGCCCTTCATATTAACAGATAACGAGCCCCCCCGAGTGGTACTTGAGTCAAGCGACAGCAAGACCTACACCATCAGGGAGAAGACTGAAGGCCAGAAGTCTCCATACACTCCACCGCCTACCGACGACGAAATGGTAAGTGTATAAGACAAGAGCTATGAATGTCAAAGAAGCAAGTGAGGCGTGTAAGAATAAGCCTGAAGTACCCCGCAAGGGAACTGGCGTGAAGTTATGTATGTATGTGTGTAATACATATAACACAACTAGGTTTTAACGGTTTTGTGCGCGGCATTTGATTTGATTTTTATTATTTCGACGTTTCGGCCATTTTCCAACAGCAGTGATGGGGTTTTATTACAAATAGTATAGACTATTTCACGCAAGTGTGATGATAGGTGTAATGCGTTATTTGTGATGCGATATTGTTTTTAATTGTTAATGACGTTACATATTGATAGATATCGTAATGTACACTATAAGTCGTGCGCAGAAGGTTTGCCGATTGGTCGCCCGTCCCGCATCCTACGACTGGGACCGGGGCTTGTCTAAGTACTAAGAAGTAGACGACCGCGGGTTGTGGGAGGCGGGAGGGGTTGTCATCGGAAAACCCTCTGCGCACGACTTATAATGCCTGTTGCAAATACAACGGTATGTTTTTGGTTGATACATCCATAGAACGTAACTTGTAATAATACCTTATACTTGAACTATGAATTAGATATAAATTTTCATTATCTTATACTAATATATAAAGCTGAAGAGTTTGTTTGTTTAAACGCGCTAATCTCAGGAACTACTAGTCTGATTTGAAAAATTATTTCAGTGTTGGATAGCCCATTTATCGAGGAAGGCTATAGGCTATATATCATCACGCTAAGACCAATAGGAGCGGAGCACCAATGAAGAATGTTTCAAAATCGGAGGGTTTTGAAAGCAAATTCCACGCGGACGACGTCGCGGGCACAGCTAGTTTAGAAATAAATTAATACTACTTTTTGTTTAAAAGTGACATTATAATTAAATTCACCATGATTTTCTCTTTATTTGCGTAATTGTCATGTAAAATTTTATTATTTATTTGACGCTTTAAAGTTACGTACTAAAAAGGCATTGAGAGCAGTGAAAAGTAGCCGAAGAGTGCCCTTAGTACGTAACTTTAAAACATCAGGTAAATAATAATAATAATACTCATTCAAATTCAAAAGATTTTATTCAAAACTAGCTGTGCCTACGACATCGTCCGCGTGGAATTTGTTTTCAAAACCCCACGATTTTGAAACATTCTTCATTGGTGCTCCTCTCACATTGATCTTGCCGTGATGATATAGGCTATGACGATGATGATAGCCTATATAGCCTTCCTCGATAAATGGGCTATCTAAGACTGAAAGAATTTTTCAAATCAGACCAGTAGTTCCTGAGATTAGCGCGTTCAATCAATGAAACAAACAAACTCTTCAGCTTTATATATTAGTATATAAGATAAGTATCCACTGGAGAACACTCTTTGAAGGTACATGTAAGCAAAATTTAAATCTACTTCCTATTTTATGTACACCGCTTCGCAAGGTGTTATCGCCGTTTAAAGGAGATAGGCAAGAAATTCCCCGGCAACACGTCTAGCAAAAAAATTTTTTTCATCATAATTATTTTAATATCTCATTGATGTAAGTATTCTAATAACTCTAATCTCTTAAGAGCTGCAACCGATAAATTTACGAAATATATATAATAATCGCGTGACAATGCAATAATATGGTACCATGGAGCTGATCTGATGATGGTGTCGGAAGGTGGCCATAGGAACTCCTGTACTAAATAAGATAGACCCGTCGTGTTTGGGCTCGTTTTACTTGTCTTGGCTAGCACTCTGCTGCTACATAATATCTTGGATCTCAAAAGCTTGTATTTACAGACCTTTTTAAAAAGTATACAAAAGTAACAATAAGTATGAAGTGAAATAATAATAAACTTGATTTATTATCCTCAACACAACAAATTTACAAAGAAATCTGTTGTGCGAGACTGGTGCCTGAAATAGATTTACAAAGAAATCTGTATGGCAGGTTACTCCATGTCTACCGAGAATAAAGGATGCTTAAGATTAACTTAAATAAACTTACTAAGAAAGACAGAACGAACTACAAAGAATTATTAGAAAGAAAATGGGTATTGTGTTATATATATACATTGTAACAACCTAGGCGCCGACAAAGACAAATTCCACTTACAGATTTGTAGAAGCACATTTATTACCTGTCGGCATTTGAACTAATTGTAATTCTTTTATGATAGTCTTCTTTTGTTTACTTAGTTATTGGCATACGTTTCTAGAGAACAGTCTATTGTACTCATTTACGGCGGCTTGAGGCCGCCTCATTAGCCAGGTGTTATGGATTTTAAAGTACAAGCTGATTCTAGGAAGTTCCGTCCACGTTGCCGGGCGGGCACATTGCATTTGTGCAGTATAAAACGATGGCCTGATTGAGGGAGGGGGCAGTCGAGCGAGAACCACGATCAAAGCGTGTGTACTGCAATCGGGAATCTAGTAGTGACGGACTTTGCGCGTTTTATTGAATTACGACTTTCTGCATTACATTTGGACTTGTTGTGTTCGGTTATATTTGTACCTGTGTTATACGTGTTTGTATAGTTCTAATAAACATAATTCCAATGGCATTTTAATTCGAGTCGTGCAACTCGTAACCTGCATAAATTATAAGCTAGTACAATGAAGAAATTTATAAATAATCTGATATAATATTTTGTTCTGCCCATAGTCCCTCAAGACTATAAGTAGAATACTGAGCCTAGGTCACCGTCTTCTATGGGTAAGGTGCCCAGAAGGCTTGCTACTTGTCCTCGCTGAATAGCCATACTGATCCGTTGCTCGAGGTAGGCACCAGCCTTCTGATCGGTATATATATATATATATATATACATACATATATATATATATATATATATATATATACACATATATATATATATGTATATATATATACACACATATATATATATATATATATATATATGTGTGTGTGTGTGTGTGTGTGTGTGTGTGTGTATATTTGTATATTATATGCATGTAAGAAAATGTTAAACATTAAAAAGTATTAATTTATTTATATATACATAATTAAAAATTTTGTCTACATATTTCATAGGTATTTCATTTCATATAAGATATCGCTACAAGTTACGTTCTGTGGGATGTGTCAGTCATACCTTCGTATTTGAGATGAACAGTAATGTGGGTATTTGTTAATTTTTTACTCTATAAATAAGACGCATTTGGCCACAGTCAAAATCTTTTACATTATCGCAGGTGAAGCCCCACCGTTATAGTTCTTGCTATTCAAGAAAGCGAGTGGGCTTTATAATGTACCTATAAATTGTTTTTCCTTAGAAGATCGTTCGAGTACATTACAAACACGATTTTTGCAATGAATTACACTAATTAAATATGTTTAAATGTATTACAGTAGAAAATGTATTATATAATCATCTAAGGACATAATGTAACTAAAATTTTATCCAAAAATGAATCTTTTAAGAAAAAACAAGGTATATATCGAGGGCTTCATAACAAATGGGCGTTTTTTATTTTTTTATTGCAGGAGATCAGCAGACAGGCAGACGGCCCACTTGATGGAAAGCGGTTACCATCGCCTACGGACATTTGCAACAGCAAAGTTGCTACAAATGCGCTGCTGCTCTCTTAAGGGAAACTGAAACCTGGTCACTAATGCCGGAACATACCTCAAGGTTGTTATGACGACATACTGGATGGCTACGACCAGGGGTGGTAGCCATCCAGTCGGGCAAAAGCCCTACCACCTGGCTGTGCGTTGTTAAGTCGCCTCTTACGCCAGGCCGCCCGGCCGCAGGAAATTGTATTCTTTCTCCGTTCCTGCACGGATAAAAGTACAATTTTAAGTACAAAACAAAACTAGTTGGTTGTATAAGGCTGAAATTTGGAATACCCTTCTTTTTAGGGACAACTTGCATACTAGTAAGACTTTCTAAATTGTAACAAGCATAGTTTTAAGTAAACAACAAAAAAATGGCTATATGTTATAAAGCCCTCGATATGTATAGTTGTATATGTGCGACCACGAGTAAGGTTTCTATTCGTGGATTATGAAAACTACATACATTATGAATAACATCAATTTCTTTTCAGATGCCGCAAAGATAACAAAAGGAGCCGAACTGAGGCGACTTGTAAATAACTAAAGACTATTTTATTGTAAATCTCAAAGAATGCCAACAAACTATTATTAAATTATCTAGAATATATTTCATAAGGGCGTTTTAACAATTTAAAAATGACCAGGAAAAACTATTTTTAAATGTTTTAAGACTATATGTTTATTTTAATAATAATTACTCGAATTAGTTACAATTCTGTACAAAGCTATATTAAATTACATATAATCGAATACAATGCAAGAAAACTTAACTTATTTGTATGGTGTTCTACTCATAGTCCCTCAAGACTATAAGTAGAATACTGAGCCCAGATCACCTTCATCGCCATACTGATCCGTTGGCCGAGGTAAGCAGCAGCCCTCTGATCACCCGAAGAGTCAATGAGTCGTTTCGATAAATTTTGGTAGAGACTCATGGCCTCAGGAACCCACGGTCCAAGCGTCTCGACAGCAAACGGCACAAACATATAACTCTCACTGAGGGTTGCATATTTGCGCCGCTTGAGTGATTCGGCTGTTTCCGCCGCTGAACCGGCTGATCTAGACGTGTTTGGTAAATGGGATGCGGCCAACGTGTCTACGCAAGTCGCATCCCACACCAAAGGCTTGCCACGCTGCCAGGGAATTAGAGTCATTCCGTCTGGACGTCTACCATCGTCACGTGCAATACCATTCGGCTCCAATAAAGCCGGCACGTTAGCGGTGGCAAGCGCCCTCCGTAAGACATCATTCAAGGCAGCATATCATGGCATATTTTTTTTAAAGCCTTAAAAATCATTTTAATCCTAGGCCTGTTTTATCATTTGAAATATAGCTATGAATAACAAATTAACAAATACATTTTAAGAATATTTAAACAAATAGTGTTCTTAGTTGTCTGTCTGACGATTAAAATTATATTTGGGTATTGAATGTCAGTCGTGGTATGAAAAGGTTCGCCAGTTTTCGAATCGATTCATTTAACGTTCCGCGATCACACACACCTTTTTAAACTAAGTCACAGAACAGACGGGGTTCTACAGAATTATGTTTATTTGACAATAAACTTTAAAATTACTAGATCAAAGTTGTGTGATTTTCTATCTTGTCTAAGAAGATTGTTTAGACATGTAAAGCCTTTTATTGGTTTTTAGAATATATACTTTAGAATATACTTTATTGCATAACATTAAGATACAATTCAAGAAGTTTAAGTACAGAAGACAATAGGCGGTCTTATCACTAAAAGCAATTTCTTCCAGACAATCTTAGGATGGATTAGAGAACGATTGCTTTTATTATTTGATAATTGGTTTTATTATTTATATTAAGCGTAGTGACTACATCCTCTTTGTTTCTTATTGTTAATCTCAGCGTCTGTCATTGTCAACATTGCAATTTTTATTTTCACGTTTCTATTTTGTTGTAAATGTAATATTGATTAAAATGCTGGCAGTGTTGTTTCTTGTACTCGTGCATGCAAAAGGCGACTATAAGCAGACGAACCTTTTCATTCCGCGACTGTACATAACTATATTTTGTGATTGTGTAAATAAGCCCCTAAAATTGTTGAAACGTCCTAAGATTGCTTATTCAAGGGCTATCAGTTTTAACGAGATGGTGTTGTTGTTATGATACGAACATTTAATCTACATCTGAAATCTGAAATGTCTGTCTGTGATTTTAAAATAAATGCCAAAATTTAAGTGCATATTGCAATTTACGAAAAAGTTCTAGAAGTTTACTTCGAATATGAGAAGGTTCAACGGATTTCAATGAACATTTTAGAGATTAACAGGAGATGAATAAATTTAGAGAAACATTATGACGTGGTAGAGACATGCTGTAATCGTTATTTTGATTACAGGGGCCGGGGCGTAGATATTCCATTGCGATGGTGTCAAAAAATCGTATTCTACTAAATCCAAAATATGTTCTCAATATCGTCGCAGCGGAATAGTAGTAGAAAAAGTTGGTAGGTGGTGGTGGTTTTGAGATAGTAATAGCAGAATTGGGTCTCTGATCTTTGAGTCGATCGATCGATGTGATACCACGCTCTCACAGGCCCACGTCCCCCTCTTAATTTTATTTTTGAGATTTGTGTAATTTCAATGTACGTATGCACGGAAAAATATAAATTGTATCATTAGTTTTTTATTGCTAGAGACAAGACAAGCTTATGACCTACCTGATGGAAAGTGATTACCGTTGCCTGTTAACATTTCCTACTAGAAATAATAATAATCAACAAGCTATCGGCCTTGAAGGAATGTAATTGGACGGCCTCTGGGGTGGAGCAGGCTAAGTCCTTGCCGGCTCACCTCATTGCAACGCAGAGGCTCCGGGTTCGATACCTGGCATGGTAAATTTCGGAAACGATTTTTCTCCGTTATTTACTGCGGTCTGGGTGTCTGAGATCGGCCCCAGAGAAGTCCGTTGTATATTACCCATAACACAAGCGTAACTTGCTTAATTTTGCGGATATGCAATATATGCGTTTGTCTGCCGATTATTAAAAAAATATTAATGACAACTTTTTAAAAAACCCCAATTGTATGCTCTGTGAAAATTTCCACTAGGAGTTGATCCAAATCCCTGTAGTGCGCAATAGTAGTCATAACAACACTATCTAGTTGTAAATGATAGCCTTCGAGAGCAATTAGTAATGATCGTAAGTTATATATTTATAGATGAATTCTTCCATATCAAATTGAAATTTATGTGAATGTTAATTTCAAGAATGTTGATTGGCTATAGTCTTTCGTTTTAAAATTTTTAAAATTGCACCTTGTTATCTTTAAACGGACGTTGCTGTCGTTATGTCTAGGTGAATGGAATAGAAGATAAGAAGAAAGGTTTTTAATATGTTTAATATTAGGACCTGCTTTACCCGGCGATTCATGGTCATTGGCATCCTGGCATAGACTCTAGGAGGCGCAAGCCTATTGACTTTTACCAATGCGTACCATACGTGATCTGCTAGCTTTGAAAATTACTCAAAACTCATTAACAGATCCGATAAGTAGATCAGTAGGGTTATTGACAAACGTCGGCAACGTTTCCGTGTAAGAACGAAAAGCTCCCAAACATATTAATTTGCAATCATACGTAACATGAAACGGACACATTCGCGAATATTGTTACGAGTCGCGAGATTCGAATTAAAATGCCGTTAGAATTATTATAGAGTTTATTAAAACTATACAAACACGTATAATACAGGTACAAAAATGTACCCAAGTCTTGCTTCGCTCGTGGTTATCGCTCGATTGCCTCGTCGCTCAATCGAGACATTGCTTTATACTGCACAGATGCAATATGTATGTCCGGCCGCGTAGACCGAATTTCATAGAATCAGTTTGTACTTTAAATCCGACGCACTTGGCTAATGACTGCCATAAAAGATTACAATACACAATGGGCTGTTTTCTAATCACAAATTTTAAACACAAAGTAAACAAAAGAAGTCCAAATTCCGAAAGGTAATAAAATGTGTTTCTACAGGTATGCAGGTGTGAATTTGTCTTTGTCGGCGTCTAGGTCGTAACACTATGTTTTTGCCTACAGGATTTGTTAATAGCGGTTCAAGTGCCGTCGGAATGCAAATTGATTCGTTCGGGAGCTTTCCGTTCTTACACGGAAACGTTTCCGACGTTTGTGAATAACCCTACAGATATGGGAATTATCTATTTAAAACCTAAGTTAGGATTGCTGCCTTTAGTTTTTATTGCTGACAAGAGGAACGCAGTGAGTGTCACACTCTAGCATCCAATAAGTTTAATTTAATTGTGGGTAGATAATATCTATATAAATAACAATGAATCATAGAAATGTATGTACGCGCATAACTTGAGAACGACTTTACCGATTTGGTTTAGATCAATGGTCCCCAAACATTTTTGTCTCGTGGACCCCTTAACAATCTTTACTATATTGGGTGGACCCCCTATCTTATGAACATTTAACTTTACAAATTCATCAAATTTAAATGTTTTTTAACCCACATCAAAAAAGAAGGAAGGTCTCAATTCATCGTGTAATTTTTTTATGTATGTTCTGTTTGTATGTGTCTATATTTTATTTATTTCTGAACCGATTTAGATCGTTCTTTTTGCATTGAATTCAGTAAAGCTTAAAAATGATCCCATATAACTTTGGGTTCCAAACATACAGCAGAAACTTGTTTAAAAGGAATTCAATACTGTTGACCCCTATTTGCAGCTGGCGGACCCCCAGATTTTGTTTTCGCTGACGTGGACCCTTTGAAGTTCGATATGGATCCCTAGGGGTCCATGTGGGCCACTTTGGGGACCTATGGTTTAGATTCACAATTGGAACCTTTCGGTGGCGCTGGGATCAGGTCGTAGATTTTACGTTTTCAGGGCCGGACAACGTCTGCCGTGACCTCTAGTTTTTATTATAACATACATGATGAAGATATCTACCGCCACTTTTTAGAAGATTCTACACCACAAAATGTTATTCTGTACTATCAAGTAATTACAAAGTCAATGGCAGTAGAAATGTATAAATAGTTTAATTTGTAATTTAAAAAAGTTTCTAAAAATGTACGATTTTTTGCAAAATGTTAATTTTGATTGTTCAAGATGGATGCGTTTCTAGAATATTATTTGCAAATAACTTGTTGCCAATAGGGAATATGTATGTAATTCTAATGTTAAGTCCAATATATTGTTGTTTTGGTAATTGTTTGCATTCTAGTATAAATTTTAATTAATATACAAGCATAAATACGTAGGCGAATTAGCTTGGAGACGTTTTTGCGTTTCTTTATTTGTATATTTATTTTCTAAACTTGAAATTTAAAACTCCTTGAAGTTTAGTATCAAAAATATGTTTAGTATTAATATTTATTATTTTAAAATCGTTTAATATTAAGTACCTGCCTATAAAAAGTATAAATTTATTTATTTATATGATGACAGTACACTAATGCAAACGCAAAAACGTCTAGCAGCTAATGTATCTGTACAAGTGTTAAAAATACGCGGGATATTTGAAATTGTAGAACGTATTAACTCCCTTAAGCTCACTAGTAGCAGATAGGTGTCCGCGATGACAGTGCTAATCCACGTTTGTGCACGTGATCGTTTTTGTGTTGTTGTCTCACTCTGTTTATATAGGATTTGTATGATTTGTATGAAATGGGTATATTTTCTTGGTATATTACGAGATAGTGATAGTGTTAGTCTTGCGGCTTTTTGGTAATATCGATAAAAGGGTGAAGGGTTAATTGAATCGCCATGTCAAAGTACACGTTCAGATTGTCAATGTCAATCAATGTCAAGGTGCTTTTTTACACGGTATTTATAAATTTTGCAGCATGCCAGTGATGATGTGTGACGTCAGCGTCGACAGTGTAAAAGCGCATCAATGTGGCGGCGTTCAAATAGCCCGAATTTAATTAAGTAATTATACTTCTATATATATAAAATTCTTGTGTCGCAGTGTTTGTAACCAAACTCCTCCGAAACGGCTTGACCGATTTTTGTGAAATTATTTGTGTATATTTTTTAGGTCTGAGAAAAGGTCATTAACAATATTTTATACCCCTAAGTGATAAGGGTGGTCCACCCCAATTTTTTTATGATTGGGAATTAAAAATACATATAGCTCTAAATTTTCACCCTTATACCACCAACCCCCATTTTTTAATAGCGATATTAATACTGTAATAATTTTAGTGGTCGATAACTGATAAATTATCAATCGATCCGTTATCCCCGCCAGGCGTCTACCGGTGTCACATCTCACCCAGCAAACAGCACGGAGTGGGGATGAGAGCAATAAGTTAGTATTTTTTTATTTAACTACCAAAATATTCTCGAGAAATAATTTATATGGCAAAACAACGTTTGCCGGGTCAGCTTACAGTATACTTACTATACTATTTATTTTGATGTTAAATTTTAATATTTTTGTTTATTATATAGGTAATATCTGTATTACAAACCATTATTCTTTTATAAAAATACATGTAAATTAAATTATATTATTAAATATATAATATGTGCATATTCCCTATTTTTTAAGTATAAGCAAATCGCCACAATGATCAAAGCCTAATTATAAATGTAAGTTGGTCTATAATTGTAATGTAAATTTTATGATTGCTATAATTATAATAAACGTTGGATCATTAAATAAATATTATGATTTTTAAATTATCTATTATTTTAGTCTAATTAATCCATTATCGTTATATTAATACGTGAAACAAAAACTTTGTACCCCTTTTTACGAAAATTGCGCGGACGCAGGAGTATGAAATTTCGCACACTTATAGTTTATATAGAAAAGGCGTGCAGAATGCTATTTTTTTTTAATTATGCATAAAAATACATTAAATCAATAAAGAACACATTACACACACTACCATGTATTTGACACACACACGCATATATTCTCTTTTGTTTATTGTTCAAGTCAAATGCAAAAACAGTGTAGCCTTGGCGAAATCTGTGATTATAGAAGTATAGTCTTTGACAACAGAACCTGAATAATGTTCAAATTTATAATTGAAATTAATCATTATGGTTGCATTTTGACCACTGGGCAACCACTAGTCTATATACATATTCTAAATATTCTGAATAATGTACGACGCTAACGAAGTTTCGCTGGCACAGCTAGAAAGTATTACAGATCGCATGTATAATGAAAAATATGTAATCCCGAAAATGTACGATTCATTTATGTCTTTTAACTTTGATAGAAATAAGGCGTTTTCAACTTGAAACAATAAACGAATTTAATTGTTTAAAAAAGTTTCCTATGATTATGATATATGACTATTTTAACTTCTTATCGGCTTGTTTGTTATTCAACAGTGTTGCTTAGATTGTGGAATATTTTGAAGGATAAATTTATGTTTACAAGTAAAATATTGTTGTAGGTAATTAACCTCAGAGTAATGATTACATAGAAAGAGTATACAAGGTTATGTAATATGTCACCGATGACGTCGTCCGAAGCCGGTTAAAAGCCAATATATTGACGGCCTCTGTGGTTGAGCGGGCTAAGCCTTTGCCGACCTATCTCACTACAACGCAGAGGCTCCGGGTTCGATTCCTGGTATAGTAAATTTCGGAAACGTATTTTCTCCGTTATTTACTATAGTCTGGGTGTCTGGGATCGGCCCCAGAGTAGTCCGTTGTATATTACCCATAACACAAGCGTAACTTGCTTAATTTGGGGATATACAATATGTGTGTTTGTCTGCCGATTATTATTATTATTAATATATATATATATATATATATTTATATATATATATTTATATATATATATTAGGGTTTCCAGATTTCGATTTCCTTACACATATTATATACTAGCTGATGCCCGCGTGCGGTTTTTCAACTATCCACGGAAACTCCTTAATTTTTCGGGATCAAAGTATCCTATATCTTGACCAGGGATATAAGCTACCACTATACAAAATTTCATTTAAATCGGTCCAGTCGTTTTGGAGATTAGCTGGTACAAACAGAGAAACAAAAAATTTGAAAAAAACCTAAATTAGTTCTTCTATTTCACTTCTTATATCCGTCTGACTCGGTTTTTAGCTTTTTTTTCATTGTACAGAAATTCAACCTCTACAATTTTATTATGTATAGATTGGTAATGTTATGACGGAGTTAACAAAAATAACCTATCTTTTTCTAACGCATGATATCTTCGTAAGTGTAAAGAGTGTAGCTTCGTGTAGAAATTTTAATGTTACATATATGATTATATTCAATATCTTTGTAAATAACAGATATAAATGCAAATAACAATATTTGGTACTTTTGACTATAAAATAATCTAAAAAAGAAAACAAATATACCAAGAGCAGTTAAAAATTCACTTGTAAAACGTTTTTTTAACAATAAGTTTTTTTTTTAATTTTTATGTCTCATTTCTCATCAAAATGAAAAACAAAAAATAGCCTGTCTAATATCAGCTGAAATTAAATTTAAGAGACTGGTAATGTTGCGTGTTTATAAGTCAATTTCTATAATTCCCGGTAATTCCTGGCAAAAAGACAGAATTGATCATATACTTCGTTCATTTTCATTAAACGCCCTCGCTGTCGAATCCTAGAATTTCTTTATGCAATAAACATCTATTTTTCCACGTATTTTTTGTTGAATGAGTTCAGCAGACGGACTACCTGAAGGAAAGCGGTTACCATCGCCTATGGACATTTGACATTTGTAACACCAGAGATATTACTAATGTGCTGCCGCTCTCGAAAAGAGGACTGGGTCCTAGCCACTAATGCCGGAACACAATTCAAGGTTTTTATGGCGACATACTCTAGATCAGGGGTGGTAGCCATCCAGACGGGTAAATACGCTACCACCTGGGGATGAGTTGTTTTATCACCTCTTACGACAGGCTGCCCGGCCGCAGGCAAAGACAGATATAAGGGAGTTGTTATGCAGACAAAAACAGACATGAGGGAGTTGATTGAACCAAAACAGCTACGTTACTTTAACAATCTGCGGAGTGACGCTCGCGGACCGCGTTCGTAATACCGAAGTAAGAAAGAGAGTTGATCTGAAAGAGAGTGTCGGGGTGAAGGTAAGGAAAGGAATGCTCCGGTGGTTCGGGTATGTGGAAAGAATGCATAATGAAAGAATGACTAAACAGATATACAATGCAAAAGTGGATGGATGCAGAAGTCGTGGAAGGCCACGACACACCTTCCATGATCAAATTGATCGTGTACTAGCAGAAGGTGATGTCAAGAGCCTTAAGAAGAGACGAGCGTGCATGACAAGAGTTATGAATATCAAAGAAGCAAGTGAGGTGTGTAAGAATAAGCCTAAATGGCGCTCTGTCGTTCGTGCCTACCCCGCAAGGGAACTGGCGTGAAGTTATGTATGTATGTACTTTAACAATGGGTAATCCGAATATTGTCACTGTCACTCTGTAAAAAGGATTGAATATAAAACAATTGAATCCATTTACAGTAAAAACAAGTCAAATATCATTTATAAATAATACATCATACAAATCCTTTGAAATTGAATAATATTTTGATATATTTCCGCGTGTGAAGCGCGGATGGGAATCAATTATACGAGTGGGGTCATAAATCGAGGGATTTAACCCCTGACATGACTGGATACGCTTATTTATTGGCCCCACACGGAGACAGTAATTTGAATTTAAAACAGGAAATGTATGACATTTTAATGAAGAAGAATAGAATAGGACTGTTGACAGGCAAATCCACGGATACCTACTTTTTATCGTTTTACAAAACGTCGAAGTCCTGTATGTTTGTATGAGCGTTGCAAGTTATGACGTGGACTCTTTAACGAGTCAAGTAGTGTATTAGCTATTGTGTAAATGTAAACAATAATTACAGTTCTTGACTTCCCACTGCTGGGTACCTGCCTCCCGTTGTGTGTTGTACGAAAATGATCTAAAGAAAATCAATGCACAGGTATGTTATGGTAAATTAAGTATACTAAAACTTTATTCTACATATTATTGTTACGAGTTGCAAAACTCGAATTTAAAAAATGCCGTTGGAATTACTACAGAATTTATTAGAACTATACTAACACGTATAATACAGGTACAAATATAACTGAACACAATCAGTTCAAAAGTAATGCGCGATTCAATTACACGCGCAATGTCCGCCACTATATAGATTATCGAATTTACACACGTCTTGCCTCGCTGCTGATTATTGCTCGACTGCCGATCTTTCCATTGGGCCATTGCTTTATACTGCACCGATGCAACCTGTCAGATGAAGGACGAACATCGAATTTCTTAGAATCAGTTCTACACACCTGTCTAATGATGGCCATAAAAGATTGCAATACACAATAGACTGTTTTTCTAATTACAAATTTTAAACACAAAGTAAACAAAAGAAGGCAGTCATAAATAGTTTCAATGTTATCAGCTCAAACGCTGGCAGGTAATAAATGTGATTTCTCCACGGGCATGCAGGTGGCCCAAATTGTAACATTATTTATACCACCATAGTCATTATAATCTCAATTCGTTCCTGGGGTTGTCTGGAAGAGATCGCTTTCTAGCGATAAGACCGCCCTTTGTGCATAATGAGACATAGTTTTAGTATGTAAGTTCTATTTTGTATTGGTGTACAATAAAGAATTATTGATTGATTGATTGATATATGTCAAGGTCAATTATATGTTCTGCAAAGTGGTAGTACATTATTTTGTTCTATAATCAATAGTTTACGCAGCGCACGCCGTGTAAGGATTTTTTCGGGTCATTTTTTTACACCTTGGGTTACATTATTGGACTTTTAGTAAGGATCCCTAATTTTTTTGAAAATATAATATAACCTATAGTCTTCCTCGATAAATGTACTATTCAACACTGAAAGAATTTTTCAAATCGGACCAGCGGTTCCTAAGATTAGCGCATTTAAACAAACAAACAAACTCTTCAGCTTTATAATTAGTGTAGATTATTCAACATAACAAGTCCATAATAAAACTACGTTTTAACGGTTTTAAGCGCGGTAATTTTATTTGATTTTGGTTTTTCTGACGTTTCTGCCACTTTTCAGTGGCCGTAATCACGGAAGACAAAGATGTCAAGTGTCAACGAGTATTGTTAAAGTTTTATTTAGCCTACCGCCAACTTGTTAATGTTAATTATTTAGTTTTAATTTTGTTTATGGTTATTATTTACTCTATGGGAGCGTAATCTAATTTACTACCGCTTCGCAACATGTTATGGCTTGAAGATAACAAGTCCAGTTGTACGGCCTTATTCATAATAAGTTAGAATAAGTTTGTAAGCTTCATTAAAGAATCCTTCAAACTTATTCTAACTAATATGAATAAGACCCGTAGTCTTCAGTATAATTCTTACTCCAATTTTGAGTAAACAATTTCCGAGTCCTTCTTACTTAAATAGGAATTTACTGTTGCGTAGTGACTCTAATTGATACGCAATCAATAAACATCCAAATGACGCAGTACTGTTAGAAAGGACGTAAATTAATACAAGAATGAGCGAATTTACTCTAGGATTCCGCAGATAAATTACTAAAATGATAAATACGAAACTCGTAATAATATTTTTTATTTCAAACCTGGGTCCGTAGATTTTTAGTTACAAATGTCTTACAATTGAAGAGAATTAGCAACTAGCAATAGCATATCGTATTTTTTTAGAAAAGATTAATACCTAATTAAAAATAAACTAAATCTATATATAATATAATATGTCTTTTATTTTTTGTTCTATTCTTGATCTTTTTTGTCTTCTTTTTATGCAATTAGTAAAATTGCACTCATAGCAACAGAAAACACGTTTAAATCATTATCCATCTTGATAGTATCTCCTCAGAAGTTTGTGATCTGGACTGATCTTAAGTGTAATATGTAAAAAATGAAGAACAACATCATTTAAATATGATCATAGAATTTGACAGATATGATATCATATTTATATGATAAATATGTGATAGCGTGATAAGGCGGCTTGGCAGCTCGACACATCGGTTATCTCGATGTGCAAGTTTCATCGCGATGTTTTCCTTCACCGTTGTTAGGACGTGGTAATTGTAACGTTATGCACATTAGGTCACAAAATTGCCAAGTCGCTGGTGGTTACTTCATTCGTAGGGCGACGCACACCTGGCGAATCTATCGCCGAGGGAACTAGGCTCGACCGCTGGAGATGAGAGTTCAAAATAAGACAATAAGACGTTGAACTCTCTATGTAATTATTGCTTAATTGAACTTTAAACTTAAGACTATATTTATATGTAAAAGATTTTTTTTTATTGCAGGAGTTCAGCATACAGGCAGACGGCCCACTTGATGCATAGCGGTTACCATCGCCTATGGACATTTTCATCACCAAGCGTGCTATAAAGACGCTGCTGCTCTTTTAAGGGAGACTGGAACCTGGTCACTAATGCCGGAACACAACTCAAGGTTGTTATGGGGACATACTTTAGACCAGGGGTGGTAGCCATCCAGTTGGGCAAATGTCCTACCACCTGGCTGTGGGTTGTTTTGCCGCCTGCCGTTCCTGCACGGTTATACATGTTCATAGATGCATCTCCGAAGGTTTTCTGTATTGACAGATTTTGGTACGTACATGAACTATGCAGTTTTAACCTTGTTAATTATGTAGCAATAAATTATTCCATTAACGCGACGTAACATGCTTTCCAGCTAGGATTCGAACCCGCGGCCTTTGAATGTGGGCCGCATACGCTAGGTACTAAGCCACTATAGCTTGGTATGTAATATTGTTACAAGTCGCGAGACTCGAATTAAAATGCCGTTAGAATTACTATAAAGTTTATTAGAACTATACAAACACGTATAACATAGGTGCAAATATAACCGAACACAAGAAGTCCAAACTTAATGCAGAACGTCGTAATTCAATAAAACGCGCACAGTCCGTCACTTAGTGGATTCCCGATTGTAGTAAACACGTCTCGCTTCGCTCGTGGTTCTCACTCGACTAACTCCTCCCGTTAATCGGACCATTGTTTTATACCGAATTTCCTATAATCAGCTTTTACTTTAAAATCCGTAACACCTGGCTAATGATTACAATACACCAATAGGCCGTATACCAATAAGTAAACAAAAGAAGATCATAAAGGAATTACAATGGTTTCAAGGTTCTTAGTTATTAGTTCAAATGCCGACGGGTAATAAATGTGATTTGTTTCAGATATGCAGGTGGATCTTGTTTTTTTTGTCGGGACCTGAGTTGTAACAATATGTTAAATCAACTTTAATATCTAAACAAAAATTAAATCTGTGCCACAGCTATGCAATGAATCCAGCCCTTGTGAGAAACGGCCAGTTAAATTATCCATTAAAGGGTTAGATCCCCATTAAGACAAAATCGTTTATCTAAATAAAACGGCTCTTACCTGCTCCCCTTTATTTCATGCTAAGTAATTGAACGTCTTGGATGGTGGCAACAGATAAACAGGTTAATGTTTTCTGTCTTTGATTATGTACCTCCACATTATTAATTATATCTACTGTCTAAACAAATTCGTTTACAGTGACTGTGCAGGATCAGAAAAAATAAAATTTCCTGTGGCCGGGCGGTAAGAAGCGACAAAATAATTCACAGAAAGAATGAATGAATGAATGAATGAATGTTCTTTATTGCATACATAAGTTATATATACAATAGGAGGTCTTATCGCCGCCGGCGATATCTTCCAGACCACCTTTACAATTATTAAAAATAATGGTTTTTTTAACATAGATTATAAAACAAAGAGAAAATTAAATTAAATGTCAAAAAAAAAAGAAAAACAAATATTGATACGCATATGTTTATTGATTCCTAAATATTTTAATGTCAGTGTGTTTATTTAGCTTTAGTCAGAATTATATATAAAAAAAAATCCTACCAGATTTTGCCAGCTTGGATGGCTACCACCTTTGGTGTAGAGTAAGCTGCCATACCAACCTCGTGTGTGTTCCGGCATTAGTGGTCAGGTTCCAGTCGCTGTTTAGATAGCGACAGCGTACTGGCAGCAGCTTTGGTGAGCCGTCTGCCTGTCTGCTGAACTCATACAATAAAAAAAACTACCGCCAACTTGTTCATTTTAATTATTTAGTTTTGATTTTTGTTTGTGTTTATTACTTACTCTATGGGAACCTAATCTAATTTACCACCGCTTCGCAACATGTTGTGGCTTGAAGAGAAGAAGCGGCGCAAGAAACTCTTCAGCAAACATGGCTAGCTCTAATAATTTTCTATAATATTAAATTGGGTGGAAGGAAAAATAAACTTAGGCGGTGGTAAATTAGATTAGACTCCCATAGACTAAATAATAATAATAAACAAAATTAAAACTAAATAATTAAAATGAACAAGTTGGCGGTAGGCTAAATAAAACTTTAGCAATGCTCATTGACACCTGACATCTTTGTCTTCCGCGATGACGTCTACTGAAAAGTGGCCGAAACGTCGGAATAATAAAAATCAAATAAATTACCGCGCTTAAAACCGTTAAAACTTAGTTACATGGATCACTTTGGTTGATTCAGCCATATTGAAAGTCATAAATGAACCGTCTAATATTAACCTAAGTATTATGAGGTAAGTAGAATGAAGTGGCCTTTTTAAACCCGTTTATCTCGGAGCAGTCCAATACGCCGTCTCCTCTTAAATGGCAGTCGTTATTAGCGTAACATAAATCGATAGGCCCCTCCGATTACGATTTATAGCCGCTAGATAGTGTCGGAGCCGATTCGCAAGTTCCATGTAATGACACCCTCCGGGCAGCCTGAGGGTTGGCTCAGCTTCTTTAACGCTTTCGGAAATGATGACAGAGTTTACGGCACTCCGAGTGTTAAGTATATATATGTTTGGTGGATTAAGTATATATGTTTGCTGGATTATGTATATATGCGTTTGAATATGGAACGGGAATCTTCAATAGGTTGTCGAGCTATTATGTTTCTGAACCGATTTTGACGATTCATTTTACGTAAGATTCAGAATTACTTCAAAACGGTCCCATATAAATTTTATTTCGTTTATAGACTTTAGATTCCAAAGACATAGAAAATGGATAGTTTTTGTAGTTTTTCAGATGTAATTTTTATTTGTTTCTGAACCGATTTTGATCGTTCTTTTTGTCCTGTCAGTGCCAAGTAAAACATGAAAAAACAACACCAAATTTGCATCGATGTTGTAGAAAATATTTATTTTTGCTTTTTAGTTACTCTTGAAGTCGGTTTTTTTTTTAGCTAGAATATAATTATTTTTATTTTTTATTGCTGGAATACAACAGGCAAGCTGGCACCTACCTAATAGAAAAAGATGTATCCGTCGTTATTTTATCTATACTTAATATTATAAAGAGGTAAAGTTTGTGAGTTTGTAAGGTTGTAGGGGGTAATCTCTGGCTCTACTAAACCGATTTGAAAAATTCTTTTACTGTTGGAAAGCTACGTTAACAGGGAGTTCATAGGCTATATAACATGACGCTATATGCCACGGGAACGGAACATAGCGCGAGTGAAACCGTGCCGGGCCGCTGGTTTATTTATATTTACTTTCTACATAAAGGGTAAATAAATAAATAAAATTAAATAATAACATCCTTTAATCATTATTTCGTTACTGTACATAACTATATTTCTTTTTTCAAGTTTCCTAAATTCTGGATGTCGGCTGCCTCCATCTTTTGCCATTTCATTTTGTTTTCCCTGTCCATAGTCTCCCCAAGACCAACGCAATATCGTCGCTCGATTTGATAATGGGCCTTCCACGACCTCTTTTCTGATCTCTAGGATGCCAGAAGAGGGTGTAGAGGCTACTTTCGAATATTCTATCCTATCTATCTATTCTATCCGTGCAGGAACGGAGAATGAATACAATTTCCTGCGGCCGGGCGGCCTGTCGTAAAAGGCGACTTAACAACCCACAGCCAGGTGGTAGGGCTTTTGCCCGACTGGATGGCTGCCACCCCTGGTCTAAAGTATGTCGCCATAACAACCTTGAGTTGTATTCCGGCATTAGTGACCAGGTTCCAGTCTCCCTTAAGAGAGCAGCAGCGCATTTGTAGCAACTTTGGTGTTGCAAATGTCCATAGGCGATGGTAACCGCTTTCCATTAAGTGGACCGTCTGCCTATCTGCTGATCTCCTGCAATAAAAAAATAAAATAAAAAATCTTTGATATAAAAGACAGATGAAAATTAACATGATATCAGTCGATACACCACCGCCAAGAGCAGAAGTAAATAATAATCCGCTGACACTGCGACTTAAGACAGCACATCTAATGATGACGTCTTAACGATAAAGGGCATAATAATATATTCTACAGTATCAGTTATTCGGTGGCTTGACAAAAATAATCTAAGATCCAACTTTTATTACACAAATTTTGTAGTGTCAAACTAATGGATAATAATGAAGTAAATAAAATAGATAACACTTTATTGTGCACCAAATAAACAATTACAGAATTAATAATTGCAATAATTTAACAGCAAAGCAAAAAGCGGTCTTATCGCTTAAAGCGATCTCTTCCAGGCAACCTGACTGAGAGGATACTTTTAACAACTTATGTCTAAGTATAATTAAATTGAAAAAGGAAGAACCAATGTGGACAGTAAGCAGCTATGTTAAGAAGAATAGAAAAATATATTGTTATAAACTAAGGTAATGGTTACTGACAATTTTTTAAAATATGGCAACTGATGTAGCTTCTCTGACATCTACGGGTAAAGAGTTCCAAAGGCAAACAGCCTGCACAGCCAAGGATTTGGAGTAAAAGGTTGAAGAATGTGTAGGCGAAAAATTTGTATACTCAGTTAATGATTTTCTTAAGTACGACAAAGAGATGTTATTTTAATATCAATCTACAATCTTGACATTGTGTTATTTCTGTTATTTATATAACTTATTAATTGATTTTGTGTATAATATTAAAATTGTTGTGATTTTTTTGTTTGTTTTTAGATTGAAGATCGATTACTCGAATTTTTGTATGGGTCTAATACAGTGAGAAGACTTGACTTTGTTATACTCTTTTGTTACAACCTTATTTAAAAATTTCCTGTATTTTTAATACGCTTTTATTAGCTTCATACGTATGTTAGTATGTAACGGAATCTTTCAAGTTAAATTTGATCGACTTCCCGGTTTCCGATTGAGCTGAAATTTTGTACGTATATGTATATCCCGTGACAATGCAATAATATGGTACCATGGAGCTGATCTGATGATGGAGTCGGAAGGTGGCCACAGGAACTCCTGTACTAAACAAGATAGACCCGTCGTGTTTGGGCTCGTTTTACTTGTCTTGGCTAGCACTCTGCTGCTAGATAATATGCAGGATCTTAAAAGCTTGTATTTAAAAAGCTTTTAAGAAAGCTTATTTTTACATAACGTTCCATTTTATCATAAGAGTGTACTTAATTCTTTTTTCAAAGTTTCCACTGAGAAGGGAATTAAATCACTAAATAATCACTAAAAAATGAAAAATAAATAATAGTTTAAAAAAACTAAAAAATACGCCTTTTAGAAAATCCAACTAAAAAATAGAAAATAAACTTGATTTAAAAATAGTGTAGGAAAAAATGATTTTAATTTAAAATAAAGCGTGGGGTGCATGATATTAATAGTTTGAAAAGCACCCCACGCTTTTTTTACAATAAAATAATTTTTTCCTACACTATTTTTAAATCAAATTTATTTTCTATTTTTTAGTTGGATTTTCTAAAAAGCGTATTTTTTAGTTTTTTTAACTATTATTTTACAAATAAATATTCATTCATTCACTCATTCAGTAATTATGTATATCTAAAAAATTCTAAGCATAATAAATAATCAAGCTCTCTCTACACCTAAAGTTTATGCAATAATAGCTCAGTACAACGACTTGTTCCGAGTCTGAAATATATCTCGCATAAAGTGATATGTCCAAATTGTCAGTCAACAAGTTGATAATGATTACGTTCACTATAAATGACACGTGACACCCTATTATCGCGCGATCACTGGGAATTTTGTTAAATACACGGAAATCCACTTTGACTGCTACATAGAGTGATGGCAATGATTTCGAGTGTACCGTAGCTATTTTGGCAAAAGCGGAAACCTTACATGTAGAATTTTTTGTTCTGTCTACCGGTTTACATGAAACCTTACTATATAATGTACCGGTCAAAATATCTTTTATAGATTTTTCTTTTATAGAACTTGCTACACTAGTTCACCTGTCATTTTTCGTATTTACGGTGACATTGGTAAAATCAATGTCAAAGGCGTTGGTGCCAAAATCAACAAAAGTCAAGTCAAGTCATATGTATAATCGCTATGTCCGGCTGTCCGTCTGTCCGCATATGACACCACACTCATTTGTTTCGGAAACAACTGGATCTATATGGATGAAATTTGTCAAGAAGGCGTAGTCTCATTAGCGCTATGGAGCTATCTTTTTTTGTAATGCATGAGTTCAGCAGACGGGCAAACGGCCCACTTGATGGAAAACGGTTACCATCGCCAATGGACATTTGTAAGACCAAAGGTGCTACGAATGTGCTCTCTAAAGTGAGTCTTGAACCACTCAATTATGGTGGCATACTCTAGATAAGTGATGGTATCCAGACGACCCTACCACTTGGCTGTGGGTTGTAATATCGCTTCTTACGATAGGCCGCCCGGTCGCAGAAAGTTAATTGTATTCTTTCGCAATTTCTTATCCGTGCAGGAACGGAGAAAGAATACAATTTCCTGCGTTGGGGCGGCCTGTCGTGAGTGGCGACAAAACAACCCACAGCCAAGTGATATTGGGTTATTTGCCCGACCGGATCACTACCACCCCTGGTCTAGAGTTGCCGTCATAACAACCTTAATTTGTGTTGCGGCATTAATGACCATGTTCCAGCCTCCCTGAAGAGAGCAGCAGCGTATTTGTAGCGCCTTTTGTATTGCAAATGTCCATTGGCAATGGTAACTACTTTCCATTAAGTGGGCCATCTGCCTGTCTGATGATCTCCTGCAAAAAAAATCTGCGCTGATATAATTGTGATAAAAGTAATTATTAGAGGTGGCCGCTGTACATGTAGCTACCATACCCATCACATCACCATCATCATCATCATAATCAACATCATTATCAACCTCAAGTGGATGGATGCAGAAGTCGTGGAAGGTCACGACACACCTTCCATGATCAAATTGATCGTGTACTAGCAGAAGGTGATGTCAGGAGCCTTAAGAACAGACGAGCGTGCATGACAAGAGTTATGAATGTCAAAGAAGCAAGTGAGGTGTGTAAGAATAAGCCTAAATGGCGCTCTGTTGTTCGTGCCTACCCCACAAGGGAACTGGCGTGAAGTTATGTATGTATGTATTATCAACATCATCACCACCACCACCACTCCACTACTTTCTCTAACTTTTAAATTATGAAGTGGTAAATTCTGGTGAAAATCAAAGTGTAGTGGACCTTAAAAAGTACTTTCAAGAAAAGTTGTTTTTTTTATTGTTACGTTTTGACGGAGTAAAAACTAGATACAAACTATCTTCTTACAAGGCTTTAAAATACTTCAAGGACTTGTGTTTTATTCGAAACTTGATCAATATCCTGAAAATAGATCAAAATGAATTATTTAGAAATCTGTTTATATAGCATAAAGAAAAAGGTTTTTTTGGTAAGTCGATTCTATCTAATTACCGTACCGTGGGTGTTTGGAAGTTTCAGATGAAGTGCCCGGGACAGGAATCGATCGGGGGCCCTTAGCCCTTAGCTAATGAATAATTTATTGCTTCTAAGGTGGTTTGTAAGTAAGGCGAGCATAATTCACTGGTTACGGAAAGGGCTTGTAGGGACCATTTTATCCAGAAGATCGTCCGGGATGGAAAGGTACTTTTTTTATTGCTGAAGCTGAGCTGACAGGCTGACGGCTCAACTGTGTTGGAAAGTGGTTACCGTCGCCCAGGGACATTAGCAATACCAGTGGTGCCGCCAATGTGCTGCCGGCCTTGAAGGAGAACCTGGAACCTGGCCACTGATGCCCGAACACAACTCAAAATTGTTATGGCGGTATACTCTAGAGCGTATGGGGGTAGTAGCCATCCAGTCGGGCAAATGCCCTGCTATCTGGCTGTGTGTTCTTTTGTCGCCTCTTACGACAGGCCACCTGGCCGCAGAAGTTAGTGTTCTTTATCCGTTTCTACACAGGACTGTACTGGGTATATTACCGGTTACTTCGAAACAAAAACATATCCAGGAACAGAGAAAGAATACAATTTTCAGCGTTGTGGCGGCTTGTCGTAAGAGGCGACAAGACAATCCACAGTTAGGTGTTAGGATATTTGCCCGTCTGGATGGCTACCAGCCCTGGTCTAGAGTACACCGCCATAACAATCTTGATTTGTGTTCCGGAATTAGTGGCCAGGTTCCAGTCTTCCTTTAGAGAGCGGCAGCACGTTGGTAGCGTCTTTGATTTTACAAATGTCCATAGGCGATAGTAACCGCTTTCCATCAGGTTGTCGGTTTCCAAGGAAACAAAGTCATTTATCGGGATAAAGTGATGCTCTAACCGCCAGACATTGTATTGTATAATTTTATTTTCAGAATCAGCAGGGGCCCTCCAGCATCTAGGGAGCGGAGGGGTTTTCACCCCAGTTGACGAAGTGGGCACTCTCAAGCACTGATGCGCAAGGATCAGTGTGGGCGTAACTACGTTCTAAGTCTCACGCTTTTCCTACCATGAGCGCGGGGCACATGGGAGGAGGGTGGGTTTAGTGGAATACTGAGTAGTCGAGTCTCCACACAAGCCGGCGATTTGATTCTGATGCCCATTCGTGGTCTCACCACTCGTCGCTTTGGTCTAATCCCTAACAAAGGACCCGGTAGTATGCGAAATACATTTCCCCCGCCTTAAAAAAAACAGAGATCGATTGTACCTTGCTGAGTCTCCACACATGCCGGCGATTGACTCTGATGGCTGTGCTATCTTCAGTGGCTTACTTCTCATCGCTTTGGTCTAATCCCTAGCAAAGGACCCGGTAGTGTGCGAAATGCATTTCCCCCGCCTTAAAAAAAAACAGAGATCGATTGTACCTTGCTGAGTCTCCACACATGCCGGCGATTGACTCTGATGGCTGTGCTATCTTCAGTGGCTTACCTCTCATCGCTTTGGTCTAATCCCTAGCAAAGGACCCGGTAGTGTGCGAAATGCATTTCCCCCGCCTTAAAAAAAAAACAGAGATCGATTGTACCTTGCTGAGTCTCCACACATGCCGGCGATTGACTCTGATGGCTGTGCTATCTTCAGTGGCTTACCTCTCATCGCTTTGGTCTAATCCCTAGCAAAGGACCCGGTAGTGTGCGAAATACATTTCTCCCGCCTTAAAAAAAAAACAGAGATCGATTGTACCTTGCTGAGTCTCCACACATGCCGGCGATTGACTCTGATGGCTGTGCTATCTTCAGTGGCTTACCTCTCATCGCTTTGGTCTAATCCCTAGCAAAGGACCCGGTAGTGTGCGAAGTGCATTTCCCCCGCCTTAAAAAAAAAACAGAGATCGATTGTACCTTGCTGAATCTCCACACATGCCGGCGATTGACTCTGGTGGCTGTGCTATCTTCAGTGGCTTACCTCTCATCGCTTTGGTCTAATCCTTAGCAAAGGACCCGGTAGTGTGCGAAGTGCATTTCCCCCGCCTTAAAAAAAAAACAGAGATCGATTGTACCTTGCTGAGTCTCCACACATGCCGGCGATTGACTCTGGTGGCTGTGCTATCTTCAGTGGCTTACCTCTCATCGCTTTGGTCTAATCCTTAGCAAAGGACCCGGTAGTGTGCGAAGTGCATTTCCCCCGCCTTAAAAAAAAAACAGAGATCGATTGTACCTTGCTGAGTCTCCACACATGCCGGCGATTGACTCTGGTGGCTGTGCTATCTTCAGTGGCTTACCTCTCATCGCTTTGGTCTAATCCTTAGCAAAGGACCCGGTAGTGTGCGAAGTGCATTTCCCCCGCCTTAAAAAAAAAAACAGAGATCGATTGTACCTTGCTGAGTCTCCACACATGCCGGCGATTGACTCTGGTGGCTGTGCTATCTTCAGTGGCTTACCTCTCATCGCTTTGGTCTAATCCTTAGCAAAGGACCCGGTAGTGTGCGAAGTGCATTTCCCCCGCCTTAAAAAAAAAACAGAGATCGATTGTACCTTGCTGAGTCTCCACACATGCCGGCGATTGACTCTGGTGGCTGTGCTATCTTCAGTGGCTTACCTCTCATCGCTTTGGTCTAATCCTTAGCAAAGGACCCGGTAGTGTGCGAAGTGCATTTCCCCCGCCTTAAAAAAAAAAACAGAGATCGATTGTACCTTGCTGAGTCTCCACACATGCCGGCGATTGACTCTGGTGGCTGTGCTATCTTCAGTGGCTTACCTCTCATCGCTTTGGTCTAATCCTTAGCAAAGGACCCGGTAGTGTGCGAAGTGCATTTCCCCCGCCTTAAAAAAAAAACAGAGATCGATTGTACCTTGCTGAGTCTCCACACATGCCGGCGATTGACTCTGGTGGCTGTGCTATCTTCAGTGGCTTACCTCTCATCGCTTTGGTCTAATCCTTAGCAAAGGACCCGGTAGTGTGCGAAGTGCATTTCCCCTGCCTCAAAAAAAAAAACAGAGATCGATTAAGATAAACGATATTATTGTTAATGTTTTCAGCCATAAAATAAAACCAAGAAGGTCATACCTATAGTTTTTCTTTACTCAAAGCATTTAGAAAAATATCGCATTGAAGGTAAATACGTAGACTTGATATTTATCAACTATCTAGATCTTTCAGACTTTTTTGCTCTCAGACCAATATAAACATTTTTAGATTTATCTAGGGGTTTATTTAGTCTTGTCTCTTTTTTGTTAAACTTTCAAGGAATTCTTTATCCAATATATCTTCTAAGAAGTGGCACGTTTAATAAAAAAAAAATTCAAGATAAAAATTTATCTAATAGTTTGGAGATTTTGTAATAAAACTCGTATTTATTGTATAAAGAAATTCTAGAATTGTATTGTCTCGCATTTTTTTATTTAATAACACCTGATGTTTCCATGAGGTGATTCCCCCTCCCGGCTGCATTCGGTATTTTGTTATTTCTAATAATGTGCCCGTTGCGAGCAACTCTAACCTTATAAATATTTATAAGCGAAAACTCGCGAAATAAATGCTTAAATTTTTGGTAGCTCCCAAAAAAAATATTAAAAAAATTCTAATTCGAAAAGGATATTCAAAGTACAACTCCATTGCGATGGAATTGTATTGGAGGCTCCCAACGTTTAGCCGGCCTTTAAGGACTTCAACAAAACATATTTCCCTCCAGTGAATAGCAGCGAGACGTAAAGGTTAAATGATACTTCAGATGGTAGAGAATAGGAGTGCTGATGTGAACTGAACTAATTTCTTTTGGAAACGGTAACCTTGAGTACAAATATTAAGACGTCGTACAGCTAGTACAATATATAGTTTGATGTGTGAGTGGGACGAATAATGTGCGAGCGAGATAGAGAGATAGATTAATATGTGCGCTCCCGCGTTGCGCTAGCCAATAGTTCGTTGTCCGCTGCGATAACCAGACGCATGCAGCTTCCATAAGGTCATTATCGTACGCAAGATAAAGGTTCTAGAGAACCGCTGCGTAATTAAGCTAAAGGAAATTGCATCCATCAAACACCCCTTCGAAGGCGTATGGTGCGGTGCGATGGTGAAACTATGGCGTTAGCACCAGATCAGATAGTTCCTTGGAACACGCCCCATTGTAAGGATGGCAGAATACACACATACGTAGTCTTTCTGAGGGCTAAACGATTCTAATTCATTTGGCTGCACGGTCGAATACAGCGGGCAGCGGGGTGGAGGGTGCAGCGTTCGGGTCAAACACATGGAAACGCTAGCAGGTGTCCCTAGCGGCGGTCGACTGGCGCGACGGCTCCAGCGGGCATGTTTGCGTTGAGCAACGCGTCGTGTATAAGAAGGCTGCAAGTCCCGCTCCGCTACAACTAATTTAAATGTATCTAAACGCTAAAGAGTGTTCCTAGTGCCAGCCGCAATGTGCGTGGAGCGGAGCGTCGCGTACAGGTTTAAACCAATTTGTGAACAATGAACGCCGAGCTTGCACTCAGGCCGCTCTATTGCCCGCAGCCCGCTCTGCCGGTCGCCCCGCCGGACACTTTGCCTCTCAGGCCGTACACTTAGTATGTGATCTTCGACTATACGAACGGCGTGACGATGAAGTCGTGGGGGTCAGACATTCAGACATTCATAAATATAATTTTATAATATGTATAATCTTAATATATATAAATTACGTGTCACGTTGTTTGTCCGCGATGGACTCCTAAACTACTTGACCGATTTCATTCAAATTTGCACACCGTGTGCAGTTTGATCCGACTTGAAAGATAGGATAGCTTACATTTGGAGCTGGTAGGTGGCGCTGCAATCGGGTCCTAAATTTTACTTCTTCAGGGCAGAACAACGTCTGCCGGGACAGCTAGTAGTTTATAATTCAGAAAAAAAACGCAGTCTTTAGTAACAGTTAGTATCTAAATCCCAGTGAAAAACCTTCCCCTTCATCCCCAAAAGGAAGTTTTTTAGTTCGAGAGTACATACATTAGAGACTAATGCAGACAAAGCCACGTAAGGCTTTTAGTACAAAAGAGAAAAAAAACACATTGGTATAAACACAGAAATGTTTAAATATTGGGCCTACGATGAAACACGTAACTCGAATGTGATTAAATTGCGTTCGTGAACTTGTCGATCGAGTATCCGTATTGAATCAGATAACAGAGACACTCTTACCGGTGCCATAATCAATGCGGGCTGTGTGAAATACTGACAAAACGATCATTACTATTGGTTTACGATCTAAAAAATTACGAATTCAATCTAACAGTTGTAATAAAATGAAACTACCTTCTTGTAATCTTTATAATACAAGAAGGCAGTTTCATTTTATAATTTATTGTATGGCGTTTATGCCATAGTGTAGAAAATTATTGACAGAAAACACTTTGTTGTTCACCACATACACATGGAATAAATCATTTACAATTAGACTATTATTTGTATAAATCTTTATTTAACACTTGTACGGTACATAATGACATGTAAGAATAATTTAAGCATATATGATGCTATAATACAATGGGTGACTCTCTAATGTTGTCAGTCTATGGAAGTGTTGCCGACATAAAATTGATGGTGTAAACATATCACCGCTACAAATGATTTCGTGTAAAGTCAAAAACAAAGGTCATTCTACATGTAAGCACAGATGATGCTCGGGAACTATTTTTAGCTATAGTTTTATTGGTAGTATTATTTATTTTTTAAGATAGTTTAGATTAGTATTTTATATAATAAGACATTGATTAAGTGTGCCCTTATAATTTATTCACTATAGCCATTTTAGGCACTACATAAATGCTGCGTTTTCAAAACGTGGAACTTCAAGAAGGATATTGTTACATGCTTGTACGAGTAATATTGTAACGATTTTTTTTTACATATTAAATAATACTTCTCGGCTTACTACATCAACGCTCAGATATAAAAGCGTGTGGGCGGAGTGACAAATCATTACCACTCAGGCTTTATATCAGCCGTCGCCCGTCATTAATTAGTCCGTTGTTGTAACTCTTTGCCTGATATCATTATATTCAACTATTATAGCAACCGTCCAGCAGAGTAAAGCTCCCCCGAGCTAGTTTGCCCCGGACTCGATCACCTTCTGGTAAAGCTATAAAGTCTTCGAGCCAACAGCATGAAACAAGTCCATATTATAAAAAGACAAACCATTCTCACTGCGACCTTGGTCCGATGCACATGTTTGAGTATCACTTTAGGAAGGCTAATTACTGTACTTAATTAATTAATACGATTTATAAACGAATACGCTCTTTTATTTGTATTCTATAATACTTTTACCAACCGGTGTCTGTCTGTTAATAGGTAGATAACAGTCGGATCAGTACACTCATGCGCCTTTTGGTTAGTCTCTAGACCATGGACAGGGTATATCATATCATGATGTCTTATTAACCGACTTCGGTTACACCAATCGCTTCAGTTATTGGCTGCTCAACATTCATGCGCACACAGGGGACTTGCGTAGCCAACCTTATTTACGAACACGCTCTTGCATTTCGAACACGTCAGAACACCATTCACAATATTGTACGTAATAGCCACAGGTAGTCGGGCCTTAAGTTCGTCGCGCTTTTTATTTAACTCGGCGCATCGACGGGATTCAAAATCTCGCACGCTAGAGTTTACTTAGAATCTCCAGTCACAGCGCTTCTTAGCTGATATTTCCCATCGATTGGGATCAGTATCGCACTCCACCATTTGATGCTTAAGTACATGTTTGTACCGTAGCAAATGCCCACCTTGCTTGCGTTTGCCATTTGCTAAAAGGTTCCTTTTGGTTAGGCTCTAGCACATGGACAGGACATATCATACATACATACCGTATCATACATACTTTATAGGTATACTTTGAAGTGATACCTCTTAGAGAAACAGTCGTAGGGGATATTCAAAAGCGTGATACGCACTTAGCAGCGCTATCCCGCCCGGGGCACGTGACTCAAACACGTTCGTTCGATTGTCTCGATATCTCTCGCTTTTATCGCTTCTAATGTAATGGAACTTTGCGCTATTTGTCTTTGAAGTTTTTTTTTGTTTGGGATTTACGTCGGGGAAGGAAATCAAATGCAAGTAAACAAATACAGCCTCCGAAGTCGATTTTGAAGCGTCCTTTAGTTTGCTAGAAATGATATTCACATTCGTGATGTAACTTTTCATTGAAGGTAATCCATTTTAGAGATGGAAAATTGTCCAATGTTTATCCCGGATATTAAAATTACTTATTATATTAGTATACTCTAAAAATTCAAAATACAATAAGAGACTAAAAATAAACCAGTTATAAATAGTACAAGCGATTATAGACTGTGTAACAAATCGCTGCCAGATTGGAGCCTGCCCAGAAGGCACCGTAATATGTAAAACAAAAAAAAAGAAATTAAAATATATCTACTAACAAAGAGCAAGTTATATTAGTATATAACAATAATGAAAATTAAAATATCTATTTCAAAATGAAACCTTACAGATTACTTATTGAAAGTCACGAGTCTACCACAACTTCCAAAGCAGTATTAGTTACTGTTAAAGAAGAAGAAGTGGCGCAACCAACTACCCAGCAGCATAAAGCAGACGACAAAAGGCGTTTGAGTATAACGCCTCTGTAACAAAGTGGACACATGCCCTAATGTATACTCGCGACGTTCAACGAGCCGCCTTTGGCCGCGTGCTTATTACCGAGCTTTGACTATAAAGCGCAATACACACCAAAGCCGTCAAACCGCCGCCACAACCCGGTGCACGGCGGCCTATTTAAAAGAAATCACGTCAACAACAGCCCGCGCGTGTTGCCCGCCGACATGTTGGCGGAGTGCGTACGTAAGCGCATAGTCCCGGCGACACTCAAGCTGTAGTGATGTGCTATATTTTTTGTTCCTCATTCCGAGCCGTTGGCATGCCGTCGACAAAGTTCTTCGACTTGCTTGAGTGAAGCCGCAAACTAGCCCGTCGTCATAGGTCGGCGGCTCGGCGGCTTTGGTGTGTATTGCGCTTAACTAGATAGATACAGTAACGATTCTAGTGTGTACGGGGCTCGCGAGCGCAACGCGAACGTGCTTTGATTCTGGATATTTTGATTTTGACGGCCAACTGCTGCGGCCTTTGAGTCGTGGCAAAAACTGACAATCATCCTCTCATTGCGAGACGCTTGCATTGCACTCACGAGCCACATACACACTATGAGTTTGTTTGCAGCAACGTGCAACGGTTACAGTTACAAAATGATAGATTTTGGTTACACTAACTGTAACGGTTGGGATTAAGGCTCGCAGGTCAGAACCGACTTAAGAAAAATGCATAACTGATTTCCATACGCACTAAGCAGGCGTCGCATTTTAGGTATCTACGACCAAAGACGTCACGGCAGTCAAACCTATGATTACGGTCCCGTTGCGCCTCATTATGACCCGGAGTGACGCTGGAAGGCTTAGTGGGTATTCTGGTAGTCGATGCTTGCAATTTTTTCTATCATCAGAAACTGCTGTGTAATATTACCCGTCAGGAGGCCCACATACTCCTTAGTGACATCCCCCGAAGCCCGAGGATATGCGCAAAAGCATTCCTCCAGCTTTAACAAAAAGGTATCTACGATCAGTCAGACGGCTAAGTGGACAACCGCTAGTCGCATCGTTCATATAGGCGCTTAGAGTAGAGACAAAGAGGACAATGTATGTTAAAAATATCCATCAAAAGGTATTGAATTGGTGACACTTGTTTAGGTAGCAATAGCTCAGCAGACTCCACTGCATCGCCTTCATCTTTTTGTGGTTATAGACACAATAAACTTAGCAAATATGAAATGTCTTTACCGATACTAGCACCACTCTAGAAGGTTTTTAAATTTTCTGATCACCGCTGAACTTTCTTTTTTCTTATGTATATTTTTAAATTGTACCATTCAGCCAGATTAGTTAAGAATTTCATTTAAGCTAGGTTGCCTGGAAGACATCGCTTTAGCGATAAGACCGCCTTTCGTTTTGCCAAAAACTATTGTAATTGTTCGGTCCTTGCCTAGTATGAGGTAGGTAGAAAATCGCTCCATCAATTTTGCTGTCTACCCTCTTTCTGTTTAAGGTGACGGCCAATGCACAGGAGGGTAGATGCAGCCATTTAAAAACACTTAGATCTGTCAACGTTGTGACGAGATATCGCGCCGTGCGTTTATTCTTCTAAATAGGTATATTAAATTCCAATTGTAATCACTGGCCGTGCCAAGAACTTATTGTGTGATACTAGTGAACAGAAGTAACCACTCTAAAGTGAATTTGGTGCCGTGCGCTGTTCCTCTGTGTGCTGCAACCAGAACCAAGCCAGGAGAGATCGGATCTCAAGGTTGGTGGAGCTTCTACTACTTTTCTAGTGCAAGGATCTAAGCCAGATATCTATATTTCCCATACAGTCCATTATTATAAAACCAGCGTTATTTGACCAAGGGCCACCACACCGCAGTACCCTTGGGCTACAGCACCCCACAGTAATTATGCATTTTGTTTTTGTTTATTTTGGTGAGCAATAAATTGTTATCTATCTATCTATTTTTCCCTAATACTATAATATTTTTGATACTGGTTCAATCCGCAAACAGTGAAAAGCCATATTTTACACAGGTTTATATATTAAATTTGTCTTCTAAAACATACAACATAACGCAAAACTGATATAGTTAACCTCGTCCTAAATTGAAATTATTCTACAGTACCTCCATTCGTAATATGAAATAAACATCCGTCAGTTTGTTCCGATCAAACTGAGTGACGGGAGCACGGCGTTTAATAAACGAGCCATCATCTCCCATCAAAAGGATCTGTGCGAGATATTGCAGGTTTTTCGCGACATTTTGGCATTATTTTTACTTGATAGATGTCAAAGTATCAAAAGATATATCGTGGTACACAGGTGATGACTTTCTTACAAACGTAGGGAGTAATTTCCTACACTCCTTAAAATATTAATAGGACGTTGTCTTGCCCTGGAAAGATTAAAAATCTAGGACCCCATTCTAATGCCTGCTACCGGTTCCAGTTTTGAATTTAAATCATCATCATCATCAAGTACACACAAAAATTTTATCAAAATCGGTAAGTAGTTCTCAAGTTATGCGCGTATATACATTTCTACGATTTATTTTTATTATAGACTAACGGCCCGGCGCGGTTTCACCCGCGCTCTGTCCCGCTTCCGTGGTTATATAGCGTCATGTTATTTAGCCTATGGCACTCCCTGTTAAAAATATATAAAAGTATTAATTTATTAATGTGCTGGTCGTAATACTACAAATACAATAACGTCTCGAAGCTATTTTATCTATATCTATATAAAATCTATAAGAACGTGGTAACGCCGCCAGCCTTTCGGGAACGTTCCTGGTAAGTGACAGTGGTTTGGGACCAATAATTTATCTATAATTGTGTCCTCTTTTTTTATTTAGTTTTAGTTTTTAATTGTAGGTTTCTTTTTCATACTTTAATTTAATTTATGTATTATATAAAACTAATAAAATTTACAACCAGTAAAAAAAATATATGAATTATAATTATTCAACTGTAATATAATTACGTTTAATTGCTTATATCATCTACAAACAGTGATGTTCATTAGATCATCTTAATCATAGACGATAAGCATCGATACTGCAAATAATCAAAGTTTATTTTCCAATTGAACTGTAATCAAGGTAATCATTCCAACATGGTTATATCACGTCGTATATATATATATATATATATATATATATATATATATATATATATATATATATATATATATATGTTACGGCTAATACCCGAAGTGCGGCTAAAACTAGGTGTAGACGCACTTCGGTTTTTAAACCTAGGTGTAACAGATTTGTTCACGGCTAATATTAGGTGTAGCTGATTTCATTTGGTTAAAACTAGGTATAGCCTTCTTTATGCTGGCTACAACTAGATGTAGCCAATCCTACGTGGTTAAAACTAGACCTAAAGTAACACGAGCGTCACCAAGGGGCTGGGTGGGGTTTCCTCGCCCCTTCCTGCACTATACTATACTATATACACTGCAAAACTAAATGTGGTAATAAAAAGCGTCTCTACAAAGCTGCCGGTATATTATGTAACTCTAAATGCCATTCAAGTTTATCTTGTTCGAATAAATAATAATTGTTTTTGATTGCTGTTAATTAGGTAAAAGTTTAAGTTTATAATGGTAAAGATATAAATCGTTCAAAGAGCCACGCCAAAGGTGCCATTTTGTTTATCTTTTTTGAATAAATAACTAAAGTAATTTGATTCTTGCGTAGAGTGTTTAAGTTTATAAAGATTATTAAAATTTGAATTATGTTATTCTAAAAATTTCTATTATGTTTACTTTAGCAAATAAATAATAACGTTCCTTGATTGTAGCTTGTTTTATTGTAGGTTGAACCAATACGAAGAATAGAACCTAGTTTTAACCACGTAGAATTGGCTACATCTAGTTGTAGCCAGCATAAAGAAGGCTATACCTAGTTTTAACCAAATGAAATCAGCTACACCTAATATTAGCCGTGAACAAATCTGTTACACCTAGGTTTAAAAACCGAAGTGCGTCTACACCTAGTTTTAGCCGGCTAGAACTAGGTGTAGCCGCCCTTCGGGTATTAGCCGTAACATATATATATTAAATTTATTATCCAATATGCTTACATTCATATACATTAGAAACACATTTGAACTGTGGCACAGAAACATCATGGGGTTTATTCGTGGCGCAGGGAGTCGTGTACACAGTATTGTTATATCAAAAATAGGAGCAGAGGCGAGTAATGGTTATCATCGTTCTAGTGTTTAGTTCTAATTTGATAATAAAAGCGGGGTTATCATCCTTCTAGTATATGCGTCATGTTTTAGTCCCAGGTCTGCACATGTGAGCATGATGATCCGCTTTGCGAATCAATATAAAATCTTTTAAGATTTATTTGATTGATTTGTGGTTATTTTTGTACTTGGATTGCAGGTCCTCTGGGAGATCGTTTATAATGATTGGTATCATATATTCCTTGCTCCTTGTCCCATACACATTATTATATTTAGGAATAATCTATTTACATGAGTCAGATCTCGGTCGCATGTAGTTAGGTCTAGTCTTCTTAACTAATAGTTCTGGTTTGTTACATTCAGTTAGTATTGAAAATTTAACCTTGTCAATTATACTCATAACTTTACAATATTCGAATAATTCTTTATAATTATCTTTATGTTTAGACTAGCTGTGCCCGCGACGTCGTCCGCGTGAATTTGGTTTTCAAAATCCTCCGATTTTGAAACAGTCTTCATTGGAGCTCCGCTTCTATTGGTCTTACCCTGATGCTATATAGCCTTCTTCAATAAATGGGCTATCTAATACTACAAGAATTTTTCAAATCAGATCAGTAGTTCCTGAGATTAGTGCATTCAAACAAACAAACTCTTCAGCTTTATATATACATACATACATAACTTCACGCCAGTTCCCTTGCGGGGTAGGCACAAAGAACAGAACGCCATTTAGGCTTATTCTTACACACCTCACTTGCTTCTTTGACATTCATAACTCTTGTCATGCACGCTCGTCTGCTCTTAAGGCTCCTGACATCACCTTCTGCTCGTACACGATCAATTTGTTCATGGAAGGTGTGTCGTGGCCTTCTACGACTTCTGCATCCATCCACTTTTGCATTGTATATATATATATATATATATATATATATATATATATATATATATATATATATATATTAGTATAAGATATAAGATTTAATATTCTTGGGTACTATTGTTTTTAGTAGGTATATATGCAATGACGATTCAAAGATAGTAAAGTGATAGTATTCAAAAGTACGTTTCTAGAGGATACGTGGATTGGCAAACGTAGTATAGGATACTTCCCAGTTTGACAGATTATGATTCACCGATAGTATTTGGACGAGGAGAGAGGGCATTAAACTTCCAAAGACACTTAGAAATAAAACAAAAACCTTTTAACAATTTTTTATTCAACAAGCCTTGAATTTCGTAGCATTGCTAGGAGCAGATACCATCCTAAGCCTTAACCTTAGGGCACTCCTCCAATTTCACGCACTTGTTACTGGCGGTGTCCCTGACGGTCGGTGAGTCGCAGTAACAAGCAGAGTAATCGCAAAGGATACCTCGTTCTTCAACAGGATTTGGTTCGTCGCAAGTTGCTTCTGGGGTCCTCTTGCCGCATCCCAGCGCATACGCGTGAGTACCTTCTTCACATTCACGACCACCTATAACAATTTAATAATATTCATCCGTGCAGGAATGGAGAAAGAATACAATTTCCTGCGGCCGGGCGGCCTGTCGTAAGAGGCGACTAAAACAACCCACAGCCAGGTGGTAGGGCATTTGCCCGACTGGATGGCTACCACCCCTGGTCTAAGGCATGTCGCCATAACAACCTAGAGTTGTGTTCCGGCATTACTGACCAGGTTCCAGTGACCCTTAAGAGAGACACAGCGCATTTGTAGCACCTTTGGTGTTGCGAATGTCCATAGACGATGGTAACCGCTTTCCGTTAAGTGGGCCGTCTGCCTGTCTGCTGATCTCCTGCAATAAAAAAATAAAATTATGCACGCATATGTATATCGCGTGACAATGCAATAATATATATGGTACCAAGGAGCTGGTCTGATGATGGAGTCGGAAGGTGGCCATAGGAATTCCTACATGATATCCAGGATCTCAAAAGCTTGTATTTAAAAACCTCTTTAAAAAAGCTTATTAACATTCATCAAGATTTAACAGACTGTAAACTTAAAAGATAAATGGAGATGTTACTTTAAAAAAGCACTGGATATATGTTTGCAAAAATTTGATTGCGAAGGCACAGAAAATTTATTTAAAATTATCAAATAGGAATTTGTATTGTTTCATTTATTACCTGTGACTGATATTTAACTGGTATTTAAATTACTAAAATTAAAGTAATTAAAACAAAATTAGACACTAAAAATAAACTATATGTACTATGTATATGGAGTTTGTATATATATGCAAGAGGTTCATTGAAATGTCATTGTCATTTTATTCTTATGATAAAAACATTACTTTATGGTTTAGTCTTTAATTATTATATATTAATTTATAAAAAAAATGAATTTCATTTTATTATATACTAGCGGCCCCGGCAGACGTTGTCCTGCTCTGAAAAAATAAAAATCTAGGACCCGATCCCAGCGCCACCTTCCGGTTCTAATTGTAAATCTAAACCATCCAGGAACCCCCTCACACACAAAAACAAAATCACCAAAATCGCTCCAAGTGATTAGGACGATTCTAGAACCCGATCTCAGCGCCACCTACCGATTCCAACGGGATAAAAAGTATCCTATGTCCGTCTCCTAATTCTAAGCTACCTGCCCCCCAATTTTCAGCCAAATCAGTACAGCCGTTCTTGAGTTATAAATAGTGTAACTAACACGACTTTCTTTTATATATATATTTTAATATGGTTATTATGTATATATCAATACTGCAGAAAATATATATGTATATGTAATATAAATAAAATATACTATGTAATTGTTTGCCGTCTGACAATATTCTATTTTATCTGTAGGCAAGGTCAGTGAATCATAAACAAAGCGAATTTATCTATGTTATTTTAATTTTAACGTTGAACCGAGTATAAAATTCGCTAAAAAAACAACTAAATACGCTTGAAACATTCAATTTTCACGTGAGCAGTGATTTTTAAAGTTTACCCAGGATGTCTAGTGGAATTTTAAGCTAAAATCTTTAAGTTATAATTTGATGATATTCACTAAAGAAAAGCCGACATGATAGGTTTGTAATGGTTAGTTTAGTTTCTTTTAAACAAATAATTGTTCTACTAACCATCACAAGTTGTTAAAGCTCTTGCTTACAAAATTATAGTCATTATTGTTAAACATCATATGCTATTTTGACAAAATGCGTACGTCATAACTAAAGCAACTTGATACTTGCACGATGTTTGATGATTGACTAAAAATCACTAGTATGTATCCAAATTACTTCTGACCTAATATTGAAGTTGGTAGAGTTGAGACAAATTTGCGAAAGTGGCACCCCTATTACTTTCTACTTTATTTTGTCACCCTGTTCGAATTTATTATGTACTTAATATTTCGAAAGTAGTTCGAATCAAATTTCTATCTCTTTGTTATTTTTAATTACTGGATACCAACAGATTCTTTAATTCTTTCTTTCTTTAGAATGTACCTATGATAAATCTGTATTCTACGCATTTAGGCAGTAATATTACTAATTACCCGCAGGAGGGCTTCGTGGCGAAGCCTTAGGTGAGTAGCGATACTTCGTACCCGACTCCAGGGAGCAAGGCCGCGGCCTCCGTGTTTGCTTTAGTCAGCCGGCACGGAGTTGATATCGCTAGAGCTAAGACTCAAGCTTCAGGGATGAAAGTGATAAATGGCCTAAAGTCGAATCTGCAGCCCACCTCTCTACACCCCTTAGCCACTCACTTCCATATTTCCCGCTTGCCAATCTTGTATGCCTTTTTTGGGGCCCACGCAGGGTGTAGCAAGTTACCGTCTACCCATTTTTCTATGTCCCCCGAACATTGCGACGAACAGACGCCATAGTCTTCATAGTCCCACTAGCAACTCCTCCCAACACTTCTCATTTTCTGCAATAGTCCTACACTAACGGGTATTCTCCTTGGTTGTATTTTTATATGATTTAGATAAGAATAATCGCCAGTTAGTGTCACACCACATTTACTTTAAATTTGTCGAAGAGGCCTATACATGCTGTCCTCCCCATGGTCCTACGCAAGCCCTCCAAAAGTTCAGGCTATTTTTATGGCGCGTAGTTTTTGGTTGGAAGTTCCTTATCGCGCGCTGCGAAAGGAGGCTAGCCGGAAAAAATTAAGACCAAAAGTTGTAACGACACTTTTTGCTATAGTTGTAAGCCGTGCGGCGTGCGCGTGTTTCTCTGTCTGTCTCTCTCTCTCTCATAAAAAGCAAGCCAGTTATTTTCGTTTCGTCTTTCTATTTCGCAATGAACAGTGTGGTGTCGCGACGATTATTTTTGTTGAGTGTATACAGGTTTTTTTGTATATAATAAATAATAAAAAATAGAATCCCAAACATATGTTTCCTACTTCAGTTACCACAAGCCAATTATTACTAAAATTGAGCCTACTGATTAAGTTTATATTATATTATATTTGTTAATAATAAAAAAAATATTATTATAACTTTAAAAAAATAAAATTTTATTACAATTCCTTCACTAATTATTATTATACAATTTCATCTTTAATGCAATGAAATAAAATCTAAAATAATATCAATTAGTGTAATATGCGCTGTTTTTGATACTATTTGTTTGTTTATGTATTTCTATACATAGTTTTTTGATAAAATTTCGATGGTTTTCGATGCTTATCAACGCACTTTTTGAGACGGTTTGAGAATTTTTAAGACATTTTAGGAGAACTTCGTTCCAAACAGGTGTCCCAAAGACACCTCATTAGTTTTTTATTTTTATTTTTATTGAATAGGTTCGCGTTTGACCGACATTGCGCTTGATGTCAGGTAGAAGTAATCTTATATGGAGCACGCTTACGTAGAAGATACCTGTTTACGCGAGACATGAAGGCACCTAAATAGTACGTTTCAGGAAAAACAGACGACGGTAAAGAGTTCCATTCTTCAACGGTACGTATGATACAAGTGGAAGAAGTGTTTTATCCGCTTTGTTGGTATTTCCACCATATATTGATACCGTAAGCTCGTACGTCTGTCTACTTGTGCATTAGTAAAAAGTTGAGGAAAGAATAAATTCGTGGCGGACTCGCCGAAGTGTACGAGTGGTTTTCAACGATATGCAAGTACATTACTAATTATAGCATTATGTTTATTTATCACCATGCTTTTATAACTTTCATTATGGAGGAAGATTTTCCTTAAATCAGGGTGTTTTAATATGAAATTGAGAGATGAAATCTGTGGCTAGGCCTCGCTCACCCCTTATACAGAGTCCCTAAATCTTTGTACATAGGTTGTCTTGTTAACGTTGCCACGGTATAGCAGTAGTAGCTCAAAACATTATTATTGTTAGGCAAGTAGTACTGTATTGTAGGCGTGCGCGCAAGTATTGTTTATTGAGAGCTGATGCACGAGGAAAAATCATTAAAATCATATTAATATTAACCTTGACATAGTTTAAGGCAGTAGTATTTATATGACCTTTAATATTTGATTATTAATAATGTTTTCTGAATTCCGTAAACAAAAAGCCCTTTTAATTTAATAATCCTTTCGTCTATCTGACTGTTGTTATAGTCATCTGATTGGGTATCTATTGACGATACTTCAGTCTGTCTGTCTGTTATGGTATTCACAGAAAAAGTACTGGACAGTCCATGCTGACATTTAGTATATATGTAGTGTCAATATCGAGAATGGATATAGAATAATTTTCGTTCAGGATAATGGGATAGTTTTCGGGAAAAAATTAAGTAAATTATCAGGGGACGATTAGCGCCTAAATATAAATTTAATGCAATGTAACCAGGGTGAATGCTTGCTCTCTAAATAAACTAGGGCTGTTCATTAGGATTTAACTCATGGCTGAGTCACAAGTAAATCCTGTATTGATAAATTAATGAGAAAAAGATATCTTCTATAAAAAAAACTAAACTAAAAAAATCAAAGAATCATGCACATAATATTGCAAAATATCGTGAGATGGTAATTAAAGAATTAATAGTTCTTTTTTATAAAAATCAATAATTGAGGATATATATAACAAACTTGTTGAGACTTCAACATTTTGTATGATTTTGTATATATGCGTTAATTTATTTTTTATTGCCAAGCTGACAAAGAGGCAGATAGCTCGACTTATAGAAAGTGGTAACCGTCGCCTATACACGTCTGCAACACCAGAGACGATGCTAATACGTTGCCAGCCTTTAGGATTGGATAGATGGGGTGGAAAAGGATAAATGGTTTTTTTATAGCAAGAGTTCAGCAGACAGCCGGCCCACTGGTGGAAAGCGGTTTCCACCAAAGGTTCTGAAATGAGATACTGCTCTCTTAAGGGAGACTGGAACCTGGCCACTAATTCCGGAACACAACTTAAGGTTGTTATGACGGCGTACTCTAGACCTCTAGACCTTCTTTTTATTTTTTGCTTAAGTTGAAAAATTCTGCAATTATCAGTCGGCTTTTTTATTTATTGATTCTGAGGCCGTAAGAAGTTTGCCGGGTTAGCTAGTGTATATATATATATATATATATATATATATATATATATATATATATATATATATACTAGCTAACCCGGAAAACTGGGTGTACTAGATGTACCCACAGACGTTGTCCTGCCATTAAAAAATAAAAATCTAGAACCCGATTGCAGCGTCATCGACCGGGACCAATTATTAATTTAAATCATTCTCGAAACCACTTGATCAAACATAAAAAATTCATCAAAATTGGCCCCACTGTTTAGAAGTTTAGCGGCGCCATTTACCGGGTCTAGTCGTGAATCTAAACCATCCCCAGACCCACTTGAGCACACAAAAATCATTTCATCTAAATCCTGGAACCCGATTACAGCGCCACCTACCTGATAGCATGAAATAATTACAATTGAATAGCTACATGCACTTACGTCTTCCCACTCTCCAGATATACCCCCGAGGACTGTAAGTCGTGGTGTCTCCAAGCGCCAATACGACCAAAGATAATGCAAACAAAGTAAATAGTAACTTCATATTTAAATTATTATTTTTTAATTTGTAGATTAATACAAGTTGTTGGTCTGAACTGTGTCAAAATACTGGTCAGACACAGCCTTAAATAGGTCGTGATATAATAGCTTGAGTTATTAATGGTGAACTTTAATTAATGTTTATATTAAGGATGATGCTAACTCTTTCGGTCATAAAGCTGCGTACTCACCAACGAGTAATTGTAACCGTTGCAGAGTGCAGGTGACGGTGACCTTTGCAATACGTGGGACGTCTGCCAGTTTACGAGTTTCACAATAGAAAAAATGAATTTTAATAGCGAATATAAATACATGTATGTACATGTATTTATTTTATCCGTGCAGGAACGGAGAAAGAATACAATTTCCTGCGGCCGGGCGGCCTGTCGTAAGAGGCAACAAAACAACCCACAGCCAGGTGGTAGGGCATTTGCCCGACTGGATGGCTACCACCCCTGGTCTAAAGTATGTCGCCATAACAACCTTGAGTTGTGTTCCGGCATTAGTGACCAGGTTCCAGTTTCCCTTAAGAGAGCAGCAGCGCATTTGTAGCACCTTTGGTGTTGCAAATGTCCATAGGCGATGGTAACCGCTTTCCATCGAGTGGGCCGTCTGCCTGTCTGCTGAACTCCAGCAATAAAAAAAAAAAAAAGAAAAACATGTACATGTCCTAAAATGCTCCAAGTATGCATCTATTGGCAATGTATACATATTTGTGGCGTTCAGTGTCGAGACTCAGGGCCACAAGTCCTGAAGCCTATCACTTTTATCGAGATCTATCATCACGTTTGATAGAAATCACACGTGACCAACAGGCTGGCCTGTGCTTAGGGCTACGCATTGGCGTAGCCATACATCGCGCAAATGCGGTCAGCGTTTAGGGCAGGTTCGATTTGGGACTTATATAGATTATTTGTAATTTTTTGAAGTGAAACTTCTCTAGAATCGTTGTGATTTGAAACTCGATGAAACGAAAAAACGACGCTAAAGGGATAACCACGTAAATCTATAGGACTAAGCCTGCGAAAGAATTAGATACGAGTTTTATATTGTGTAGCACAGATTAGAGAGTCAATTAGACCGATGATTAAAGATAAGTCCAATTTGGATCAAAATAAAACTGATAATAATATTTTATTTACTAAAACAGTGAAAAATTAAAAGTGATACTTTAGAAGAAGTTTATTTAGTAGTTTATTTTGAATTATAATATATTGTGATGTCAGGAGCCTTAAGAACAGACGAGCTTGCATGACAAGAGTTATGAATGTCAAAGAGGCAAGTGAGGTGTATAAGAATAAGCCTAAATGGCACTCTGTTGTTCGTGCCTACCCCGCAAGGGAACTGGCGTGAAGTTATGTATGTATGTATAATATATTGACGGATATAGGCTAAAGAAATTATATTTATATTAATAAAAGTTAGAAAAGAACTATCTGTGACTATATTCTCTGAAGTTTCACTTCTACTGCGTGTGAACTGCACACATACAAAAAAATTTTTTTATTAGGAAACTATATAAGTTAAACTTTTGTAAGAAAATAAATAAGAAAAAAATATGTCTGAAATCCGTTGATTTTCGATGCCTATTCCAAATAATCTTGCAAACGGACAGAAATACACGTATAGTATGTACCTATTTACATCTAAATACAAAATAAAAAAATATATTTTACATAACAACATTAAGATAATGATCTTTGTCAAGCCTGTTAACAATTATATTGTAGATATATACATATTGTCAAGTTTGTTTCCCATTGGGGTAGGTGGATCTATGGACCTCCACCTGCTGCAATTCTGACAAACACTGCCCTTCATCAACTTTCATTAATCTCTTCATACATACACGCTTATTTAAAATATTTTTTACCTGACATTTCTTCAAAATATCTTCAATTTGATCATGGTGAGCTTTACATTTACATTATAAATGTTGTATGAATAAATTAAAATTGAATAGCTCATGCACTTACGTCTTCCTTCATTCCAAATATACCCCCGAGGACTGTAAGTCGAGGTGTCTCCAAGCGCCAATACAACCAAAGATAATGCAAACAAAGTAAATACTAACTTCATATTTAAAATATTTTTTTAAAATTTGTAGATTAATACAAGTTGTTAGTTTGAACTGTTTCAAAATACTGGTCAGACACAGCTTTAAATAGGTCGTTGTATAGCCTGAGCTATTATTAGTGGTGGACAAATATGTTTAGATTAAGGGTGATGTTAACTTTCTCGGTCATAAAGCCGCGTACTCATCTACGAGCCGTAATAGTAACAGTTGCAGAGGGCTTACTCTCAAACTTCTTTCACCGTTCGTTTTCATTTTAGAACTTTTTTACTTGGATTTCTGTTACATATAAGTACATTTTCCATTGTATGTTTCAATTCGTTTTTGTGTTACATAGACTGTATTATTGTAGTTTTAAAGACATCTTTATTATTTCTGTCTTGTATCTAAAATTTCATTGACTCTTTCGGGGTGACATGACGAAGACGAGCGACGAAAGGCGTTTGAGAGTAAGACCTCAGTTTCTGTAACCAAAAATGACAGTGTGGACTGGCTTGTGACACAAGCAGACATATTGAAAATCAATGTCGACGTCCACAATAGAGCACGTTATATATATATATGATATATCTTATTTTTGTATAGTATATAAAGTATATTATTATTTGTTTATTTACTTTTTACTTAATCTTGCAATGTTTCTTATTATTTATTGTCTTCACTGCCACTGTTGTCTTAATATTTTTCTTAGTTTAGGGGGTTGCCTGGAAGAGGTCGCTTTATGCAATAAGGCCGCCTTTTATTCAACATTTACTGTACTTAATTTTAAGAACGTAGTTTTAATTTTTGGTGAACAATAAAGTGTTTTCATTCAATCACGTTACTCTATCCGCTCAGTTACAGTTACGGCTCGCAGATGAGTACGCGGCTTAAGGTACCTGCCTTCCTTATTACAAATTGAAGTTTTTATTAAAAAAAAGTTCCACTGCAAAGCATTTTTTGAAGGTCACACATTTATGTTTACGCCTATTATGTACACCGCTTTGCAGCGTGTTAATGTTGTTGAAAAAAAAGAAGCGCCAAGTAACTCTCCAGCATCATGTCTAGCTTAAAATTTTAAAACTTACTTTTCGAAGAATTAGTTGAGTTGTAGCCAACAGTGTACACTTATGTTCAATTACTATTTTAATATCCCTTATGGTTAACAGTAATGAAGGACAGAAATACATAGAGAGCAGAAAGAGGTATCAAAAAGATATTTTTTTTTATTGCAGGAGTTCAGCAGACAGGCAGATGGCCCACTTGATGCAAAGCGGTTACCATCGCCTATGGACATTTGTAACACCAAAGATGCTACAAATGCGCTGCTGCTCTCTTAAGGGAGACTGGAACCTGGTCACTAATGCCGGAACACAACACAAGGTTGTTATGGCGGCATACTCTAGACCAGGGGTGGTCGCCATCCAGTCGAGCAAATACCCTACCACCTGGCTGTGGGTTGTTTTGTCGCCTCTTACGACAGGCCGCCTGGCCGCAGGAAACTGTATTCTTTCTCCGTTCCTGCACGGATGAAACTCCAATCTTTAATATTAAGAAGTAGTAAAATTGACACTCATTAAACTTAATTGCATTTTTTTGTGATAAACAATAAAGGCTATTTTAATTTGATTTTGATAACTCATTCGGTCGTACGTAGTCATGGATAAAATTTCTAGAAAAAAGAATCGGGGTGTAATATATATAACTTTGGAATGCTCTTAAGGAACTAACAGAAAGGAGTTCATTATCTCTCTCGCACAAAGCCACATATTTGAAGACATAAAGTGTGTCAGTGCGTTTACTTACGACAAATGTACATTATACAAATCTCCACAATAAAATTAGGAATGTTTCACATAAAAATAGAATAAATTAATATAATAAGTTATTCTTAAGGTACACCACAACACAAACATACATTCATTGAATGTCGCACACAATAACAAAGCAACAAATAAGCGTGTACAACTTCCTAACTTCTTCTTAAATTTAATTGTAAAAAAAGGGTACGGAACTAGAGTCCGTAGAGTTGCTAATAAAAAAATAAATAAAAAAAAATCTCTACTCGGAGATTCTGTTTCTTATTATTCTTGATATTCTTCTTGAATGGTCCTTGTCATGCTATTTCAGTCTTAGGTTCTTATAGAATAGTTCCTCAAAAATCATCACGATTTTTTTTATTGCAAAGCTGGTAACCTGCAGCCGGCCCAGCTCATGGATAGTGGTTACTTTCACCTATAGCTATTTGCAATTTCAGGAACGAAGAAAAATTCACGATAAATCCATTAAATAACTTTTAAAAGAAATATATTATTTACCGTACAAGTTTGGTATCTCCTTTATTATAAACAAATGTACGATATCAATATAAATAAAACGGTCGTTTTGCAGTGGTATTTATCTGTGAACCGGTTAGCCCCACGGTCATGGGCAGCGCATAATCGCTTTGCTTGAATCTTGTTCAACAAGTTCATCCAATCACGCTGTTTGTGCAAAATTTTGCTGATAATTTTCACATTTTATATTCTGTGCTACATATAACTAACGCATCCCGCAGTTCGTTCCAAAGACTTCGTTTCGAACCCTGACTGGAAGTATAAACCTACCTCTATAGCAGTGGATCCCAAACTTATTTTATATACTGCCCACTTTGAGAATAAATTATTTTTTAGCGCCCCCATTTTTTCATCTACTTAAAAACCACTATAACGTCAAATTAAATTAATTGATTATTGTGAGCTATATTAGCGGAGAACGGAGCGACCGATTGACATGATTTTTATTTCATTTATTCAATAAAACAGGACAGATATATGAACTACGCGAAGAGAAATATCGAACCAAGTTTGAGCAATCTCTTAATTAATATTAGTTGATGTTCACAAGTTGTAGTCGAGACTCGAGAGTTCAGTCGGTGTCTAAGAGTCCTCCTAGCTAGATGAAATTACAAATCGCCCCCCAAGCCTCTACACAACGCCCCCATTATTTTTTTCTGGGTCTCTTACCGCCCCCCTTTAGGCCTGCAGCGCCCACAAGGGGGCGTTATCGCCCACTTTGGGAAAGGATGCTCTATAGGGATTTGTAATGAGCTCTCATTTGATGTATTTCCTCAGCACAACAATATGGTGCTTTTTGAAAGGTGTGTTACGGTGGCAGCTAGCAACGGCAGCGGTTGGCGCGGGGCGGCAGCTGCGTGGGGAATAGGGGTTCTCACTCACCTGCATATGCCGTCGTGTTCCGCGCGCACCCACCTCTCCTTCCGTGGGGCAAGTTACATACCGCCCCACGCACAAAGAACTCGATGACGCCGGAGGATGAAAGAAATTCCCCGGGCAGTGGAAGTGGCCCCAGGAACGGAGAAAGAATACAATTTCCTGCGGCCGGGCGGCCTGTCGTGAGAGGCGACAAAACAACCCACAGCCAGGTGGTAGGGTATTTGCCCGAATGGATGGATACCACCCCTGGTCTAAAGTATGTCGCCATAACAACCTTGAGTTGTGTTCCGGCATTAGTGACCAGGTTCCAGTTTCCCTTAAGAGAGCAGCTGCGCATTTGTAGCAACTTTGGTTTTGCAAAGGTCAATAGGCGATGGTAACCGTTTTCCCTCAAGTGGGCCGTCTGCCTGTCTGCTGATCTCCTGCAATAAAAATAAAAAAAGATTCTAGGTTATATATTCGTAGCCCTGGCATAAGGCGAAGGACGGAACACCCAGTGGTTTTAGTCGGCATCCCACTCCCTAGGAGTGGTAATAGCATGGCACCAGTTCTGACTGGGCATGCTAATGCCACCCCCGATCTGGCGAATCCCACACACGGGTCGCGAATTATCCCCCAAGGTTCTGCCCTTATCGTGCCTTATGGTCCTCAATCGGAATTCTCCTGGTCAAAAAATGAGGGACGGCATCTGCGACATAGATCATATGTCACTTGCAATCAAGACTCGATTGATCCTCATATGTCATCGCGCGCGCAGGCTGAAGGTAAAGCCTCATTATGACAGGTGTCCGGTTTCATTTGTCAAGCGAATGATCCGTATGGAGACGCTTGACAAATGGAACCGGCGATACAGGGACGAGCCAACTGCGTCCGTCACTAAGTTTTTCTTCCCGGAAACGGCGTGCTCATACAAAATCATCACAGCACTAAAACCAACGGAAATGACAACCCAATTGTTCACGGGGCACGGGGGGTTCTCCCAATACTTGCATCGTTTCAATTTAAAGGGAGACCCTTCTTGTGCCTGTGACACTGGAGAAGAGGAGACGCCCCTTCACATAGTGTTTGAATGCCCCCTCTTTGCAAGAGAGCGATATAACGTGGAATGCGTCCTACGAACCAACACATGCAGAGATGAAGTACACGAACTGCTTGGTAAAAAGAAGAGGGAGGTTTTTGTAGATTTCGCGATTAAAGCAATAGAAACCGTGGTCAAGAGGAATGCTAATAATTAACACTGCACACATATTATTATATATGTACCGACAGTGTTTAGACTTAATAGTAGTAAAGTAATACAATAATCCCTAGCAAGTAAGAATAGTGTATAGGTGTATAATAGTAGAAATGTAATATAAATGTAGTAATAAAAAGTATAAAATAGTTAAATAAACAAAAAGTGTATAACTAGAATTAGTAAAAACATTTAATTAAAAAAAAATAAAGAAAAGAAAATAAGTAAAAAAGAAAGAAGAAATATGAAATAAAGAATCCCTTACAATACCTTTCCCCGTGTTAGTAGATTTAAGAAAATAAAAAAGAAAAAATGAAAAAAGACCTCTATCTTAACCAATGATGGAGAAGGCGATAAAAAAAAACAAAAAAAACACGCGTGCGCAGTGTACATACTTTTAATTTGTAATAATACTCGTGCATTACACATATAGTCCAGGTGGCGAAGTTCGTCAGTGGGGAAACTCCATACACCTCTCATGATATCCGTGTTTGAATAGTTACGACAACAACAAATCAGTCAGTAAAGCTACACCACACCATTGAATTCTGTCTTAGAATTGTAGTGGGCGTTATATTCCGTTTAAACAAAGTTAAAAAATGAGAAGTGTATGAAGTTACCCCATTGACGGACTTTCCCACCTTGACTATATATATATCTACATAAACCATTTATCATTCATCATCCAGCATCAAACGACAGTCCACCAAAGCACAACCGGAGTCTCAATAGGGCTTAGGCCTTTACCGGTGTAACTTAAATTCCTTCGAGGCCGGATACAACACATTAATACAATACAATACTCTTTATTGTACACCAACATTACAGAGAAAAAACTACACAATAAACTTACATACTAAAACATAGTACAATGGGTGGCCTTATAGCTAGAAGCAATCTCTTCTAGGCAACCTTTGGATGGACAAGATCTAATTGCATAGACAGCGTTGGCGAGCAGTTAAAATAGGTACTAATATAAAGAGGAGCACTCCAGTACATATCAATCCTCCACCTAGTCGGGACACCCCTAGAATATCTTTTTTCTACTATTATTCCACCGCGACGCTATTGAGAAGATATACTGGATTTAGTAGAATACGAATTGTGACTCTATCACAATGGAATCGTACTTTGAATATGTTCACAACGCCAAGTTATTGAAATAGCAGAATTGGGCCCCCGGTGTTTCAAATATCGATAAAATATTGATAATTTCAAATATATATGGCGACGGTGACTACTTTCTAGCTTAGCAATAAATAAAACAGCGGAACAATCTGATGTCGATCTCAGAGACCTGGGTCCATAGTGAATGAGGCAAAGTTCATTTACAAAATTTACCATACCAAGATTCGAACCCGGAACTTGTTTTAGTAGAGTTAGGCGCGTGAATGCTTACACCATTCAATAATAATACCACATAGGCCACTTTTTACCCCAGAAAAATGTAAAATCCCCGTGGGATTTTTTATTTTTTATTACAGAAGTTCAGCAGACAGGCAGACGGCCACCTGATGCAAAGCGGTTACCATCGCCTATGGATATTTGTAATACCAAAGGTGCCGCAAATGTGCTGCCGCTCTCTAAAGTGAGCCTGCAACCTGGTCACTGATACCAGAACACAACTCAAGGTTGTTATGGCGGCATACTTTAGACCAGGGGTGGTAGCCATCCAGACGGCTGTGAGTTAGTTAATATCTACGCTAGTTAGTACTGCATTCATTCACGCATACGAGGTTTAAATAAAAACTTTTTAAAAAGGTTTTTAAATACAAGCTTTTGAGATCCTGGATATCATGTAGCCGTAGAGTGCTAGCCAAGCCAAGTAAAACGAGCCCTAACACGACGGGTCTATCTTGTTTAGTACAGGAGTTTCTATGGCCACCTTCCGACTCCATCATCAGATCAGCTCAATGGTACCATATTATTGCATTATCCCGGGATATACATATGTGTGCAAAATTTCAGCTCAATCGGAACCCGGGAAGTTGGTCAAATTTAACTTGCAAGAATCCACCCGAACTTACATAGCTGTACATCCATTGCAAGTTAAATAAAAGCTTGTAAAAGTAAAAATTGCTTCAGTTCATAGGACGTTCTTTTTTCACCTTTTTATTGCATGAGTTCAGCAAACAGGCAGACGGCCCACTTGATGGAAAGCGGTTACCATCGCCTATGGACATTTGCAACAATAAAGGCTACAAACGCGCTGCTGCTTTCTTAAGGGTGACTGGAACCTGCCCATACATACATACTCACATAGGCTCCATCTAGACTTTTCTTCGTTCGCCTAAGATTGTGTATAAAATAATAATTAATTTTGATTCGCCATATATGATATATAACACGAAACGACGATATAAAATGGAAAATGTTTCCTGATCATTCGCACGACATTGTATTAGCCGAAAACATTTTAAAATGCCGTTATTTAAATCTGGCATTCACCGCTATTGATAAAAAACTTGTATATCGCGTGGCCATAAAATCAGCGTGTATACGAGGCTTTAAGATCCCGTTACCTTTATGGGGACGGCGATTGCAGTTTCGGGTCGTCCTAAGTGGTTAGGATTGATCAAAAACTTGTATTTTTTAAATGAAGACCGATGCACATTGTGAACCAAATCTGGCGCTGCGCAATAATATATGAAGATAGATAGGAAATATTTTATTGTTCACCCCATACACATAAAGTAAATAATTTACAGTCATTTCATGTCAAGGCAGGAACAAAGGGGGGCCTTATCGCTTTAAAGCGATCTCTTCCAGACAACCCAGGCTGTGGATTGTGTGAAAGGAATCAATCAAATCAACCAATGACATTTGTGTATTTCGTTGTTAATGATATAAACGCTCCATAATCCGTTCCACTAGAGTTCATGATTGTAATGCCCGCAAACAAGTGGAACGCGAAAAATCGCGATCGTGAACGTGGTCTTTGTGAGTCTTGTGGAACGTAGCCGGAGTATGTATGTCTGTCATTGAATTATGAATGTCATTATAACATGACATTCTTTTTTCTTCCTTTTCGTAGGAACTATGGTGCGACATGACATTAACATACTGCTCTCGACCAAAGAGTACATCTATACTAATATTATAAAGAGGTAAAGTTTGTGAGTTTGTGACGTTGTAGGGGATAATCTCTGGACCTACTAAACCGATTTTAAAAATTCTTTTACTGTTGGAAAGCTACGTTAATAGGGAGTGTCATAGGCTATATAACATGACGCTATATACCACGAGATCGGGAGAGAGCGCGGGTGAAACCGCGCCGGGCCCCTAGTTGTATATATAAAGACTCCCAACTTATCTGTGAAATTAAGAGCATTGCTGTGATCGCTCTGGTGTTGCCGATCTATGAAAAATCTTCAAAGTCGTTTGAATATATCATATATAATAATATTATAATGCTCGGGCAATATCTGGTATAAAGTCATGGTTATTAATTATGACCAAATGTGTCTTATTTATAGCGTTAATAATAATGCCATTAATGAATAAATCACTTTTTTGCAATAGGCAGCCATAATTCATTTGAGATTTTAACATGGCGGCTGTAGTTCCATTTTTGCCATTTCACATATAAGTTGGGCCGGCTATAAGTGCATTTGGTTGTATAATGACAATACAAAGACACGACACCAGCATAATATAATTCTGGTATTGTTTTAAGGCTGTTTTTTTTTATTACCTACTTTATCAAATAATATGTTGTGTATAATATGGTTAAATTTGTTATATGTGTTGTATATGAATTTTATTTTATAAATATTTGTAAATTTATTCAACTATTTCTCTTTATTACCACAATAATATAATTATTTATTAATTATATAATCTAGAGTTTGCCGTGACGTCGCTCAGGGTTCAAGCGGAAGACCAGCGTTGGTCTAACAGATCGATTTTTTCTGAGCTTGATCCAATTTTTAGTACTTAATATGTATATCTTCTGATACTTTGTAGTTGTTTTCTCTTTTTCAATTGTGCTTTATTTATTACTTTTAATATGTTTGCTTCACTTGTTTAGGTCCTAAAAATAAACCTGTTTTCTTTCTTTGTTTCAAAGGCCATATAAGTTAATGCACTATACACTACCTACATATGTACATATAATATAAAAATAAGCATGATCAGGACAAGCTCTTTATCACCTACCAAAAATCTTTCAATAATGCAAATAACCCCTTTTCACGCAGTTTACTTTTTTAATTCTCTTATACGCCAATATCGTGTTTTCCTAAATTATGCAATTTACATATAAAATTACAAGTAGCCTTTTATTTTTTTATATTAAAATGCAGGCTACACGTGTAAAGGTAAACAATCTTTGTTGATAAACAAAGTCAATTTGAATGCAAGATGCAATTCTGACTCATCGGGTGGAATGTTTTGGTTTATTTAAGATTTATGTAACAGCTTGTATTTTACTCGTATAATATGTAAATATAGACACCTAATAATAAAGTAGCTCTTTAAAGGCCCTGACTGTGCTAGGGGTGAAGCCGGGTATGAAGGGCTCTTATAAAAAAAGTATACAAATTTAATTTACGTAGAATAATATCTATTTATTATTTTTTATTATAGTTTATTATATAATTATACTAGCTGTCCCGGCAGACGTTGTTCTGCCCTGAAGAAATAAAATTTAGAACCCAATTGCAACGCCACCTACCGGGTCCAAATGTAAGCTATCCTATCTTTCAAGTCGGATCAAACTGCACACGGTGTGCAAATTTTATTAAAATCGGTCAAGTACTTTAGGGAGTCCATCGCGGACAAACAACGTGACACGTAATTTATATATATTAAGATAATATGGGATAATAATAAATATATATATAATAAATAATTATATGAGTTTGTATATCTTGGATGTGCTTTTAGCAGGGATGGAAGGTACACCGCTGATATAGAAAGAAGAGTGAATTTGGGGAATAGTGTGAATGGAGCGTTAGGTAAACTTCTAGGCTCTAAGAACCTCAGCCAGAAGGCCCAGCTCGCCATACACAACGCGGTGCTGGTACCTACGCTCACGTATGGATGCGAGAGTTGGATATGGAAGAGAGAGCATGAAAGTAGAGTAAACGCGGTCGAGATGCGAGCACTGCGCAAAATCTGCGGAGTGACGCTCGCGGACCGCGTTCGTAATACCGAAGTAAGAAAGAGAGTTGGTCTGAAAGAGAGTGTCGGGGTGAAGGTAAGGAAAGGAATGCTCCGGTGGTTTGGGCATGTGGAAAGAATGCATGATGAAAGAATGACTAAACAGATATACAATGCAAAAGTGGATGGATGCAGAAGTCGTGGAAGGCCACGACACACCTTCCATGATCAAATTGATCGTGTACTAGCAGAAGGTGATGTCAGGAGCCTTAAGAACAGACGAGCTTGCATGACAAGAGTTATGACTGTCAAAGAGGCAAGTGAGGTGTGTAAGAATAAGCCTAAATGGCACTCTGTCGTTCGTGCCTACCCCGCAAGGGAACTGGCGTGAAGTTATGTATGTATGTATGTATGTAGTTTATTATACAAGTAATTACGCTGAAACTTTGAGGTTATATGTAGAGCCTTGCTGTCATTATTATAATGATTTCAGCTCTTAGGGCCAGGGTCGATCAGTGTGATACCACGCTCTCACAGAATATCGCCATGAAACGGTTAGCCTTAAGCTAATCGTGTTTCGTACGATGACTGAGAATTTTGATAGCCCACTTCCTCTTCCCCCAATGCTATCCCTATCTATTCCATATCCCATTCTTCCTATCTGTCCTCCTATCCCTTCCTAAAGGCTGACAACACGTTGGCTTTGCATCTAGTAATGCAAACGTCTATGATCGACGGTAACTACTTTCCCGGGCCCCGAGTCTGTAACTCAAATTAGCAATCGACTCGAACTGGAATCGTAACTTTTAACGGTTTTGATAGTCATTCAACAATCTCGACTCAATATTAAATCGATCTTGATTTAATATGAATTTTAGACAACGGATATTTGACCATTGTTAGTCAAATGGATCTTCATTCGCACTGGCATGGGTTTTTTGTGAACGATACAGACTAGGGGCCCAGTGCGTGGGCCGTAAGGCTGCAGCTTCAAAAGAAAATACTCCTCCGGAGTTTTCATAGCCATACGGTCTACGATCATCTTAGGCTATTCAACTCTTTGTTTGCATGCGACATATACCTCGTGACATGGTTTTGTTTATAAATGTAAAAATTGTTGACATTTAGTTGTGATTTATAAGTTTATTTTGGAGCATTGGAAAGTTCTTTAGATAGCTTTTAAATTTAATTTAAGTGATATATTTATATAAAATTCAAATAAAAGAAAATTATACCAATAAACACAAATTAGGATTTTCTACCTTTTTTGGCACCCACACTAATTAGTGGTCAATTTATTCAAGGTAATAAGAAATTTTAATAGTATATAACTTTCATACATCATTGTTTATTCACACAATTATCATTATTATAAACTAATCATACCTCAAAGGATGAGCCTCTGTATCGAGCGAGGTAATGCTGCCAGCCTTCTAGGTACACGGCCCAGCGACAGTGATCTGGTGGGGCTGGACGGGTTTTTATTTATTTATATGCAGGCTTCTCCGCCATTGGTCAGGGCAGAGTTCTCATTTTCTTTTATTTTTATCATTTTACTTATACTTTTCTCAAAGATTGCTTTTTGTTTTTTTTATTGCAGGAGTTCAGCAGACAGGCAGACGACCCACTTGATAGAAAGCGGTTACCATGGCCTATGGACATTTGCAACACCAAATGTGCTACAAATGCGCTGCTGCTCTCTTAAGGGAGACTGGAACCTGGTCACTGATGTCGGAACACAAATCAAGGTTGTTATGGCGACATACTTTAGGCTAGGGGTGGTAGCCATCCAGTCGGGCAAATGCCCTGCCACCTGGCTGTGGGTTGTTTTGTCGCCTCTTACGACAGGCCGCCCGGCGGCAGGAAATTGTATTCTTTCTCCGTTCCTGCACGGATAAAAACTGCTACTACTTCTTTATATTACTAAGGGTAAATAATTATTGCGTAGCTGTGCTGGGTAAGTGGATGGAAGGGTGGTGAGATTGTGATTGGGTGAGTGGTTGGATTGAATGGGTGTTGATTGGATGTAGAAGTGAACGGAAGAATAGTCAGGTTGGTAGGTTGATACATAGTGGAATTGTTATGGATAGGTGGTTAAGGGACGTGGTTAGTTGTCTCCTCCTTCTGCGAGCACGTCATGTTTGCGAAGGAGGAGGCGGAGCGGGAGCGTGAGCGTACGTCCTTGCTCCGCTCCCGCCAAAGGAGGACGCACCGACGCCGGAGGTCGGAACTCGACCTTTGGCCACCGTAAGCGGGCGGCGCGGGTGGGGCCCCTTGGGGTATAGGGGTTCTCACTCACCCGCACATACCGTCAAGATGAGAGCGCGAGTGTTCCGCGCGCGCTCATCTCTCTTCCCGTGGGGCGCGTTACAGACCGCCCCACGCAAGAATGAGTCCGAGCAGTAGCGAGGGGATACGTCCCCTGGCATAGGAAGAGGCCCAGTGAAGGGGGCCCACGCCTGCCAGGGCACTGCGGAGTCGGGCAGCCCATTTCCCGTAGCCCTGGCATAAGGAGCAGGATGGAACACCCAGAGGTTTTAGTGGGTATCCCTAACTGGGGAGTGGCAATAGCGTGGCACCGGTTCTGACCGGGCACGCTAGTGCCACCCTCGATCTGGCGAATTCCACACTCACACGGGTCGCGAACATCCCCCCAGGAATCTGTGCCTGTCGCGGCTTAGTCCTCAAACGGATTTCCCCTGACCAAAAAAAAAAGGTTTGAGTATAGGTTGTTTTTTTACTATTGTATATAGCAAGTTGAAGTGGGAGTGGGCCGGTCACGTCTATCACAGGACCGACGGCCGATATAGCAAACGAGTCCTGGAGTGGAGACCACGTCTCGGCAAACGTAGGATGCCCGCCAGCCTCATGGACTGACGACCTGCACAAGACCGCCGGCAGGGGCTGGATGAGGAAAACGGGAGACCGGGATATGTGGCGCGTTCTTGGGGAGGCCTACGTCCAGCAGTGGACAGAGATTGGCTAAAGAAGAAGAAGAATTGTATACATATTTAGGGTGTATTTATTTTTCGTAGTTTCTATAACTAAATATAATATGTCATCTGTTCTGTTGACCAAAGAAATCACACGTACATTTTTTTTGTGATGCTGGCAAACAGGCAGACGATCCATCTGATGGAAAGTGGTCACCGTCGCTATAGACATTTGCAACACTCTTTTGCGAGCATGTTATGTCCCAAAAGGAGGCCGCCGAAAGACTGAGAGAGGAGGATGAGCAGGCGGTGCTTTGCTCATCTCTAGCTACGACTAGGGGGTCGGGGGACCCTCCCGATGACCCACACCCAGTGCCGTGGAGTGTTGTAGTCTCAGGGACGCCTCCTTGTTGGCTTTCATTGAAGTGTCACGGCAGACATACCCATGGTGACGCTCCCGTTGCGCCTCATCATGATGCGGAGGGACGCTGAAAGGTTTAGTGGGTAGTCTGGCTGTCGGTGCTTGCAAGCTCTAATATGAAGCTTGTGTGCAACACTGGAAGCCGGGAGTGTCACGTACCCCCTGGTGGTTTTTCCCGGGGCCTGAGGATATGCGAAAATGTATTCCCCCAGCGTTGTAAAAACAAAGGGTGGTGCCAACGCGTTGTCTAAGCCTTTAGGATGGAGGCATCCTCTTTATCATCATAAAGAGGGATCAAACAAGAGGAATGGGATTGGAATAGGGGAAGGGAGGGGGAGTTATCGGAACTCTCACTCATTGCATGAAACACGATTAGCTGATGGATAACCGTTTCACGCAGATATCTATCTTCTATCTGTCTATCTATCTATACTATAATAAATCTATAAATGGTTCAAGTTTGTACAAAGCGTTGAAAAATAAATCGGGGGGAGGGGGGGGGGTTAATTCGGACCAGCGGATTTCGAAAATACAATTTATGGAATTCTTGCCTGTCTGTCTGTCTGTTAGAGCATCACGTGAAAACTACTGAACCGATTTAAATGAAACTCGACAAAGAGCTGGCTTAAATCCCGAATCAACACTTACGAAGAAAGAGAGAAAGAAGGAAGAAATAAAATATTTATTTTTAAATATGCGACGCTTGACAACGATTTATAATAATAACAACGAAATTGTGTGCCGCAATTTGCGAAATGAGGTTGGCACTCAGTTTTTGCTGTGCCGAAAAATAGTCCGACACAGCACTGATTTTCAATGCCCACAGGTACGTTACTTTTTATCCCGATAGATAATGTCGTTTCCTTAGAATAGACATAGCTAAATAGATGGCGCTGCAATCGCGTTTTTTTAGTTCACTAACAAACACCTACGTTGTCATAAAGAACATGTCATTCGTTGTATTACTTCAAATCAGGTTGGCTTCGAGTCACCTCCGTGTTTTGCTGGGAAGTTCTCTAGACGGGCTTCCGACTTCTGAACGGCAACATCCCTACGTGACCTCCGAGCGAAGGCCACGAGGAAATTGGCCTTCAGATCCACTAATTATAAACCTGCGCTTCTATCCCACGCTTTTACGGGGCTCCACTGGAACTAGTTCATAGATATTATGACGATTCCGCTCCTACGTACAGCAGAGGGCCGTCTCAAGTGGGTGCCGCTGTGCGAAAATCAGACAATTGAAAAAAGCATTTAATTTTTATGTTTCATTTTAAATATTCATTTGGCAAAACACTTGTACAATTTCCCCAAAAATTACTGAGTTAATATGGATGTTTGACAGGGAGATGTAGTCTACAGAGTAAAGTAATAAAATATTGGTGTAGTATCTTAAGTGTCTTTAATCAGATCTTCAAGAATCATCACTCGTTCAATGACTTTTTTTATTGACTTGCACCCTTTGCACCTCCGAGTAGAGATGGCTCTGCTCAATAGTGTAGTTGCGTGGGTGTGGGCTACCCAACTTCACCGATAGGGGAAGAAGTCCGCGAAGATCCCCCAAGCTTCACGGTCCCGTGTGAATCTAAATTGTTCACATGCGTCAACCGTACAGAACCCTTAATTGTGCATTGACGTACTTAGCCATTTTGTTATTTATGTATATTACTTTTGAAAATTACGCTACTATACAAAATTGATACCTGAATAATTTAGAGCTAGATTTTCATTCGCAAAAGAATATGCCTTTATTTTCCCCATTTTCCAGACGTGAAGGCAATTTCATATATTGCTCGCATCCCTGAACCAAATCTGTGCGCTTATTGGGCTTACAAACGGATATATACTTTAAATGCTTTTTATTTATTTTCAATAATATTATTGATGGCAGCTGCTTCTTGTTTTTGGAAATTAAAACTCTATCTAATAATGGACTGTTTGATTATTATTATTAAATTAGAAATATACATAGAATGAGTACAAAACATGCAAGAGAGTCGTCGTTGAGAATTATAGTACAATATATGAATGGCTGAAGAATGTCTGAATTAATCAGTGTATTTAATGAGCAATTTTTGCCTCCTATATCCCGCATCCCGTCCGACGCCTAGTTGCTAATTGCGCCAGCTATGGGCGTCGGCGGTATGCGGGGCGCGGAGAGTAGATGTGCTCCGGCGGGCGGGTCAGGGGGGTGCTCTCTGTCCGCAACAAATATCATGCTTATAAACGCCCCACTGCCTATTTTTAGGAGGATCAAATTCAAATTCAAAACTTTTTATTCAAAATAAGTTCCACTGGAGAACACTTTTTGAAGGTCATACATGAAGTTAAAATTTAATTTTACTTCCTATTCTATGTACACCGCTTCGCAACGTGTTGATGCTGTAAAGGAGAAGAAGCGGCAAGAAACTTCCCAGCAACACATCTAGCTAAATATTGTTTTTCTTTATATTTCATATTCTATTTATATCTCAAATTCTCTTTGTTTTTATAAGTTTTGTACAGAAGTATGTTACAGAATTACTTTTTGAAGAATTAATGGAGTTGTAGCAAACAATGCATACTCAATAAGACCAAGACACAATAAAAGGAAAGAAAAATATTGTTATAGTTATAATAATGACATGACGTACTAATATGTTATGCTGATCGGATAGTATACCCATCACGATTGTCCAAGGCGGATTAACGCGTTGTAAACATCGATTATCTCGATGTGCAAGTTTGATCACGATGTGTTTCTTCGCTGTCAATAACTGGTCACACAAATACCTAAATGGTGTAATCTTCACGACCTGGGGCCAATTCTGCTATTATTATGTCGTCAAAATCACTGGCCACTATCGTCTCGATCGTAGGTTTGCCTGATATCGGTATTATGTTAATTCCAACAACTTGGCCGTCGTAAGCTACTCTATCTTTATAAATATTAATAAGAGAATGCTCGCGAAATAAATGTTTAAAATGTTGGCAGCTTTTCAATATTCATTAGAGCTAACGCCATTGTCCATTAAGGATAATACCATTTTTTTCTATTATTCCACTGCGACAATATCAAGAAGATATTGTAGATTTAGTAGAATATGCATTTTTTAAATAGCAGAATTGGGCCCCTGGATTCGAATCCACGTCATTGCAATGAAATTCGAGTGCATTAGCCACTAAGCTACTGCGACTAGTTTTCAATATCGATTTATAAATTGGAACACACATTAATTATAATTTTATAAAAGCGAAAGTTTGACTTTTTCACGAGTAAATGGCTGAACGGATTTTAATGAAGTTTAGGAAAGATTTAGATTGTACTTGGAAATGGTATCTACTATTTATCTCAAAAAACCTTATGTTTGCTTCATTAATTAGGAAGCTTGGTTCGGCGATTAATTTGATATACGTGGATTTACGTTGTTGGAGAAACTGTCAACACGGATGCGTTTTCAAGAAGACTTTTATTTCAGTGTTACAACTCTAAGAAACGGCGCAACATTTTAGTGTTGCCATTTGAATAATGGTTTAGTGCCATCTCGCGACACCTTGTCATAGACACCATATATGAAGTGCGAAAGCTGAAAAAGCAAAAAAATCTCCTTTTAATTGTTTTGAAGAGATAGTTTTAAGGAATTAAGCCGCCTTTTGCTTTCCCAAGACGTATAAAGCGACTTCAAAGTGGCGCGGAGGAGGTTCTTAAATCGAGTGTTTGGTACCTAGTTAATGAGTATCTATCATTTACAGCTGAATTATATTGTTCAATATAATTGAATCAATATCGCTGAAACGCAGAGAAATACAAGGAAACGAATAGAACCTAAGCCTCAGCAGCCCTATCGCAAGAATGTGCAATACATACAACCATCTAAACTCAAAATTAGATGATCCCGATATTTTGGACGGCCTCTGTGGTTGAGCGGGCTAAGCCTTTGCATACCTCACTGCAACGCAGAGGTTCCAGGTTCGATTCCTGGTATAGTAAATTTCGGAAACGTATTTTCTCCGTTATTTACTGTGGTCTGGGTGTCTGAGATCGGCCCCAGAGTAGTCCGTTGTATATTACCCATAACACAAGCGTAACTGGCTTAATTTGGGGATATACAATATGTGTGTTTGTCTGCCGATAATGTATGTCTTTGAAGACCACGGGCCATAAAAATGGACCTTTAGAGGGCTCGCGTGGGGATATGGGAAGGCCAACATGTAAAGGCCCCTCGACAAATTTAATGTCAATGTGGCGTGACACTGACCTTATTATTATTATTTTTCACAAGACATATAATTGGTTTAAAAATAAAGTGTTGTCATAAGCTATAATTAAAATAATTGATAGGCCGTTCATGTTTCCACTTGTTTATTTATTTATTTTATTTTAGGAAAGCTTACAGTCTAATACATAGAAAATATAGAATCATTTTTTTTTATTAGCTTTATTAGCGGCTTTTAGCCGAATCGCCATCAGAACTGCAAACACTAGTCACAATGATGAAAGATAACTGTCAGGCGAGAGAGGCTAACATTTGAATGCGAAGAAAACAAAGGTTATGGTGTTTGAAAGAGAAGAAACCAGAACGAATGCAAGGGTAATGGTCGATGATGTTATGTTGGAGCAAGTGAATGAGTTTATATATCTAGGATGTGCTTTTAGCAGGGATGTAAGGTACATCGCTGATATAGAAAGAAGAGTGAATTTGGGGATTAGTGTAAATGGAGCGTTAGGTAAACTTCTAGGCGCTAAGAACCTCAGCCAGAAAGCCTAGCTTGCCATATATAACGCGGTGCTGGTACCTACGCTCACGTATGGAAGCGAGAGTTGGGTATGGAAGAGAGAGCATGAAAGTAGAGTAAACGCGGTCGAGATGCGAGCACTGCGCAAAATCTGCGGAGTGACGCTCGCGGACCGCGTTCGTAATACCGAATTAAGAAAGAGAGTTGGTCTGAAAGAGAGTGTCGGGGTGAAGGTAAGGAAAGGAATGCTCCGGTGGTTCGGACATGTGGAAAGAATGCATGATGAAAGAATGACTAAACAGATATACAATGCAAAAGTGGATGGATGCAGAAGTCGTGGAAGGCCACGACACACCTTCCATGATCAAATTGATCGTGTACCAGCAGAAGGTGATGTCAGGAGCCTTAAGAACAGACGAGCATGCAAGACAAGAGTTATGAATGTCAAAGAAGCAAGTGAGGTGTGTAAGAATAAGCTTGAATGGCGCTCTGTTGTTCGTGCCTACCCCGCAAGGGAACTGGCGTGAAGTTATGTATGTAATATTTTTTTTAAGATGCTGATAATAAGCCTCCTCCTATTGGTAAAGAAAAAAAAAACAAAAATCATGCATACACGACATCGAGGGATATTAATATAACAACATTTTAGCTGTTTATTTTATCAAAGAAATTTTGAGCCAAATTGTGCTTGACAGAATTTATAGTTGTGCAATACAGGTCTAGATTTGAGTCTACTACTATTTCATTAAAAGATCTTAAGCTTCGTATGATAAACGCGTTTTGTCTGTAGTTGCTATTGACGATAGGTGTATGGAGTAATCCTCTCTGCCTAAGGCCAAGTTGATTAGTCCGTAATGATACTTTTGAGATCAGATCTGGACCATCAATGTCACCTCCAGCCAACTTCACGAGGAAAGTTGTACTTAGTTATATATTTATTTTTAATTTAATTCTTTTTGCATTTTCTTACATACATACCTACATAATATCACGCCTGTTTCCCATGGGGGTAAGCAGAGACTATGGATCTCCACTTGCGACGATCCTGACAAACAACTTTCGCTTTACCTACTGTTTGTAGATATTGTTACTTAAAACTAGATGGCGCCACTGGAAAGTTACATCGCGGTATGGTGTGCATTGTGTACGTGCATGAGACGGGTGTATTTGTTTTCATTGTTGTTGACACTCACGGCAATAAATTTTCTTTGAGATCTATATGTTTATAATTTTATAATATCGTATAGAAAATCCCCTCTCTCCCAGGACTGATTATACACCTACTTTCATTAACCTCTTCATACATGCACGTTTAAGGAAGATTTATATTAGACCGGTCCGTGTCCGGGCCGGGGCGGGACCGGAGCGGAGCCACTCCGTGCTGCACGTTTATATTACACCGGGTGCTAAACGGACGATAAGTCGCCACGGAATTTTTTTTAAATTTCATCTATGGATAATGAATTAAAAGTAGCAATCATTTCCATGCTTGGCCCGTACGCAGCACGGAAGAGTATTCGTATTACGACGGGACGTGGAGGGGCCGGGGCGGGGCCGTGCAACAACAGTGGTGTAGACGAGCGTTGTCCGGACCCGGACGGGACACGTATCCTGCACTGTGTAATATAAACAGCTTCATACAAAATGTATGTAACGTTTCAAATTCGTGCCCCGTCCGGGCCACGTACACGGCACGCCCCGGACACGGCCCGGTCTAATATAAATCTTCCCTTATTTGAATTTTGAAATCTTTTTTACCTGACCTCTCTTTAACACTTCTGCTATTTGATTATAATGTGTTCGTCTCGGTCTACCGGCAACAACTCTATCATTCACAATACTGTCATACGCCTGTTTTGTGAGTCTACTTATCCATTCTCTCTACAAGTCCAAACAACCTTAACATACCTTTTTCAACTCTTGTTATTACATCTTCTTTCAATCCACAACGTTCGCTTATCACACTACATTTTCTTTGCTTTACCTCATTAATTTTGACAGCATTATTTATTCATTATTTGTTCTTTTAAGTTTAACTATATTTGTACTTGGCATTATGCATAATATTGACATTAATTAATTAGATTATTAGTATATTGACATTTGAATTGTAGATGCACTTTTTTAATGGGTTCACACATCAGAACATTTATATTAAACGATTTGTAATGTATAATAATACGTATAAAATTACTGTATAATTCTAGAAAAAAAACGGTATAATTAATGTCTGTGGATCGAGTGGGTTACAATCAGTTATTGCTAATTAGTTGACTTTCAACTTTTACTTACTATTTGTATGCCTGAAAGGGCAAAAACATGTGAAACAAAATAACATATTGTCAACTAATGTTTTTACTAACCATGTTTTTAACTAAATGATTTGATTTGATTTGGTTTAATATGTATGCCTTAAATAAATAAATAAATATAATGTAATAACAGAATGCATGATGAAAGAATGACTAAACAGATATACAATGCAAAAGTGGCGGCCTCTGTGGTTGAGCGGGCTTAGCCTTTGTCGGCGTACCTCACTGCAACGCAGAGGTTCCGGGTTCGATTCCTGGTATAGTAAATTTCGGAAACGTATTTTCTCCGTTATTTCTGGGTGTCTGGGATCGGCCCCAGAGTAGTCCGTTGTATATTACCCATAACACAAGCGTAACTTGCTTAATTTGGGGATATGCAATGTGTGTGTTTGTCTGCCGATTATTATTATTATACTGTATGTCTTTCAAGACCACGGGCCATAAAAATGGCCCGGACTTTTGGGGGGCTTGCGTGGGGCCATGGGAAGGCCAACACGTAGAGGCCCCTTGACAAATTTAATGTAAATGTGGCGTGACACTGACCGGCGATTATCGCTGTCTACACCATACAATAATGCAGCCAAGGACAAGCCCCGGCCAGTGTAGGACTATTGTGGGAAATGAGGACAAAAAGTACCGAGCTATTGTGGTGAACTGCTAATGGTACTAGGGGTCTGGGAATATGGGGACTATGGTGTCTGCCCGTCGCAATGTTCAGGGAACATGGAAAAATGGGCAGACGGTGACTCGCCACTCCCTGCATGGGCCCCAAAAAATGCCATAAAGACAGGGGCAACATTATTATTATAATTATTATAAAAGTGGATGGATGCAGAAGTCATGGAAGACTTCTGCATCCATCCACTTTTGTGACGACACACCTTCCATGATCAAATTGATCATGTACTAGCAGAAGGTGATGTCAGGAGCCTTAAGAACAGACGAGAGTGCATGACAAGAGTTATGAATGTCAAAGAAGCAAGTGAGGTGTGTAAGAATAAGTGTAAATGGCGCTCTGTTGTTCGTGCCTACCCCGCAAGGGAACTGGCGTGAAGTTATGTATGTATGTATGTAATAACAGCCCATGAATGTCCCACTGCTGGGCTAGGGGCCTCCCATTACTGGGGCACGGACAGTATACCCGCCACGCTTGTCCAAGGCGGCTTGGCAGGTTTGACACATCAGTTATCTCGATGTGCAGGTTGCATCACGATGTTTTCCTTCACCGTTGTTGGAACGTGGTAATTGTAACAATATGCACATTAGGTCAGAAAACTGCCTAAGTGGTGCATGCGTTCCAGCCAGGATCGAACCCGCGCCCTTTGGGTTTGGGACGCATGCCCTAGCCATTACGCTACCACGACTGTAAAAATCCAAATAAATATAATCGATGATTATACTACGCTTCAATTTTACGTTTACACGATACATTTTTGGTTCATTCATCCAAATGCAAAAAAGTGAACTGTGTAATTCAGCTTTTCCCATACTGTGATTAAAACAAATAGATATTTGATTTTATTAAATATTTATTATTATTTATACTTATACATATTTCAGTCGTTTTCAAATTTATCTTATAAAAGCAATTCCTCTAGTTTTAATCCTACATCACAATCAATAATAGAAGCGGATCGAGAAATTATGCGCTTAACATTGGTATAACAAAATATACTTAAAAAATAACCAGTAAAGTCACAAAACTGTTTCGTAAAGTTGCATTATTAGTGATGTTATTATGTTTCCCTTAAAACGCCTTCAATTACGTATCGACAGATTAAAAAGAAGTAAAATAGAAATTCTATCAAAATATATATAAAATGTTTACCAAAATAATCTCTGTTATTCTTAGATTATAACAAACTAATTTTACAATGTAACAACTAAGAATATATCTATATCACACCCTCAAAATTATACAGACCTAAATCAAAATTTTGAGTAATTGGATTTTGATATCTAATACATAAAAATAAGGTATAAAATTGAAGAACTTAATATTTTTAATTAGGTCTGTATAATTCTAAGGGTGCGATATGTAAGTTACTTTTTCATAACTTGAAACAAAGACTTAATAATTTATCATAAAATATATCAAGTTTAAGATTAAATTGCTGTTCCTGTTAAACATTGAAATATTTATTAAAAACAGATTAACACATTTATGCCATTGATTGATGCAAATTGTTACTTTATATATTAGAAGCACAAATATATTATAATGTACTCTAAGACTTACTCTGTATATTGTAAAGCACTTTGTAATCATTAAAATATAAAGATTATTGGATTCATTTCCATTCAATCATTACACCTTCCGATGTCTAATAAGGCTCTAACTGTAATAACCAACGTCTTGTCAAGCGCATAATAAAAATCTCACTTTTGCTTTTGCCCAATATCAATTCACGCACTATTACCAAGACCCATATTCATGGCATTTAAAATATCTCCATTGTCTGCATCAATTTCCCATGCGAACAAGCCTCCAAGCTTATTGTTCCGCACGTATTTGCCTTTCTCAATAACCGATCTAGCATCGTCATATGTGACTAGGTCGCCTGTTGCTTTACGGAATACATAAGGCGCCTGAGCAACGTTATCGTAGTGATATTCCCATTTTCCTGCAGCGATTTCATCAGCTATTTCTCTGTAGTCAACAACACCATCTTGCCATGTACCCTTAACAGGCCCTGTGGCAGTACCAGTGAAGGGATTGTTATCTTTATATCCATTAACTCCCGTCCAACCACGTCCATACATAGCGACACCAACAACAATCTTCTTTGGCTGCACACCTTGAGCAAGCAAGAATTTAACACCGAAGTCTGTTGTGTAAGTTTCCTTTGGCATCCAGGCAGGTGCGTAGAGTGAAGTCTGGTGTCCAAGAGTGTCATTAGACCAGGCTCCTTTGAAGTCGTAGCTCATCACAAAGATGTGGTCCATGTAATTTTGGGCAGCCTTGTAATCGACGACCTGGATTTTATCCCAACCAGCGCTGATGGCTGATGTGAGTTCGTATTTCTTTCCAGTCTTAGCGGAGAGTTCATCTAACATTTGTCTCAGTTCCTTCATGAGGCTAACATAAGTTTCTCCGTCTTTTGGACCACCAAGATCAGGGTTAGCGCCTTTACCACCAGGGAACTCCCAGTCAATATCAACACCGTCGAAGAATTTCCAAGTTTCCAAGAAGTCTTTTACTGAAGCAACAAAACGGTCTCTCTTGACCTTGTCATCTAAGAAATAGAAGGGATCTGCCAAAGTCCAGCCACCAATAGAAGGTAGGATCTTTAGATCAGGTTTGGCTTGTTTCAACATCATCAGCTGTCCAAAGTTACCCTTGTATGGCTCATTCCAGGAAGATAGACCTTTCTGAGGCTTCTGTAAAGCAGCCCAAGGGTCATGAATTGTGACTTTGAAATCTTCACGGCCGCTGCATGATCTCTGCAAAGCTTGGAAACTGCCTTCAATTTCCTTCAAACTGTCATTGATGCCATCACCTCCACAGATTGGGATGAAACCGTACAGCAAATGGGTCAAATTGGGGATTGGAACGCGGTCTACTGGGAATTTTCTGGGATAAACACCCCATTCAACGAAGTAAGCGCCGACAACTTTTCCAGACGTCTGCTTAAAGGGCTTGTTCTTCTCACCTATGGAGTAGTCTAAGGGCGGGAGATGGCTTCCATCGGTATCAGCTACAACAATCTCTGTAGGCTCACAGCTGCTGCAGCCATCGGAGTTGCAGAGTTCCACTCGCATCTGGTAACGGCCACCTTTCTTGATTTTGAATGCGGCTGAGGTAGCGCTTCCGGCACCTGACCAGACCTCCTCATCGTTGAGGGTTACTCTCGACTTATCAGCTGGGTCACCTGACCAGACGTTCCAGGTCACAGAGACTTCAGCGGCGTCGTGCTTCTTGACCAACTGGTTATAGGCGGTGGCTGCTTGGTTGACTTCGATGATGGCGAAGGTGCGTTCCCCCCAGCCGAGGTTTGGTTTGCCGGGTGGGCCGCATTGGACGGCGGCGAGGACCGCGAGCGTCGCGGCCGCTGCGAGCAGTTGGTGTCCCATGACCGGTTGTCTATAAAAATAAACACGAAATTGAAAACAAGTCTCTCATTTAAGCGTCCGATCGGTACTGGATCAGAAGCTCGCTGGTATCTTTTATATACTGAATGCTATAGTAGGTTAACCGCTAAAAGGAGGAGCCCGCATTGTGCACACTGGAATGATTTTGTGATATGTAATAATAATCGTTAGCACAGTTTTTTATCCCGACCGTGTTAGTGGGTCGGTCAAGGTGACAATACGTACTATTTTAATTGTTTTTTAAATGCCTTAATGCTGTTTTAGGAATTTGCCGCAACATGACTAAGGGCTGACATAACATGAAAATTGTTTACATTATAAATAATTTACGACCGCACGCAGAAATGTTTAAAGTAGATCAACGTAAAGAACAATGGAAAATCAATTAATACATTTTTAATAGTCATTTTCGAAACTTTAATAATAATTCATGTTTATATCTTCTTTACTTTAACTAATGTATGAATAAATTAAAGTAATGACTTAGATAATTCGTGGATTTTGATTATTACTATTTTTATACACATATTGTATATTTCACAAGTAATCAATTTATGTATGTGTTATAGGCAGGCCTTTTATGGTCACTTTTTTTTTCAAAAAATCCATTTTTTTTTTGTAAAGGTTACCAAAATTGATTTTGTTTCATTCCTCCAATTTTTTCTATATTTTCGAAATTTCCTTTAAGGGCACACTGCGTGCCCCCGTGTGCCCCCACAAAAAAAGCCCTGGTTATAGGTAATATACAGCAGACACCTCTGGAACCAATCCCAGACAAACAGAACGTTAACAGACCATTATCTAAGTCTGAGTAGTGTCAGTTAATATGGATTTAATTAACTACTTAATTTTAGTTACTTTTTTAAATGTAATATCGTATACAAACAGATTACAATCAAATATAGTTACATTAATAAGTAGGTATATAGTAATGAGATAGCCTGTAGATGTAGTTAGTATCTATACATACATCGCTGTCTGTATGTATGTCCGCTATCTACTCCTAAACCACGCTATGGATTATTAAGCGTTTTCACCATCAGTTTGATATAATTTTTCACTGAAGGTTTATATATTGAAGTTTTAGTAGGGATCCCTAATTTTTCTAGTAATAAATGTAGCCTATATCACTCAGGGATAATGTAGCATCCTAATGGTGAAGGAATTTTTGAAATCGATCAAGTAGTTTTTGAGTTTATTCGTTACAAACATACAAATATTTTCTCATTATAATATTGGTATAGATGTATATATATAAAAAGTCGTAATTAAGTTATTATTTTGGCAAAATAGTAATAAAAATGTGTAACATAAAAATTACTTCTTGCATTGTTTTTCAAATTAAAAGTGAAACGAGAGCTACTTAGGAAAATTGCTAGAAGTACTTGCTTAATTATAATTATGATAACTAAAGAAATGTACAATTGACTGTTCATTGATATTTTTTCAAAGGGAGTTTTTTTGGTAATCACTTTAACATTTCTAAGAAGAAAATCAAGACATTTTATTTAAAACGCTACGAAGACGATTATTGTATTGTGCGTAGACATCAAAGTTATTTTCTTAAAAATAAAACTCAAATTAGATAATTAATTTCTATGAGCACACGTTTAAGAAATTTGTAAAGAAACTAACAGTTAATTAATCTACTTACAGATTTTTTTCCAAGTATCTTTCTTTTTAATTTTCTTTTCATACAAGAAAGATAAGTATATTGCGGCGCAAGCCTGTCAATTAATTAATAACAGACTAGAAAAAATATATTTTAAATTCGCCAATCTAAAACGAAATATTCAGAGCTGCTAATAACATTACATACATACATACATAACTTCACGCCAGTTCCCTTGCGGGGTAGGCACGATCAACAGACCGCCATTTAGGCCCATTCTTACACACCTCACTTGCTTCTTTGACATTCATAACTCTTGTCATGCACACTCGTCTGTTCTTAAGGCTCCTGACATCACCCTCCGCTAGTACACGATCAATTTGATCATGGAAGGTGTGTCGTGGCCTTCCACGACTTCTGCATCCATCCACTTTTGCATTGTATATCTGTTTAGTCATTCTTTCATCATGCATTCTTTCCACATGCCCGAACCACCGGAGCATTCCTTTCCTTACCTTCACCCCGACACTCTCTTTCAGACCAACTCTCTTTGTTACTTCGGTATTACGAACGCGGTCCGCGAGCGTCACTCCGCAGATTTTGCGCAGTGCTCGCATCTCAACCGCGTTTACTCTACTTTCATGCTCTCTCTTCCATACCCAACTCTCGCTTCCATACGTGAGCGTAGGTACCAGCACCGCGTTGTGTATGGCGAGCTGGGCCTTCTGGCTGAGGTTCTTAGCGCCTAGAAGTTTACCTAACGCTCCATTCAAACTATTCCCCAAATTTACTCTTCTTTCTATATCAGCGGTGTACTTTCCATCCCTGCTAAAAGCACATCCAAGATATACAAACTCATTCACTTGCTCCAGCATAACATCATCGACCATTATCCTTGCATTCGTTCTGGTTTCTTCTCTTTCAAACACCATAACCTTTGTTTTCTAATAACATTACTGCTAATATTTCGTAAAGCAGATATATATGTGCCTGTTGTAATTATCGCTGCAACTGTGGATGCCATACAAAAGTATAAATCTTTCCTCTTTATAATATTACTAGCGGCCCCGGCAGACGTTGTCCTGCTCTGAAAAAATAAAAATCTAGTACCCGATCCCAGCGCCACCTACCAGTTCCAATTGTAGATTTAAACCATCCGAGGACCCACTCAAACACAAAATCACCAAAATAGGTCCAGGTGATTAGGAGGATTCTAGAACCCGATCTCAGCGCCACCTACCCGTTCCAACGGGATAGAAAGTATCATATGTCCGTTTCCTGGTTCAAAACTACCTCCCCACCAATTTTCAACCAAATCGATACAGCCTTTCTTGAGTTATAAATAGTGTAACTAACACGACTTTCTTATATATATAAACTAGCTGTCCCGGCAGACATTGTGCTGCCCTGAAGAAATAAAATTTAGAACCCGATTGCAGCGCCACCTACCGGATCCAAATGTAAGCTATCCTATCTTTCAAGTTGGATCAAACTGCACACGGTGTGAAAATTTGATTACAATCGGTCAAGTAGTTTAGGAGTCCATCGCGGACAAACAACGTGACACGTAATTTATATATATTAAGATATATAGATTATAGAAGAGGGCGTTGGTAAAAAACCCTTCGACATAAATATCCCTAAAATAAAAGCCCCTATTAAAGTAAATCTAGCCGAATTTAATGGAGCACGATGTGCAAGTCTATAATATGATAGCTAAAGACTTGAAATAGCTACGTTTTCTTACATAATTTACGTTTATACGGCTTATTTTTTAAATTACGAATGTCCAGGCGCGGTCCACAGACTACACTGGAGCGATCTTTGATATTAGTTGCTGACGGAGGGTGCATTTCTTTAGTAGCTCACAACGCCCAAAATGCTCCGTCAGCCGTTCCACATGGCGACCACGGTCGTTATGGTCGTAGCGAAAAACGTCATTAATGACGCCATCATTTTCGATCACCCAGCGCTCACAACGACCCATGTCAAGAGCTGGGTCGAAGTGGGCGTTGACCACAGAGCATTCATTTTCTCTATGGATTGACATTGAAAAAGGCGCGATTTTCAAATGAACCAATGAAATTTGTATACTTCGTCGTTTACGACGTTTAACGCTCCATAATCCGTTCTACTAGATAATTATCTGGCTGCCGACTACTCGTAATCTCATACCCTCACCTAATCAGGGCGATGGCGTGAGGTCGCAAAATCCACAAAGCTGCTGACAGGCCACCAGAAGCCACAGATGGCCACCTAAAGCCAGAGATGGCCACCGAACGCCAATGAATGGCCAACTAAGCCGCGGAAGTAGCCAGCGGAAAGCACGCGAAGGACTCCAGCAGCTCCAAACCCAATTACCGGTGGGTAGTTGCCCACTGAGTTGCAGCCGGGGTAAAGAGGTAAAACCTCGAGGCCCCAACATCCTCCTTACAAATAACGAGGAAGAAGACCCTGGATCTAGATAAGTATTTGAACACTTAGCATAAATCTTATCTTATCTTATACTAATAAATATATATCTCAGGAACTACTGTTCTGATTTGAAAAATTCTTTCAGTTTTGCATAGCCCATTAATCGAGAAAGGCTATAGGCTATATAGCATCACGCTAAGACCAATAGGAGCGGAGCAGCAATGAAAAATGTTTCAAAATCGGGGGGGCTTTGAAAACAAATTCCACGCGGACGGCGTCGCGGGCACAGCTAGTTTAGTATATAAGGCTTTAATTTTGTTAAATATGACAATAAAGATATTAATCACATTAAGACCAAAACCTATCCATATAAACCTATCAAAATTCATATTCATGAAAGATGACTGTCAGGCGAGAGGCTTACATTTGAATGCGAAGAAAACAAAGGTTATGGTGTTTGAAAGAGAAGAAACCAGAACGAATGCAAGGATAATGGTCGATGATGTTATGCTGGAGCAAGTGAATGAGTTTGTATATCTTGGATGTGCTTTTAGCAGGGATGGAAGGTACACCGCTGATATAGAAAGAAGAGTGAATTTGGGGAATAGTTTAAATGGAGCGTTAGGTAAACTTCTAGGCGCTAAGAACCTCAGCCAGAAGGCCCAGCTCGCCGTACACAACGCGGTGCTGGTACCTACGCTCACGTATGGAAGCGAGAGTTGGGTATGGAAGAAAGAGCATGAAAGTAGAGTAAACGCGGTCGAGATGCGAGCACTGCGCAAAATCTGCGGCGTGACGCTCGCGGACCGCGTTCGTAATACCGAAGTAAGAAAGAGAGTTGGTCTGAAAGAGAGTGTCGGGGTGAAGGTAAGGAAAGGAATGCTCCGGTGGTTCGGGCATGTGGAAAGAATGCATGATGAAAGAATGACTAAACAGATATACAATGCAAAAGTGGATGGATGCAGAAGTCGTGGAAGGCCACGACACACCTTCCATGATCAAATTGATCGTGTACTAGCAGAAGGTGATGTCAGGAGCCTTAAGAACAGACGAGCTTGCATGACAAGAGTTATGAATGTCAAAGAGGCAAGTGAGGTGTGTAAGAATAAGCCTAAATGGCACTCTGTTGTTCGTGCCTACCCCGCGAGGGAACTGGCGTGAAGTTATGTATGTATGTATGTAAAATTCATATTCATTCATATATGCCGCCATAACAACCTTGGGCTGTGTTCCGCCATTAGTGGCCAGGTTCCAGTTTCCCTTTAGAGAGCAGCAGCGCATTTGTAGCACCATTCGTGTTGCGAATGTCCATAGGTGATGGTAACCGCTTTCCACCAGTGGACCGGTCTGCCTGTCTGCTGGACTCATGCAGGCACCCGCGCATACCACAACTCTAGCTAATGTTATCTTCTAATTTAAAATACATCTGTGTGTGAAAGTGGAACTCATTGCCGGAATCTGTATTCCTCAATACCTACACCTTCCAGGTCTTCAAATCCCGTTCTTCTAGGTAAGCGTGTGTAGGTCTAAGATCGCAGTCCAATATGAATCTCATTATCCTAGAGATAAATCTCAGTTGCGTTCGAAGCGTCCGTTTTGGAGCCCAAGGTCCGCTTTGCCACTTATTCTTTTACACTTTGCATAGTCTATGGCATCCGATGGATTTCTTGGGTCTATCTTGTGGAGGCGGCATAGATATTTCTTCTCCATATAACCAGCCGGTTTCCATAAACGTGATTGTAACAGCGTAAGTAACTTTCTTGCAGTTTGTCTACTATGTCACGGCTATGAGGTTGGATGTGGGAGTTCCTGACACAGTCCTTTCGCATAACTCCACACATCCACCACACTTAGTTTAAGGGGTTGCCTGGAAGAGATCGCTTTAAGCGATAAGGCCGCCCTTTGTTCAACATTTATTGTATCTAGTTTCTAATTTTAAATTTTTGGTGAACAATAAAGTGTTTTCATTCATTCATTCATTCATCCACCGCATTGAAAAAATATTTGAAGAAATAGCGAAACTGTGTCGGAATAATTTAATTTAACTTTTATGCATCTGAACAACTTCAAACCGCTCCTGGGAAAATTCTCGCGGGATTCTCAAGATGAAAAGTAGTGCAGAGTTTAAGTCTAAGAGTTAGCTATCGATCAATAAAAACCGCATCGAAATTGACCCCGTAGTTTTTACGTGAAAACCGAAGAAACAGACAAGAAATAAAAAGAATTTCATAGTGTCCTCCATCGTTTATTCTAGTTGTATTTTTTAAATAGGTTCAATCTACAGACACGGCATGTTTAAAATGTTATAATATTATATATATAGTATTTTTCTTCTATGCTATTAACCACGATACAAACAAGTAAAGTGCACCTTACATACCTAAAAAACTTCAAACAAACACATCCATTGCTAAATCGTAACTATATATTCCTGAAGTATAAACCACTTGACTTCAAATTATAACATTTATATAAAAAACAATACTTTCCTTCAGAAAATGGTAAATTTAACTTAACGTATTAACTGTTTTAGTTAGCAAAATTAATAACTAACGTCCCTAATTTTGACCCGCATATTTAACACAGCTATTTGCTTATGAAAAGCGCAAAATAGCAACTGTCAAAGTTGAAATCGAAGAATTTTTGTTGATAAGATAGTAAGGTATCGGTGCGATATATTTGATAAACGCAAATTAAAAATAAATCACAATTTTCATAGATAACGTTTATGACTCAATATTAATGAATGAGTGAATGAAAACACTTTATTGTTCAGCAAAAATTCAAAGTACGTTTTTTTAAACTAGTTACAATAAATGTTGAACAAAGGGCGGCCTTATCGCTTAAAGCGATCTCTTCCAGCCAGCCTAAACTAAGAAAAATGTTAACACAACAGTAATTTTTTAAATATTATTATTGCAGGAGTTCAGCAGACAGACAGACATTTGCAACACCAAAGGTGCTACAAATGCGCTGCTGCTCTTTTAAGGGAGACTGGAACCTGGTCACTAATGCCGTAACACAACACAAGGTTGTTATGGCGGAATACTCTAGACCAGGAATGGTTGTCATCAAGTCGAATAAACCACCAGGCTGTGGGTTGTTTTGTCACCTCTTACGACAGGCCGCCCGGCCGCAGTAAATTGTAATATTTCTCCGTTCCTGCACGGATAAACGGATCCACCTTTGTACTTGTTTTAAGGAAAATGTCTACCTAAATGCGTATCAGACACTCAAACACATAAACATAAGGCGATTGCCACACACAATAAGCCAACCGTAACGTCAAATACATCATAAATGTCAAAAGAATTTCACAATAACATCATTGTATTCGGAAGCAAACCCTAAAAACAATGCAGCACATGATTCACAAGCCATTGACCGGAGTGGTGGAATTTAATTAGACGACTGTTGCGGTTTTTGAGTCATGCGGACCGAAGCTTATCGGTTCGTACTATTTGTTTAGTTGGCGTATAAGCTAGCTTTATATGTTCACGACTTTACTTTTTGTACATAGTTAGAGTCGTAAAAGTACAGTTCACTGTGACATGTGAATTTAAAAATGCTTAAGATCTCGAATACTTAAAAATAGACTTTCTAAAAACTTTTTAAACTATATTTTAGAACGAAGGAAACTTTGTACTTGTTTTTAGAATAATTCTAGACATAAAGATGTCAGCAACAAAACGTGCATACTGGAGACAAAATATAAAGGAGATACTGATATTATAATACAAATAAATAGTCAAAATCAATATAACAGCACGTTACATATAGAAAACGGTGACCTTAGGCTCTTTTCTACTTACAAGTAGGATAGAGATTATAAGTAGAATAGAGCCTACATTAATAGAATAGAGATTATAAGTAGAATAGAGCCTACATTAGTAGAATGAAGATTATAAGTAGAATAGAGCCTATATTAGTAGAATGTTGATTATAAGTAGAATAGAGCCTACATTAGTAGAACAGAGATTATAAGTAGAATAGAGCCTACATTAGTAGATTGGAGATTATAAGTAGAATAGAGCCTACATTAGTAGAATGAAGATTATAAGTAAAATACAGCCTATATTAATAGAATAGGGACTATAATTAGAATAGAGCCTAGGTCACCGTCTTCTATGAGTAAGGGGTTGTTATGGTGATTTGTTTTTTCTATTCTACCTATAGGTAGTATTCTATATGACTAATAATTAACATACCTAACTAATATTACATAGACAAAACAAGATTGAGTTATGATTAAGTTATCTTTGTTGTATTACTTTATAATTTATAATACTTAATATTGAATGTGAAAAACCTCTGTCTGTCTCGCTGTAACGTTTTCACGGAAAACTACGTTACCGAATTTACTGAAAGATGTATATGTAGTCTATCAGGATTAGACGTATAATACTTTTATCCCGGAATATGGGATAGTTTCCGGGATACAATCAAATATATTTTCTGACGGCAAATAACACCCAAATAACAATTTAATGCAATGTAACCTATGTTAATTCTCTTAAAATAAACTAAAGTTTATCCCTAAACCTAGTATTCTATAATAATATTAATATTTATAATTAACCCGCAGGAGGGTTTTGTTTCGAAGCCTTAGGTGAGCAGCGACACCTCGGACCTGACTCCGGGGCCCAAGGCAAGGCCTCCGTCTCTGTGCTTGCCTTAGCCAGCCGACACGGAGTGGAGATCGCTAGAACTGCTAAAACTCAAGCTCCAGGGGTGAAAGTGATAAATGGCCTAATGTCGGGAGTAGCTTCGGTGAACCTGCACCACCTCTCGACATTCTTAAGCCACTCACACCCATGTTACCCACGCAGTGAGTGTCGAGACACCGTCTGGCCATTTTTTCCATGTTCCTTGAACATTGCGACGGGAAGACGCTATAGTCCCCGATCTGCAACTCCACCAGCAGTTCATCCCAATAGCCCGGTACCTTTTGTTCTCATTCCCTACATCAGACCTATACTGACCGGGGCTTGTCCTTGGCTGCATTTTTATATGCTAGCAACAGGGACAGTCGCCGGTCAGTGTCACGTTACATTTAGATTAAATTTGTTAAGGGACCTATAAGTGTTGGCCTTCCCATGGCTCCACGCAAGCCCTCCAAATGTCCAGGTCAATTTGGATTGCGCTGGATCTCCCATCTCTCCAGGATCCCACATCAGCGTGTGTTATACTGATCCCTTGTGGGGTACGGAAGCTCGACGACACCACTTGGCAGATTCTAAATTCTTCGAATGTACTTGCGAGAGGTGCTCAGACGTCACAGAATGCGGCACCATGTACAGCAGTGTTAAGTGCAAGAAGAAGTGAGTAGAACATACCAATAATGCCATGTTGATCTCTTCAGGAACCAAGAGTTTCCATGCTTGCTGTGAATTTTCAAAGAGCATATCTCAAAAATCTAAATTTTTATTCAAGCTAAGTTCAACTGGAAAACATTTTTGAAGGTTATACATGAAGTCTATTTGATATTCTGAGCACCGCTTGGCAACGTGTTCTTGCTGTGATAAAAAAAACTCTCCGAAAACAGATCTGGCTAAAAAAAATATTTTTTGACTTGGACATTTGGAGGGGGCCATAGCCCGGGGTCTATAATGACATACAATTATAATTAAAAGTGAAAACAATAGTTTAAAATTATTCCAAACACCATAATCAAAGGAAGACGGAGAACATTCCATGCATATAATCACCGCGCAACATTCATCCATACATTTCCAAGATAATATATTATATTGCGTTGAATCAATTAAACGAAAGTGTAAATAATACCTACTCTCTATGTCAAAACAAATAAAAAGGTAAAAACAACAAACAAATTAAACAAAGATTTGTAAGCCACGCGTCGTAAACAATTTAAATGGAATAACTTAATAGCATAACCGAGAGGAAATAATGCAATTAATGCATCTAGATTCAATTAAATTGTACTTCTCATGGCCAAATAGTAAGTTTATTGTCTTAGCCATTTTTAGGATTCGTTTGGTATATATACTTCTATACTAATATATAAAGCTGAAGAGTTTGTTTGCTTGAACGCGCTAATCTCAGGAACTACTGGTCTGATTTGAAAAAATCTTTCGGTGTTAGATAGCCCATTCATCGAGGAAGGCTATAGGCTATATATCATCACGCTAAAGCCAACAAGAGCGGAGCACCAATGAAGAATGTTTCAAAATCGGGGTTTTTTTTAACTATTCCACGCGGACGAAGTCACGGGCAGAACCTTTATGAAATCTTCACATCGATCAATTTCTTATTTCATGGTCCCTCTCTGTGGACTTCTTCTTTTTTCTAGGGCTATTAGAGAGGATGAGGAAGTTAGGGCCTTGCGGAAGACCGGCCGACCCCGGCTTCGACTCGGCAGGCTTCTACCCGCCGGTAACTGAGTTCGGAGCCGCTAGTGCCTTTTCACATAGTTCTGATTTCTCAACTGCTTTCATTGGCCAGAAATTGCAGTTCTAAGGCCATCTCCAGCTTTGCGTTAGCTGCGGCTTAATTGGCGCATGGTGTTCGATGTCCGCCTTGGGCTAAGTCACAGTCATTTTCCTCGAAAAATACTAAGAATGTATTGTATGGAATGTTGAAGGTCTGTGTAATCTGTATTGGTCTACACAATCTATCTTATCTTATAATTAAGTAAAATTGAAGTATGTGTTTGTAATGTCAAAATAAATGCTTTTATTAAATGCATATCAAAGTATATATATCAAAAAATCATTTTTTAAATTTTTTGTCTCTCTGTTTGTTCTGGTTAATCTCCAAAACGGCTGGACCGATTTCGACGGGACTTTCACTGGCAGATAGCGGATGTTATAAGAAGTAACTTACGTTACTTTTATTTTAGAAAAAACACATTGACAAAGGTCCACGCGCATACCGCCGCCGAAGTCGCACCGGATGGTAAATTAAATTAAATTAAATTCCACGCGGACGAAGTCGCAGGTAACAGCTAGTGCTCTAATAAAATCGTGATATAATTAAAGCATAAGGGTGGCCACAGCCAAAGTTATTTTTTTAATATAAATAGTCGCGTGGTATCGCTATATAAAAAATTATGTGACAGATTTAAAATAACAGATTTATAATCGACTTATATAACCCTTCTAATACTTCGTAAACTACAACCTAATATCTATTCTCTAATTTTTTGTATTACATAAACTCTGCAGACAAGCAAACGGCCTACCTGAAATCGTGCAATAAAAAAATTATAAATAAGTTATTTCTCAATATTTAACGTCATTAACAATGTCGCATGCCAAATAACGCATTAAACCTATCACCATATCTACGTGAAACTGCCTTTAACCGCAACACTATCGCCGATGAAACTGCTCCTTTAGTAACGGTTTATTATTAAAAGTGCAATTTGTCACCTTTAGAAAAACAAATACAAATAAAACCAAAATGGCCTTTCGAATCATAACAAAGGCGAATGCATCATATTTCGATTAGTACGAACTAAAAAGAAATACAAATAACTGGGTTGTCACATCTTTTGTTTAGCCAATTAGCATACAATGCGAAAGTTTTGTGACTTCGTGTCAACGACCCACAATAAGCGGGTCATGCAAGGCTAAGGTCTTAAGTCGAAATAACATTCGAATGTTTTCGATTTTTAAAATAAGAATTAAGACTTTTTGGTAGTAATTTATGCTTTAAATGTGTTTTTGGAGTGTTAGCTTAACATGCTACGTGTATTTAACCTGTGATAGTGATTAAAGTTGTTTTTTATTTAAATTACTTTTTAACGGTTTTAAGCACGGCATTTTATTTTTATTTTGACGTTTCGGCCGCTTTTTAGTAGTCGTAATCATATTTATATAATTAAAATTATATAAAAGTTCCCAAATCGAAATAATATTGGAATAATTTCGATTTTTGAAACACAAATTGAGACTCTTTGGTAGAAATTTATGCTTTAATGACGCGTTCCTATATCTAAGTGACTGTTTATTTATTTGCATTGTTATCGGTTATATTTTGACATAAGCTTCATACAAGTAATGTCAAAATTCAACCGTTCGACGGCAAGTGAATGAATTGTAAGATATAAGAACCAGTCATAAATGTGTTTTAGGAGTGTTAGCTTAACATGATGCGTATATTTATCCTGTGGTGAGTGACTAAAGACGATGTAGTTAAGAGGTTAAGGAATCCACGTTTTTTTGCATTAATGTGGGTTCAGATGTGTCCAGACACGAGAGAATGCACCGCTTAGATAGGGTGCGGTATAGTTATAGGGCGCCTTTATTTATTACTAGCTGATGCCCGCGACTTCGTCTGCGTGACGGGAACTCTTTAATTTTTCGGGGTCAAAAGTATCCTATATGTTGACCAGGGATATAAGCTACCACCATACAAAATTTCGTTTAAATCGGTCTAGTCGTTTCAGAGATTAGTCCGTACAACCAAACAAAAAGAAAAAGAAAAATTTGAAAAATCTAAATTAGTTCTATTTCACTTCTTACATACCCCTGACTTGGTTTTCAGCATTTTTTTTCATTGTACAAAAATGCGACCTCTACAGTTTTATTATATGTATAGATTTGAAATATAAAATTAATATTTTCATAAGTTTTCGCGACTTGTATACATAATAAAACTACGTTTTAACGGTTTTGAGCGCGGTAATTTTATTTGATTTTGGTTTTTCCGACGTTTCGGCCACTTTTCAGTGGCCGTGATCACGGAAGACAAAGATGTCAAGTGTCAACGAGTATTGTTAAAGTTTTATTTAGCCTACCGCCAACTTATTAATTTTAATTATTTAATTTTAATTTTGTTTATAGTTATTATTTACTCTATGGGAGCCTAATCTAATTTACTACCGCTTCGCAACATGTTATGGCTTGAAGAGAAGAAGCGGCGCAAGAAACTCTTCAGAGTCTTCCGTGAAGAGTTATTTGCGTATTTAATTTCAATTTTATTTATTAATTTAGTATATCAATTTATCAACTCAGACAACTAATTATACAAATAATTATTAATTTTACCTATACTTAGTTGCTTGTTTTACCTAAAAGCTATTCAATAACTCATCTTATTCATTATAAAAGAAAATAAAATTGCTCGTACGACCCAAAACTAAAAATAAACTAAAATTTGTATCATGTACGGTGTCGTTTACTACCCTCGCGTTTATGATCATTAACATTGGTGGCTGTTACGACACAAAATCTAAAAATATATGTTTTATTTTCTACAAAAAATGGGGTCGTAAACACCATTTTTTGGCGAATTGGAAGACTACATATACTGATCGATAAAGGAGAAAAAATTAAGTAGGGCTGCATTAAAAAGTAAATTTCGCCGAAATGGCGGTTACGTCACGACACAAAATCTAAAAATATATGTTTTCTTTTCTTCTTTTGTTCTACATATACTGATCGATAAAAGAGAAAAAATTAAGTAGGGCTGCATTAAAAAGTAAATTTCGCCGAAATGGCGGTTACGTCCTTTGAGCCCCGAGTTATTTTCTTATCTTCTTAAAAAATAGGTTGTTTAGTAAGCAGATTGCGTGGTAGCAGCAGCAGTATCCTTTTTTTTGTTGCAGGAGTTCAGCAGACAGGCAGACGGCCCACTTGATGGAAAGCAGTTACCATCGCCTATGGACATTTGCAACACCAAAAGTGCTACAGATGCTGCTGCTCTCTTAAGGGAGACTGGAACCTCGTCACTAATGCCGAAACACAACTCAAGGTTGTTATGGCGGCATACTCTAGACTCTAGATGGGGTGGTAGCCATCCAGTCGGGAAAATACCCTACCACCTGGCTGTGGGTTATCTTGTCGCCTCTTACGACAGGCCGCCCGGCCGCAGGAAATTGTATTCTTTCTCCGTTCCTGCACGGATATCCTGAAGGGAATAACTAATAAATTTGACTGCCCACTGATTTGGTCCTTCATTAAGAGGACTAAATTAGTGTTAGTCATTAATTACTAACAGAGACATAAGGAAAACATATTAAGAATAACATAATTGTATTTATTTATCTGTGTATATGTATTGGACTATGTTGTCTTGAAATAAATAAATTTTTATTATTATTATCTGATTTATTGGATTAATTGGAAATGTCAGGAGCCTTAAGAACAGACGAGCGTGCATGGCAAGAGTTATGAATGTCAAAGAAGCAAGTGAGGTGTGTAAGAATAAGCCTAAATGGCGCTCTGTTATCCGTGCCTACCCCGCAAGGGAACTGGCGTGAATTTATGTATATATTAATTGGAAATAAATATTTTCTGAGGTAAGGAAGGATCTCAAAGAATTTCGATATTCTAGCGAGGATTATTTCGTCTATTTCGCATTATAAAAGTACACTATAATAATTAATGCATGATGAAAGAATGACTAAACAGATATACAATGCAAAAGTGGATGGATGCAGAAGTCGTGGAAGGCCACGACACACCTTTCATGATCAAATTGATCGTGTACTAGCAGAAGGTGATGTCAGGAGCCTTAAGAACAGACGAGCTTGCATGACAAGAGTTATGAATGTCAAAGAGGCAAGTGAGGTGTGTAAGAATAAGCCTAAATGGCACTCTGTTGTTCGTGCCTACCCCGCAAGGGAACTGGCGTGAAGTTATGTATGTATGTATGTATGTACTATAATAATTTACAAACGATAAATTATATTGCAAGATAGGAATTTTGTTCGCGACCTTTTCCACGATGCGCGTGCGCATCGTTCTCGTGTTCCCAACAATATTGTTGAATTCAACAACATTAAAGTAACGACAACACAATTTGTTGGAAATCAAGATTTATGAATTTATTGTTGGAATGACATTCGTTGGAAACACTAGTGTATTTTTTTTTTCTCCTTTAACCTCAGGCGAACGAGATATGCCCGAGTGATTTCTGTTTTGTTTTTACTATACATCGAAACAGTTATATATACTAGGACACAGTGTAGGTTATTTCTAGTAGTTTATTTTACCGTTACATTTAGATCTTGACTTAATTTTCTATTGATATTTTTGTTACTTATATAAGTGCTATACATTTATTTTCTAATTCTAGTTTTATGACGCTGAGTTAACTTTTTTATTCCTATTTCTACGATATTTCTATTGCTAACACTAGTGTATTGAAGGGTAGAGGATAGGAAGACCATCTATTTATTTAATTACTAGGAGGGGCTTGAGTCGTGGTAGCGTAATGGCTAACTAGCTAATAATAACTCAAATGATGCGGGTTCGATCCTGGCCGGAACGCATACACCATTTAGGCAATTTTTTGACCTAATGTTCAAATTACAACTACCACATGCTATCAACGGCGAAGGAAAACATCGTGATGTAACCTGCACATCGAGATAACCGATGTGTCAAACCTGCCAAGCCGCCTTGGACAAGCGTGGTATACTGTCCGTTCCACTATAATAGGAGGCCCGAGCCCAGCAGTAGGACGTTTGTGGGCTGTTATTATAAGGCTTGAAATTCCTGGGACACAGAGTATCGCAGCATTTAAATAATGTAAGCTGTCGTGTTAGTGAAAACTAAGTCGGAATAAGCTAATTGTTATGCACCCGAACAACTTAAAAGCGCTATTTACTATTTTTTATTTAATAATCTGATTTTAGAGATTGTTAGTATTTATTCGGCCTTTATTAGTTTCCAAGCCACGTTAAGAGCGGTGCTTGGCTACAATCCAATGTTCAATGCTTGGTAAGGTAGGTAGCAAATATTTTGAAACCGGTGTACACAACTAGGAATTTTCCAACGTTTCACCTTTGTAATCAGTAAAATAAATACATAAATCAATAGACATATACATTGTATATGGTGGTATGGTAATACACAATTAAATACTCTGAAGCCGATGCAAGACACCCAGACCAGATTAAATAACGGAAAGTTAATATAGGAAAATTGTGCTAGAAATCGAATTTGGGACCTCTGTGTTTTGAACTAAGTGGGCCAAGACTACGTACTATACTACAGACACCGTCAAATCTGTCTATTTATAATATTATAAAATTCTAAACATGCCGTGTTTGTACATTGGAGCTATTAAAAAAAAAACAACTGAAATATGCTATATAAACGACGGAGAACACGATGCAACTTTTTATTTGTCTGTTTGTTTGGGATTCATGTAAGAACTAGTGGGCCGATTTCGATGCGGTTTTCGCTGATCAACAGCTAATGGTTAAATTTAAAATCTGCGCGACTTTTTATCCTAGGAAGTTGTCTGAGAATGATTTAAAATTATCAGATTTAAAAAAAATCAAATTTCAATTCTATTTTTTCACTGACCGATAGCAAATTTTATGTAATAAAATATATGGTGTTTTTTATTTCGCAAATCCTATGGAAATTTTCCCGGGAGCGGTTTGTAGTCGTTCGGGTACACGAAAATTAGATTATTCAAAAAAAAACTATCTTACATTCTTTTTTAAATGCTGTAGTACTTTTTGTCCCGGGAATCCCGCGGGAATTTCAAGTCAAGCGTGGGCGAAGTTTTTTTTATTTTTTATAGCAGGAGTTCAGCAGACATGCAGACGGCCCACTTAATGGAAAGCGGTTACCATCGCCTATGGACATTTGCAACACTAAAGGTACAACAAATGCGCTGCTGCTCTTTTAAGGGAGACTGGAACCTGCCCACTAATGCCGGACGGAACACAACTCAAGGTTGTTATGGCGACATACTTTAGACCAGGGGTGGTAGCCATCCAGTCGGACAAATGCCCTACGTCGGGGTCACCAGTGAAGAGTGAGCCCCGATAGGGTGGAGGAGCGAGATGCGAGGAGCTCCTCCGTCTTAAAGGAAGATCTTCTAGCGAGGCTAATGTTGTTCCTCGCAGGCCTAGGCCCATCTGTTACAGTTGAAATTTTGTATATATTCTTTGTATGTTTCGGGAAACGTTTGTGACATCAATTATTGCACAGCGCCATCTATTGGCTTGTAAGTGTTCCACTACATCCGGCTGTGGGTTGTTCTGTCGCCTCTTACGACAGGCCGCCCGGCCGCAGGAAATAGTATTATTTCTCCGTTCCTGCACGGATAGAATTTTGATAGGTTTATAGGATATGAATAGGTTTTGGTATTAAAACTAAATTATCCTAAAGTGATTAATAAAAAAAAATTATTGCAGGAGTTCAGCAGACAGGCAGACGGCCCACTTCATAGAAAGCGGTTACCATCGCCTATGGACATTTGCAACACCAAAGGTGCTACAAATGCGCTGCTGCTCTCTTAAGGGAGACTGGAACCTGGTAAAAAAATAATAATAATAAATAGTGAAAAAATCAGGGAAGATAATTCGGACCAGGAGATTTTGAAAATGAAATTTTTAGAATTTTTGTCTGTCTTTCTGTCTGGATGTTCCGGCAAATCTCTAAAACGGTTGGACCGATTTTGACAGGACTGGCAGATAGCTGATGTTATAAGGAGTACTTTAGGGTTCCGCGAAAATAATATTCCACGCGGACGAAGTCGCGGGCACAGCTAGTAAATAAATATAAGTCTTTCACATCAAGTTTGTTTTCATACAGATCCTGTTGTATGTCTAATTAATTCAACTTCTGACTGGTAATTAAACAAGTTTGGAAGTTAGTGAAGGGTTGATGTAGGAGCTAAGAAATTTTGTAAATGTGAACATTTAAAGCATAGTCTACATACACGCTGCGAACGTTAGCGAATCTGCGTAAGCAGGAAGGTGATAGTAGAAAATATTTATTTTTGTTTTTAATTACTTTTGTATTTTTTTAAGTTGTTTTTATTTTTTTTAACTTCATTACTCAATTTGGCAGTTGTATATTTTTCAGTCTATCTATTTAAATATCTTCATTAAAATGTGTTAGTGTTTTTTCTGGACTCGACTTTCAGCGAAGAAGTTTGAATTTCGAAAAGAATTCCTCGACTGTCCCGCGAAAAAATGTTGTTTAAAATGACTGGCTGGTTTTACGGGTGGCTCAAATAAAAATATCGCAATATTTATTTATTGAACCTCATGAGTGTTAAATTAGATAAACCTTATTAAAAAATATGAAGAAGAAAATTCTATTTATTTTATCGTATTTTTTGATTATTAAAATAACAAGAATTATTATTATAAAATTACATATAATAAAATTACATGTGATATCTTAAATAAAAACTCCAATTTAAATCGCACTTGAAAACAACAAAAAAATAAATATTTTAATTATGTATAATATGTTTGGATATGAATGGAAGATATGAATTGATTCGAAATAAATTATTATTATTATTATTATTTCAGCCTAAATGTTATCAGGAAATAACACAATTGGCTTGCAGTGTATATACTCGTATATTACTTGACACCAATAATAATATAAAATGTGTACACACAGTTCACACGCAGTAGAAGTGAAACTTTACAGAATTTTATTATTTTAACTTTATTCTTAGGTATTTTGACCCTTATTCGTAATAATTCAATCTAAATTAGACTTTAAATCACTAGCATATAGTTCAAAATTCAATGCGCCGTTACGCACAATTTCCTTCGATCTACGTATAAAAGCACATCTGCCTTAAGTATACGCAGATAGAGCTAAAATTCATTTGAATTTTATAAAGTTTTATTTAAATTGAAAATTAATACTAACGGGTAAAGAGAAACGTGTTTTACTTCAGTTTCAAATCACAAGGATTCTAAAGAAGTTTCACTTCAAAAACTTGAAATTGTTGACAGCGTATAACCGTATATTTGTATGAATTCAAATCGTTAGTCTGGAGCAGGCATAATATTCTTTCTTGATATAACAATACAATCTCTGGATTTAATCTTAGATATGTCCCGGTCATAGATAATAATATATCCTAACAATCTCTATGCTGCCGTTGCATGGATTAGTTCAATGTTACTAGAAAATCTCAGAGTTTTATTGATTACTAGTTGCGCCCGCGACGTCGTCCCCGTGGAATTTGTTTTCAAAATCCCCAATTTTGAAACATTCTTCATTGCGGCTCCGCTCCTATTGGTTTTAGCGTGATGATATATAGCTTATAGCCTTCCTCGATAAATGGGCTATCTAACACTGAAAGAATTTTTCATATCAGACCAGTAGTTCCTGAGATTAGGGCGTTCAAACAAACAAACTCCGCGACTTCGTCCACGCTTGACTTGAAATTCTCGCGGGATTCCCAAGACACAAAGTACCGCAGTATTTAAAAAAGAATGTAGGCTACCGTTGTAGTGTAGTCACTTTTCAGTAGCCGTGATCACGGAAGACAAAGATGCCAAAAAAATAACTTTAACATTACTCATTGACACCGGAAAAGCGGCCGAAACGTCGGAATTAAAATAAAAAGGGAATAAACACCGCGCTTAAAACCGTTAAAACGTAGTTTTAATTATTGTATGAATACTGGTCGCGAAAATTTAAGACAATTCTTCTGTTATATTAGATATTCGTCGCGTCCGTCTGTCTTTTAGAACTAATAACAAATAAAAAAATAAGAACTTAATATTGATATTCTCAATAATATTAATTAATTTCAATTTTTAGCTAAAATATGTTTGTTCTAAACGATTATTATCATTTATATAATAAAACGCCAAAAATAGAAAAAGTATGGCCTAAAGCGCCATCTATTTAAAGAATTTATTGGTCTCCAGTAATAATCTAAACAAGTACAACATATACCATAACAGTGTTAATTTAATATCATGCGACAATGATTACTCCCCGTACTAATTTTAAACTGTGTTACAGCAGAGTGAGTTCACATCCCATAAGTTAAAAATAACAAAATAAAGTTAAAATAACTAAGTAAAGCTATTTAGGAACTATTCAAAGTTGTCTTTAACTGGGCAATTGTCACTAATGTTATTCTTCTATGCTTAACGACCCGGTCACGACCTTGTCGATAGAAGCGAGAACTTTATCCGTGCAGGAACGGAGAATTAATACAATTACCTGCGGCCGAGCGGCTTATCATAAGAGGTAAGAAAAACACCCCAAAGGTATTTGCCCGCCTGGATGGCTACTGCCCTTGGTCTAGAGTAGAGTATGTTGCCATAACAACCCTGAGTTGTATTCCAGCATTAGCGATCAGGGTCCAGTCTCCCTTTAGAGAGCGGCAGTATATTGATAGCACCTTTGGTGTTGCAAATGTCCATAGGCGATGGTAACCGCTTTCCATCAGGTGGGCCGTCTGCCTGTCTGCTGAACCCAAGCAATAAAAATATTAAGTGCGGCGCGACGAGCGATAAAAACAATATGCCATCTGGATGGTTAGCACACTTGGTCTGCAATATTCTAGAGTATGTCGATATAATGGCCTTGACTTATGTTCCAACATTAATGGTCAGGTGCCAATCTACTTTTCCTGGCCAGCAGCACACTTATAGCGCCTTTAGTGTAGCAAATGTCCATAGAGGATAGTAACCACTTTCCATCAGCTGGTCCGTCACACTGTCTCCTGTACTCCAGTAAGAAAAAAAATGTATTGAGATGTACGAAGCATGCCACGAACCATCGTGCTTGGCGTAAACCACAATCGCGTCACTCGTCGCAAAACACAAAGTTGTGGCCGGGCAATAAGACGAAGTATTGTACGACAGTATACGACAAACATCTCAGACCGTTTTTAAAATACTTAACTTTTTTTTAAATTTGGAAACATTTTGGTTCTTTATTTAAAAAGAAAAGTACACGGCGCTCAGTTTATGAAGGGACCCATATTTCTTTACGGTATTTTTAACGGTACACGAATTTAAAGTTCTTACGATTTGCCGATAAGTACGCGTGTAACATTAAATTTAAATATTTTAAATTATTATCGACTGAAAGTCGTGCTTGTATACCGTATACATTGTTTTTCTTTATATCCCTTCCACATCTGTGATAATATTAATTTGAGTGACTGTGTCACGCCGATTTGGCCAAAGGCTTTAATGCGTTATTTGAAATGACATATTGTTAATGACGTTTAACATTGGAAGGTAACTCGTGTATAATAATAATAATAATAATAATCGGCAGACAAACACACACATTGTATATCCCCAAATTAAGCAAGTTACGCTTGTGTTATGGGTAACATACAACGGAGTACTCTGGGGCCGATCCCAGACACCCAGACCATAGTAAATAACGGAGAAAATACGTTTCCGAAATTTACTATACCAGGAATCGAACCCGGAGCCTCTGCGTTGCAGTGAGGTACGCCGGCAAAGGCTTAGCCCGCTCAACCACAGAGGCCGTATATACACTAACTAGCGGCCCGGCGCGGATTCACCCGCGTTCCGTCCCGCTATATAGCCTATGACACTCCCTGTTAACGTAGCTTTCTAACAGTAAAAGAATTTTTAAAATCGGTTTAGTAGATCCAGAGATTACCCCTACAACGTCACAAACTCACAAACTTTACCTCTTTATAACATTAAAGTATAAAGTATAGATGATTGGTCAAAGTCACTAACACTAATTCAAATGGAACAGAGGCACTACACTAAAAATGACATGTTTTAGGTAATATACTGTTCATCCGAATAAACAATTACTATGTAAATATAGCGTGAAAAACTTAGTTCGTTTATTTGGCGGTCTTGATATATAAAAAAATGTGTGCTGGGACACATAGTAGAAGTGTAACTTCAACGGACAAGTGGAAAAACGAATGGCAATGGATAAGTGGCAAAACGAGTCGCAGCAAAATTTTAACTTGAAGTTTTACGGGCAGATTGTTTATGTACTTGTCCAATTTGAAAACCTCGTTTTGCCACTTTGCAGTTGCTCATTTCGATTTTTCGCAGGTTTACTGCAAATTATGATTTGATTAGGTTAGGTACATTTTAATTTAAACATATTTTATTTTATCAAACAAAAAAACTGAATTCGATCCGGAACCAAAAAACACATCCATAGTCTACTCTAAAATTATGCCGCCTCTCACCACGTCTAGTCTGAATTTGTGCCGCTCCTCCATGCGGCCGTAACGCTTTTTCGTGACAGAAAAATCCTAAGACCCCCGTCTATATAGAAGTTTCACTTCAAAAAAATATATTAAGACAAATGTGATATCAGCATCATAAACACCACACCAAACTATGGCTTTAATATTAAAACTAACATATAAAAAATAATAAAAGTTTAAAAGAAAATAATTAAATTTTCTAACTTGCGCGCTTATGTTGCTGAAGCGTATAATTTCGAATTTTGCGTCGTGTTCGATTTTGCTCGACTCCGAACGGTAACGACCTCTGCGAGATTGCAATGTCACTAACGTTCCTTTTTATTATTTCAAATTTAAATTTCGAAATAAGAAAACTATTTGTACGAGTAGGTTTAAAAAAAGAATACTTTTTTTTCTTTTTAACACGTAGGTAAGTATTAGCTGCCAGTGTTTACAGATTTAAGAATTTTATAAATATATTTTGGCCAAAGAATTTAATACGTAATTATCGTGAGTGGAGATGGTTCAATCGCAGAGGTACCTCAAGTTCAAATTTTAGTATGCATAGTGAGCATTCACCACTTCAGTTTTTCTGGATTACTATGTATGTTGTTAGAATTAGCTCAAGTTGATGATAAATAGCTTACCAGCTCAGTAGTTGAATATTGATAGTCTAATTTATTTGTGATCTAAGGTCTAGTTACTAGTCTTGTAATAAAAATAAATCAGTACATTTTAATTAGTCTTTAAGTTAATTCATTCTTTAACTCTCTGGGTGCAGTTCTTATTAATGCATTATTTGCTAGATTGAAGATGCGTCATTGTAAAAACTGGATGTTCAATTGGTAACATAAATGACATTTCTCGCGTCGGAGACTAAATATCAGGCGCAGCGCACTCCTCCTGCACACGTTTTTTTTGTATTATCTTTAGATTTTTTAAATTCGTTGCGTGCGCTACCTACATTAAATATGGCACGCATATTTCATATTAAGCTTGACTAGTACAGCAAAACTCATACTAAATGGCTTTAGTATCAAAACTCAAGTTATCCCGATCTATCTTTATCACAGAAGAAATGTACATAATTTTATCTATAAATATGTGCTGTACAAAACAACAAAAAGTATTATAAATAATACCAACCTAATTTCGATTTATTCCAATATATTTCGTAAAAAAAATTTGGTAACAACACTATTTGGTTAATTGAAACAAAATACTATTTAATTTAAAGTTTTGTGTTCGACATTCAAAAATTCGAACAATATCTCTAATGATTTTAATATCACTCAATATCACGGTTACTGTTCCAGATTCAATTTTTTAAAATTGGAACACTTAACAATAGACAATGGGCGTCTATGACCGAGTTGCCTCAAACGACGCCGTGCGCCCGCGCAGGCCCTCTTCACACTAAACCTAGTAAGGAATAGTGTTAGCCAGGAAAACTAAAGTCAAGCGCCAAGGGCCCGCATTGGTATTACACACATGACTTGTGTATTCGCACGTCCTGGATGATGGGTTGCATAAATTTCGGATTTCGTTAAGGAAATAGGTTTTTAAAATTATTCTCTTGGGGAAGTAATTGGTTCAATTTTATAAGGAAGTGCGTATTTTGTACGGATATGTGATTATGTATTAGTAATTGGTTTTATAAATTTCGGATTGTTATGAATCATACTAGTTCTGCTTCGCAGTTCCACCTATAACCGTTCAAGTTACAACTTATATTCCATTATTCTCTCATTGTGTAGTTGCCTCCAGTTTGTCAGATAGAACGCTGCTCCTTTCTTTTGGGTCATAGATCGATGTAATATTACTAATTACATCTGGTACAGTCTGATAATAGCGCAATCATATATAAAAATCCTTTATTTTTCTTATAAGTATGAACATATAATTATACAAGTATATATAAAACTCTCGTGTCGCGGTGTTTGTTAGCAAACTGCTCCGAAACGGCTGAACCGATTTGTATGAAATTTTGTGTGCATATCGGGTAGGTCTGAGAATCGGCCAACATTTATATTTCATTACCTAAATGGTAAGGGTGACAAACCCCTAAATGTATATTTTTTTTGTCAACATTTGTTTGTTTTAATTTTTTTATAATTCGGCATTAAAAATACATACAACCCTAAATTTTCACCTTTCTACCACCAACCCCTATTTTTCAATAGCAATATTAGTACTTTAATAATTTTCTACTCTCGGCGGTTGATAATTGATCAGTTACCACTCGACCAGTTATTCCCGCCAGGCGTCTACCGGTGTCACTTCTCACCCCGTAAACAGCACGGAGCAGGGATGAGAACGAAACCGGTGCTGCAATCGGGTTCTAGATTTTTATTTTTAAGGGCAGGACAGCGTCTGCCGGATACAGCTAGTAAATATATAAATTTATTGCGAAAGAATAATTTTAGAAAGAATTGATTTTAATAATCTGTAGCTTCAAGACGTTTCAATACAACGCAACTTGTATTGCATACATTGCATTTTTAATGTTTCTTTTATATTGTTACGACCTAGACTCCGACAAAAGTATATTCACACCTGTATACCGTAGAAACACATTTTATTACTTTCGGCATTTTGACTTCTTTTGTTTACTTTGTGTTTAAAATTTGTGATTAGAAAACAGCCAACAATGCACAATGGCATTGTAATCTTTTATGGCAGTTATTAGCCAGGTGTGTCGGACTAATTCTAGGAAATTCGGTCCACGCGGCCGGGCAGACATTGCATCTATGCAGTATAAAGCAATGCCCCAATTGAGAGATGAGTCAGTTGAGCAAGAACCACGAACGAAGCGAAACATGTGTACATAGCGGGAATATCTATTAGTGACGGACTTTGCGTGTTTTATGGAATCACGACCTTCTACATTACGTTTGGCATTGTTGTGTTCTGTTATTTATGTACCTTATTTACGTACCTGTGTTATATGTGTTTGTATAGTTCTAATAAACTCTAATAATTCCAACGGCATATTAATTCGAGTCCTGCAATTCGTAACAATATCATAAGGGAGTGTAGTTGTACAAAATACATTATGATAGACTCTGTACCTATTCGTAAATTCTTTTCCTCCATGTGTCACATGTTTTGACAAATACGAGTGACAAAGTTTATAGAATAATAAACATGTGGTTGGGATCCACGTCAATGCAAACAAATTTCCTTTTTGGAATTTTTATAGCCTGATTTACCGTTTAAACAAAACAGAGGTTTGTATTTGTATATAAATATTTGATAATTATATGAAATGAACATTTTGGTGTTTTTTTTTTCTCGAAGACATTTTCGTCGTGTCATGGCCAGTATTACCAGGACTCTCTGTCTCAAGATATAGTGGCGCGAAATTGGCGATCAAGTACTTTATTAAGTTTGGGCAGCAATTTGTAAATAAGTAGCAAGTTGACGATTAAATTTCGCGAGTTAACATGCTTCTTTATTTTTTAATTTTGAATCTGGCAAACATGCAGTCGACCCACCTAAAGACCAGGAGTGAAACCAACACATTGCCAGCATTTAAGACTATAGAGGAGATGGAATGGAAGAAATTGGAGAGGAAGGTAGAGAGGAAAAGAAAGGTGGAGAGCAGAGAGGTAGAGAGCAATATACGATAGGGGCACGGGGAAATTTGCCATCAGAACTCTTACTCGTACTAAACATGATTAGCTCAGGGCCAACTGTTGAATGCCAATATTCTACAAGATGACACAAGTAGTATCACACTGATAGAGCCGGCCCTGAGAGCAAGCAGTAATCAACATAATAATTCCAACATGGCTCTACCACGTCAAAACATGGCTTCTTAAATAACGCAAATGTAAATCAGGCTTAAGGAACACCGTATTCTAAACTGTGTTTAAGGAGATTTATTTTAATACCGCACTCACCTACCGACAAGCGGCTAGCATACTAAGATTAGCTGCCGCGAAAAGTGACATTTGACGTGACACATACGCGGATAGCTTTTTCTTCTTCAGTGACAGTGACAGATTGTATATCCCCAAGCTAAGCAAGTTTCGCTTGTACCGTGGGTAATATACAACGGACCACTCTGGGGCCGATCCTAGACACCCAGATCATAGTAAATAACGAAAAGTTTGTTTACGAAATTTACCATGCTACGAATCGATCCCTGAGCCTCTGCGTTCCAGCCAGTCTCACCAGCTAAAACTTAACAAGCAAAAAGTTTGATCGTCTTGAAAGATTTGACTTAGCCACCTAGTGTGTAACTAGCCTTAGAACAATAGTTGGCGAAGACGAATTAATTTGAAAATAGAAGGTCTTAAAATTATCTTAATAGATTAAGGGCCACATGCATAACGATCATACACCTTTAAATAAAATTAGTTAATCATATTAAACTGCCTAAATATGTTTTACACAAAACGTATCGACAGTTCTTTAAACATATTTAGCGGCAAATTTTGCGTTGAGCAAGACGCTAATTGTATTTAAGGGTGTTAAATACGTTTTGTGTTTCTTAAATAAATTTAACCAACGTTATGCAAGCGGCCCTAAAAAAGAAATAGCTTATCATATTTTTGTAGAGAACATTTTATTATTTGGTCCTTCTGAGCCTTCTAAAAAGTATAAGCTTATTTCTTACAAAATTCTACTATTACTATAGTTCTAGTAAAAGCTACCGTTCTCTACTATTGCATTAGCTAATAATAATCAAACATGTAATTATAGTTATTGAATAACATCATGTTCCGCATCGACGATTGCACGAATCTATTGTTCATGTATATTTTCAATGAACCAATGAGTTGCCAATGCTTCACATGCACCCACGTAAGTACAATAATATCGATTCTATGTTGCTTCTAAGGTAAATCCACGTCCATGGAAAGAAATACGTTTCCTTTGACCACTAAACTAACATGACTATTTTCTGCGAAACTGACAAGGAGGCAGACGGCCCAGCTAATGGATAGTTATCGTTGCCTAGAGACGTTTGCAACGTCTGGGGCGAAGCCAACTTGCTGCCAGCCTTTAAGATGCAATAGAGGGGATAAGGTAATGGACATGTGACAGGATGATGAAATAGAAGAAAGATATAAAGGGGTTGCTATATATTGCACTAGCTGCGGCCCGCTGTCTCACCCGCGTGGTGATGGAAAATCGTTATATTTTGGATAATTCACACTGTCTATACATATAATAAAACTGTAGAGGTGGAATTTCTGTACAATGGAAAAAATGCTAAAAACCGAGTCAGGGTGATGTAAGAAGTGGAATAGAACTAATTTAGTTTTTTTTTTAATTTTTTTGTTTCTCTGTTTGTCTGCCTATTTGTACCGGCTAATCTCCAAGACGACTGGACTGATTTAAATGAAATTTTATATTGGTGGTAGCTTATATCCCTGGTCAATGTACGGGTACTTTTGATCCCGCAAAATTAAAGAGTTCCCGTGGGATAGTTAAAAAACCGCACCACGTGGACGAAGTCGCGGGCATCAGCTAGTATCTTTATAAATTATAGCATATGTATTATTCTGATGTGTAAGCTATATTATTTTAAAGTTTCATCAAAATCCATTCAGTAGTTTTTGCGTGAAAGAGTAACAAACATACATCCACACTCACAAACTTTCGCGTTTATATTATTAGTAGGATAGTAGGAGGTTTAGTGTAGTAGTTTAGTTTTATAATATTAGTATTAGTAGGATTATTACTAAAAATGTAAGTAATCGTACTATGTATTATGTATACCACCATCCCCATTATATCTCAATTCATTCCCGGGGTTGTCTGGAAGAAATCGCTTTTTAGCGATAAGACCGCCCTTATAAGACATAGTTTTAGTCTATAAGTCCATTTTTTTATTGGTGTACAATAAAGAGTTATTAATCGATAATTAATATTCTAAAACATAAAATACAAAATTAATAAAACTAAAAAAAGAATTTGGCTCAAACAATTACAAGAAAAGAAATGAATAATTTATCTTCTTGTAGTAATTGTTTGAGCCAAATTTTTAACAACATTGTTAAGAAATTGTGTAAGTGATGTATGCTTCCCGGTTAGGATTCAAATCCGCGTCGTTTAAGACACGACTGCATTACTCACTAAGCTATCACAACTGTATAATAGCAGCTTATGTAGCGCCGACATTATTGTACCTTGTAGCATGTTGATGCCCTACCGGGTGCCTTTGTCCGCTCGCATGTCTGTCCGCGCTCCGAATGCTGGACACGCGCCACCCGAGGTCGAACACTGCGCATCACTTCTGTGTTCCTGGTACATATTGTAAGAGCAAAACAATAGCAACAAACAAGCGGGCATGTTTGTTTATGTACCACGTTCATACTTCCGTATGATATGTGCGCCTAATACGCAGTAAGTATAATAAAATTGTTGATTAGTATTTTAGCTTATTTCTTAAATTGAATAAGTCCTCTACTTATCCAATCTAGGTGTTATGTCGCTCACAATAAGTATACATACATACATAACTTCACGCCAGTTCCCTTGCGGGGTAGGCCCGAACAACAGAGCGCCGTTCAGGCTTATTCTTACACACCTCACTTGCTTCTTTGACATTCATAGCTCTTGTCATGCACACTCGTCTGTTCTTAAGGCTCCTGACAGGAATTTAAGTTACACCTGTAAAGGCCTAAGCCCTGTTGAGACTCCGGTTGGGCTTTAGTGGACTGTCGTTTGATGCTGGATGATGAATGATAAATGGTTTATGTACATATATATAGTCAAGCTGGGAAAGTCCGTCAATAGGGTAAGTTCATACACTTCTCATTTTTTAATTTTGTTTAAACGTAATTTAACGCCCACTACAATTCGAAGACAGAATTCAATGGCCTTAAGAACAGACGAGCATACGCTCGTCTGTTCTTAAGGCTCCTGACATCACCTTCTGCTAGTACACGGTCAATTTGATCATGGAAGGTGTGTCGTGGCCTTCCACGACTTCTGCATCCATCCACTTTTGCATTGTATATCTGTTTAGTCATTCTTTCATAATGCATTCTTTCCACATGCCCGAACCACCGGAGCATTCCTTTCCTTACCTTCACCCCGACACTCTCTTTCAGACCAACTCTCTTTCTTAATTCGGTATTACGATACAAATTATATTTATACTATATTTGCTAAGTTATACAATAAGTATAACTTAGCAAATATAGTACCTACTAGAGATGCCACGCATATTCGGCTGTATTTCGAATACCGAATAAAAAAATATTAAAAAAAAAAACGGACATATTGCTCAAAATTGTATGTCCATCAAAAATTAATAGGTAATCTACGTTTTAAAAGTGTTAAATGCGATTTTAATTAATTCATTATTTTAATATTACTTTATGGCCAGTTTTAAAAATGTCAGAATCAAATAAAAACTCATTTAAAATCGCGCTTCAAATCGTTAAAACATAGCTTAAATTATGTGTACCTGTCATTCGCGAGAACGAAAGAAAGTATTTCACAAATTATTGCTTCAATATCAATACTAACCTGCTACGCGCGAATTACACAGATCTTACGCCGAACATTCGGTCGCCGAATATTCGAGCTTCGGCCGGGAGCGTGACCGAATATTCGGTATTCGGCCAAACCACTATTCGTGGGGTCTCTAGCATGTACTTAGAAATATGGGACTCAGGTTAAAGCGTGGGTGGTATGATGAATCTTTGGCTTTGATCGGGAGCTTGACCGAATATTCGGTATTCGGCCAAACCACTATTCGTGGCGTCTCTAGTGTCTACGTAGGAATACGGGACTCAGGTTAAAGCGTGGGTGGAATGATGCATTTGGCGCTTTGATCAGGAGCTTGACCGAATATTCGGTATTCGGCCAAACCACTATTCGTGGGGTCTCTAGCATGTACGTAGAAATATGGAACTCAGATTAAAGTGTGGGTGGTATGATGCATTTGGCGCTTTGATTGGGAGCTTGAGCGAATATTCAGTATTCCGCCAAACCCCTATTCGTGGCGTCTCTAACATCTACGCACAAATACGGGACTCAGGTTAAAGCGTGGGTGGTATGATGCATTCGGCGCTTTGATCGGGAGCGTGACCGAATATTCGGTATTCGGCCAAACCACTGTTCGTGGCGTCTCTAGCATCTACGTAAAAATACGGGACTCACATTAAAGCGTGGGTGGTATGATGCATTCGGCGCTTTGATCGGGAGCTTGACCGAATATTCGGTATTCGGCCAAACCACCATTCGTGGCGTCTCTAGTGTCTACGTAGGAATACGGGACTCAGGTTAAAGCGTGGGCGGTATGATGCATTCGGCGCTTTGATCGGGAGCTTGACCGAATATTCGGTATTCGGCCAAACCACTATTCGTGGCGTCTCTAGTGTCTACGTAAAAATACGGGACTCAGATTAAAGCGTGGGTGGTATGATGCATTCGGCGCTTTGATCGCGAGCGTGACCGAATATTCGGTATTCGGCCAAACCACTATTCGTGGCGTCTCTAGTGTCTACGTAAAAATACGGGACTCAGATTAAAGCGTGGGTGGTCTGATGCATTCGGCGCTTTGATCGGGAGCTTGACCGAATATTCGGTATTCGGCCAAACCACTATTCGTGGCGTCTCTAGTGTCTACGTAGGAATACGGGACTCAGGTTAAAGCGTGGGCGGTATGATGCATTCGGCGCTTTGATCGGGAGCGTGACCGAATATTCGGTATTCGTCCAAACCACTATTCGTGGCGTCTCTAGTGTCTACGTAGGAATACGGGACTCAGGTTAAAGCGTGGGCGGTATGATGCATTCGGCGCTTTGATCGGGAGCTTGACCGAATATTCGGTATTCGGCCAAACCACTATTCGTGGCGTCTCTAGTGTCTACGTAAAAATACGGGACTCAGATTAAAGCGTGGGTGGTATGATGCATTCGGCGCTTTGATCGGGAGCTTGACCGAATATTCGGTATTCGGCCAAACCACCATTCGTGGCGTCTCTAACATCTACGCACAAATACGGGACTCAGGTTAAAGCGTGGGTGGTATGATGCATTCGGCGCTTTGATCGGGAGCGTGACCGAATATTCGGTATTCGGCCAAACCACTATTCGTGGGGTCTCTAGCATGTACGTAGAAATATGGAACTCGCATTTGGCGCTTTGATTGGGAGCTTGACCGAATATTCGGTATTCGGCCAAATCACTATTCGTGGCGTCTCTAGCATCTACGTAGAAATACGGGACTCAGGTTAAAGCGTGGGTGGTATGATGCATTCGGCGCTTTGATCGGGAGCGTGACCGAATATTCGGTATTCGGCCAAACCACTATTCGTGGGGTCTCTAGCATGTACGTAGAAATATGGAACTCAGATTAAAGTGTGGGTGGTATGATGCATTTGGCGCTTTGATTGGGAGCTTGACCGAATATTCAGTATTCCGCCAAACCCCTATTCGTGGCGTCTCTAACATCTACGCACAAATACGGGACTCAGGTTAAAGCGTGGGTGGTATGATGCATTCGGCGCTTTGATCGGGAGCGTGACCGAATATTCGGTATTCGGCCAAACCACTGTTCGTGGCGTCTCTAGCATCTACGTAAAAATACGGGACTCACATTAAAGCGTGGGTGGTATGATGCATTCGGCGCTTTGATCGGGAGCGTGACCGAATATTCGGTATTCAGCCAAACCACTATTCGTGGTGTCTCTAGTATCTACGTAGGAATACGGGAGTCAGTTTAAAGCTTGGGTGGTATGATGCATTCGGTGCTTTAATCGGGAGCGTGACCGAATATTCGGTATTCGGCCAAACCACTATTCGTGGGGTCTCTAGCATGTACGTAGAAATATGGAACTCAGATTAAAGTGTGGGTGGTATGATGCATTTGGCGCTTTGATTGGGAGCTTGACCGAATATTCGGTATTCGGCCAAATCACTATTCGTGGCGTCTCTAGCATCTACGTAGAAATACGGGACTCAGGTTAAAGCGTGGGTGGTATGATGCATTCGGCGCTTTGATCGGGAGCGTGACCGAATATTCGGTATTCGGCCAAACCACTATTCGTGGCGTCTCTAGTATCTACGTACAAATACGGGACTCAGGCTAAGGGGTGGGCGGTATGATGCATTCGACGCTTTGATCGGGAGCGTGACCGAATATTCGGTTTTTTGCCAAACAAACCACTATTCGTGGCGTCTCTAGTATCTACGTAGAAATACGGGACTCAGCTTAAAGCGTGGGCGGCATGATGCATTCGGCGCTTTGTGAGCGTGACCGAATATTCGGTATTCGGCGAAACCACTATCCGTGGCGTCTCTAGTATCTACGTAGAAATACGGGACTCAGCTTAAAGCGTGGGCGGCATGATGCATTCGGCGCTTTGTGAGCGTGACCGAATATTCGGTATTCGGCGAAACCACTATCCGTGGCGTCTCTAGTATCTACGTACAAATACGGGACTCAGGCTAATGGGTGGGCGGTATGATGCATTCGGCGCTTTGAGATCGTGACCGAATATTCGGTTTTCGGTATTCGGCGAAACCACTATTCGTGGGGTCTCTAGTATCTACGTAGAAATACGGGACTCAGGCTAGAGGGTGGGCGGTATGATGCGAGTGCAAACAGTAACTAATTTCATACAGGTGAATCTAATAATTTCTGAGACAAATGACAATTACATACAAGGGAGATCGAGGAACATGACGATTTTATAAAGACCCCTTTTTTCCCAAATTCTACGGAAATCTAACAAATTGAACGTAAATCGTTTAAAAACAATAATTATATGTCCATTAGCTGTGGGTACCCGGCAGACTTTGTCTTAAAAAATAAAAATCTAGAAACCGATTGCGGCGCTATCAACCAGGAGGCGCTAACTATCGGGTCCAATCGTGGATCTAAACCATCCCGGGATCCACTTGAACACACACAAAAATAATTTCACCTCAATCCTGGAACCCGATTGCAGCGGCATCTCCCTGATTCAAATTTGAAACTAAACCATCCCGGGACCCACTTGAACACACAAAAATAAGTCACCTAAATCAGATAAAAAAAAATGAAATTAAATTCAGTCACCATTGCCAAAGTCGGCCAGGAAAGATCATAACAAATGAATGGCTAGACTGATGTTTTTTAATGACAATTTTTTTTATTGATGAATATCATATTTTAATACTTAATATTAGGCGTGATGGCTCGGAACTAACCGTGATGTGCACTAAGGAATTCAGTTTTCTTACATCCTTTTTGTAAGAAATAATAAATTGATTATTATTTTAAATGTATTTTGCCAATAAAATAACTCCGCCCGAAGCATCTGTTTTTAACGACATTCAGTTTTTTTTAACATCCTCTTTGACGATATTTGCAGCACGCATTCTGTCAATTCTATGTCAAACGTCATAAGGTTACATTAAAAAAGTTTATATTGTCCAAAGCGCTAAGGTTAGACTAGAAATAATTTTATATGGTGGTTAAGTATTCTTAAAGTTTCTAATTTTACGGGCAATTTTCTTAATTCTTTCTTTCATAAGAACCTTCTCTTGACAATAACACAACAAAAAAATAATTAGCGAAATCGGTCCAGCCGTTCACGCGTGATGGCGTGACCAAGGGAAATAGGGATTCATTTATATATATATATAGATTAAAGAAAACTTTAGAACGTGTCTCTGTGGCTTATAAAAGTAATAGATACTGCTAACTTTAGAGTAAATGACTCTTTATTCTAAGGTCCCCGACTTTTCCATCACCAGATAAAATGTATTTATAGAATAAAGTATATATATTATATAATAACAGCCCATAAATGTCCCACTGCTGAGCCCGGGTCTCCCACTATAGGGGAACGAACAGTACACCCGCCACGCTTGTCCAAGGCGGTTTGGCAGGTTTGACACATCGGTTATCTCGATGTGCAGGTTGCATCACGATGTTTTCCTTCACCGTTGTCAGCACGTGGTAATTGTAACAATATGCACATTAGATCAGAAAACTGCCTAAGTGGCATGCGTTCCGACCAGGATCGAACCCGCTCCCTCTGAGTTGGTGACGCGTGCGCTAGCCATTACGCTCTCACGACCTTACAATAAAGTATAACTTGAAAAAGTTAAAATGTCCTTTGCATGAATAAAAAATATATAGCTTAATTCTTTTTCAAATGCTACGGTATTTTGTGTTCTAGGAATTCCGCGGGAATTTCAATTCAAGCGTAGACAAAGTCGCGGGCAATTCGTAGTAATAATATATAGAAGGTAATTTATATAAACTTGTTTTTTAGTAACCCTCGAATATGAGATCCTTTATCTTCTAGATTGAGGTCTTGCCCTACAGACATACAAACAACAAATACGTATTACATTTTAACCGTTATGCTCCATCAAACAAATGTTCAAATTTCCAAACGACATCAATCAAACACGGCATCTTATCACTAGTGATGTAACGTTTACGATTATTGTAATCGATATTTAACGAATATCTGAGAAAAATATTGTTATGAATTTATGAGATGTGATTTTAAAATGCCGTTGGAATTATCACATAGTTTATTAGAAGTACCCACATGTAATTCACAGTTCTTACAAATAGAACCGAATACAACAAGTCCAAACCGTGAGGCAGAAAATCGTAATACTTAAAACATGCAAACTCCGTCAATATAAGATTTCCGTTCCGAATGAACTCGATCGCAGTTGAAACTCAACTAATCCAGTCCGCAACTAACCGACTATAATATAATTGGAAAATAGACGCGGTCTCCGAGCAATATGTCCACTATTCCTTGGAATTCTCAACTTGAAAGCCATTACGCTTCTAAAAATGTATAATGTAAAAAATAATAAACAAATGATTATTAGTAATATAAATGCGAAAGTAACTCTGTCTGTCTGTTCCCTTTTCACGGAAAAACTACTGGACCGATTTGGCTCAAACTCAGTGTATATATATTTCCGATACCGAGGATGAACATAGGATACTTTTTATCCCGAAAAATGGGATAGTTTAAAGGATATAAATATATTTGTCTCTTTGTTTGTTATGCTTTTACGGAAAAACTACTAAATTCGGTATATATGTAACTAGTTTACCCCAAACTCAAACTGTAGTTGTATATATAAAGATTAGCTTCTGCCCGCGACTTCGTCCGCGTGAAAAGTTTTTTTAACTATCCCACGGGAACTCTTTAATTTTTCGGGATCAAAAGTATCCTATATGTTGACCAGGGATATAAGCTACCACCATACAAAATTTCATTTAAATCGGTCCAATCGTTTCGGAGATTAGCCCGTACAAACAGACAAACAGATTAACAAAAAATTTGAAAAAAATCAAATTAGTTCTATTTCACTTCTTACATCCCCCTGACTCGGTTTTTAGTATTGTTACGAGTTGCAGAACTTGAATTAAAATGCCGTTAAAATTACTATGGAATTTATTAGAACTATACAAACACGTATAACACTACCGGTGTTATACAAATATAACTGAACACAACCAGTGCAAACGTAATGCACGATTCAATAACACGCGCAAAGTCCATCACTAAATAGATTACCAAATATACACAAGTCTTGCCTCGCGGCTGGTTATCGCTCGACTGACGATCTCTCCATTGGGGCATTGCTTTATACTGCACAAATACAACATATCTCTTGCCCACGTGGACTGAATTTCTTAGAATCACACCTGGCTAAAGACTACCATAAAAGATTACAACACACAATGGGCTGTTTTTCTAATTACAAATTTTAAACACAAAGTAAACAAAGGAAGTCCAAATGCCAAAAAGGTAATAAAATGTGTTTCTACAGACGCAGGTGTGAATTTGTCTTTTTTTTTATTGCAGGAGTTCAGCAGACAGGCAGACGGTCCACTTGATGGAAAGCGGTTACCATCGCCTATAGACATTTGCAACACCAAAGTTGCTACAAATGCGCTGCTGCTCTCTTAAGAGAAACTGGAACCTTTTCACTAATGCCGGAACACAACTCAAGGTTGTTATGGCGACATACTTTAGACCAGGGGTGGTGGCCATCCAGTCGGGCAAATGCCCTACCACCTGGCAAAATGGGCTGTTTTTCTAATTACAAATTTTAAACACAAAGTAAACAAAGGAAGTCCAAATGCCAAAAAGGTAATAAAATGTGTTTCTACATACGCAGGTGTGAGTTTGTCATTTGTCGGCATTCATCGTCGTAACAGTATTTCTTTTCATTGCACAGAAATTCGACCTCTACAGTTTTATTATATGTATAGATAACTAATTCCCTTTTGTTTATATCTATAAAACTATCTATAATCGTATGCACATCATCGTAATCGCTAAGCGTTAATCATTTCATCCCTACTTATCTCATCTCCATTATATTATGAGCCATCTCGACCTTGCAACTTTAGAAATAACCATCGGTTATAACTCAATGTGGGGTGAACTTATGATTACATCCAGCGGAAGGGCGGGGAGCGGGGGTGTGATCAGGGAACTTTTCTCGTTACCAACCGACGCTCATTTGACAACTTTGCTGTGGCCGAAAGCCCCCTGTTACGATAGTACTCCGCCCACTACTTATTTCAAGTGAAAAGACATACAGCATTTTCTTAGATTATTTATTTAATTTACTTGGGAAATGTAGATAGATAACACTTTATTACACACCAATACAAAAATAAACTTATAAGACTAGATACGAAATGACCGAAACAACCGAAATGACTGAAATGAGGACAAAGGGAAAATTACAAAAATAACCTATCCTACTTTCTGGGATAACCTTTATATAAATCTATCCCCAAATCTATCCCATTATCCGGGCTGAAAAGTAGTCTAGTAGTTTCTCTGTAAAAGCATAACAAACAAAGAGACAAGTATATTTTTATCCCAGAAACTATCTCACTTTTCAGGATAAAAAGTATCCTGTATATTCATCCTCGACATCGAAAATATATAAGTATATAAACTTAGTTTCAGCCAAATCGGTCCAGTAGTTTTTCCGTGAAAACGGAACAGACAGACAGATAGACAAAGATACTTTCGCATTTATAGTATTAAATAGGGATATATGTAGAAATTTTATATAAGGTCAATGTGGGTAAGTCCGCCAATGGGGAACACCGTGCACCTCTCGATATGTTTTCATCCGTGCAGGAACGGAGAAAGAATACAATTTCCTGAGGCCTGGCGGCCTGTCGTAAGAGGCGACTAAACGACCCACAGCCAGGTGGTAGGGCATTTGCCCGACTGGATGGCTACCACCCCTAGTCTAAAGTATGTCGCCATAACAACCTTGTGTTGTGTTCCGGCATTAGTGACCAGGTTCCAGTCTCCCTTAAGAGAGCAGCAGCGCATTTGTAGCACCTTTGGTGTTCCAAATGTCCATAGGCGATGGTAACCGTTTTCCATCAAGTGGGCCGTCTGCCTGTCTGCTGAACTCCTGCAATAAAAAATAAAAAAAAACCACGTTTGAAAAGCTCTACTACGGCTGGCTATTTAGTTCTATTTTCAAATTGTTGAAGGCGTCAAATTCTGTTTAAAGAACAAAATGATTTTTTATTTTTAGTATTTGACAAGTTGAAACACGAGTGAATGGTGCTGGAATTATACTTTAAAATAATTTAAAAAAAAGAATAGGTTTTACTGTTCTGAGCTTAAATTATATATTTATATTTTATTCTATTCAAATTGAATTAATTTCAATATTTACAAATAAAAGTGGATGGATGCAGAAGTCGTGGAAGGCCACGACACACCTTCCATGATCAAATTGATCGTGTACTAGCAGAAGGTGATGTCAGGAGCCTTAAGAACAGACGAGCGTGCATGACAAGAGCTATGAATGTCAAAGAAGCAAGTGAGGTGTGTAAGAATAAGCCTGAATGGCGCTCTGTTGTTCGTGCCTAACCCGCAAGGGAACTGGCGTGAAGTTATGTCTATGTATTTATGTATGTATGTATGTATTTACAAATATATAATTTTTCATGAAAACTTAACCTTCAAACCCAAATTAATATTCTTATTTTTTTTATTGCATGAATTTCGCAGACAGGCAGACGGCCTACCTGATGAAAAGCGGTTACCATCGCCTATGGACATTGTAACACCAAAGGTGCTACCAATGGGCTGCCGCTCTCTGCAGGGAGACTGGAACGTGGCCACTAATGCCGGAACGCAACTCAAGGTGGTAATGGCACCATACTCTAGATCAAAAGGTAGCCATCCAGTCGGGCAAATACCCTACCACCTAGCTGTGGTTTGTTTTGTCGCCTTTTACGATAAGCTGTTCGATAAAACTTTAGACTTTATCAAGTTAGTCCAGTTTTCAGCGTTGCGCACAGAAAGATGGAAGCAAAACATTTCATGCTGACTTATGGTGTTTTCATCATAACAGAGCCGCAAACCGATGCGTCTGGTTGTCTGACGGTAAAAGTATTGGTAAAGTAGGGCAATAGTTCAAGTTTTCATTATATATCATTTCAAATATCAATATTTTTAATGAATAAATATTGTACAGTCGGAGTATGAAAAGGTTCGTTACCTTTTTTTTTTTTTTTGAATAGGTTCGCGTTTGACTGACAATGCACCTGTCGTCAGGTGGAAATGCAGTCTAAGGTGGAGCACGCTTACCTAGAAGATACCTGTTCACGCGAGACTTAAAGACACCTAGATTATATTTTTCAGGAAAAACAGACGACGGTAAATAGTTCCACTCTTCAGCGGTGCGTATGATGAAAGAGGAAGCATAGCGTTTCGTCCGCTTCGTTGGTATTTCCACCATATATCGGTGGCGTGAGTGCGTACGTCTGCTTGTCCGGTGGTAGAATGGTGAGGGAGGAACCAATTCATGTAATTCCGTGGCACACTCCCCGAAGTGTATCCTATAGAATACCGACAAACTAGCGACCTTACGTCGATGACTTAGGCTCTGAAGCCTCTAGTCGAATAGTTGGTTATTGCCTATCAGTTTCCTAGCTCTTTTCTCTATTGAATCGAGTGTCTCTAACTGGTATCTAGCTGAGCCATCCCAAAGATGAGAGCAGTACTCCATGCAAGACCGCACTTGTGCTTGATAGAGATTCAGCAACTGAAGTGGACCTTAAAGTCGACTTTTGCTTGCATGAGTATAAGAAACAATACTGCCAACATTTTAATAAATGTTACGTTTATAAAACATAGAAATTGTGAAAAAAGAAAATTTCAATGTTATAATGACAGACACAGAGATTAACAAGAGGCGGGGTCGGCGCTGAAAATCAGTGCTGTGCTGGAGGAAACTCCAACACAGCTTTATGCTGAGTTGCCGACCTCATTTGTAGGAAATACGGGAAATACGGTGTACAACATATCGAATTTAATCATAAAAATTTATTGTTACGAGTGCGGGACTCGAATTAAAATGCCGTTAGAATTACTATAGAATTTATTAAAACTATACAAACACGTACAACACAGGTACAAATATAACTGGACACAATCAGTACAAACTGCACGATTCAATAACACGCGCCAAGTCCGTCTTGCTCGTATCGTAATCCTCGCTTGACTGCCTCACCCCTCCGTTCGGCCATTGTTTTATACTAAACTATTCAATACAATAATCGACCGCGTGGACTGAATTTTTCCAAGAAAATTTAAGACGCACACCTGCGGCCATAAACAATTACAATAACGATAGGATGTTATTTTTCTAATTACAAATTTTAAACACAAAGTAAACAAAAGACGTCCAAATGCGGGAAGGTAATAAACCGCAGGTGTGCCTTCACTTTGTCGGCGTGTAACAGTATATATAAATTATTTCTACATCCTTGTATTGTCGCTTTCCTAGCAAATAAATTCTTTCTTTCAATAAGAAAGAAAGCGGATATAATCAGTACGCTTATTATAAATATTAAAAGCAATAAAAAGGTTTTACAACTCTAAATAATCTTATTAGACAAGATGGAAAATGAAACAACTTTGATCCTAAGTAACTTTATTGTCAAACAGTTAAATTATGTACATACCTGTTTACCTTCCAAGGTTCTCCCATGTCTCTATATTTAGTAAGATATTGTTACATGCCGACAAAAATGAATGCACACCTGCCTGCCATAAAGCGCAGTTTATTACCTTCCCGCATTTGGACTTCTTTTATTTACTTTGTGTTTGTAAAATTCGCAATTAGAAAAACAGTCCATTGTGTATTGATATATTTTATGGCATTCATTAGGCAGGTGTGTCGAACTGATTCTAAGAAATCCGATCTATGCGGGCTGGCAGCCATATTGTATCGGTGCAGCAATGGTCCAATGGAGAGATCGTCAGTCTAGCGAGAACCACGATCAAAGCAAGACGTGCACATTCGATAAGCTATATAATTACTGATTCTGCGCGTGTTATTGAATCGTGCAGTTTGTACTGGTTGCGTCCAGTTATATTTGTACCTGTGTTATACGTGTTTGTATAATTCTAATAAATTCTATAGTAATTCCAACGGCATTTTAATTCGAGTCCCACACTTATAACAATACATAATTTTCATAATAAAACTACGTTTTAACGGTTTTAAGCGCGGTAATTTTATTTGATTTTGGTTTTTCCGACGTTTCGGCCACTTTTCAGTGGACGTCATCACGGAAGACAAAGATGTCAAGTGTCAAGGAGTATTGTTAAAGTTTTATTTAACCTACCGCCAACTTGTTAATTTTAATTATTTCGTTTTAATTTTGTTTATGGTTATTATTTACTCTATGGGAGCCTAATCTAATTCACTACCGCTTCGCAACATGTTATGGCTTGGAGAGAAGAAGCGGCGCAAGAAACTCTTCAGCAAACATGCCTAGCTCTAATAATTTTATATACTGTTAAAATGGGTGGAAGGAAAAATAAAAGTAATTATCAGTCAAGTTGGTTTGTGTTCCGTTGTACGCAGAAAGAGCTCACAGTGTCTTGAGGTCTGGCTGCTGGTTTTTGCTGGGTTTGGGTCTTAATAGTTTTGATGATTTTATGTATACAAGTCGCGAAAGCTTAAGAAAATATTACATAATTTTCAATTCATCAACTGTTCAAGTGTTATCTATGCAGGAACGGAGAAAGAATACAATTTCCTGCGGCCGGGCGGCCTGTCGTAAGAGGCGACAAAACAACCCACAGCCTGGTGGTAAGGCATTTGCCCGACTGGATGGCTACCACCCCTGGTGTAAATTATGTCGCCATAACAACCTTGAATTGTGTTCCGGCATTAGTGACCAGGTTTCAGTCTCCCTTAAGAGAGCAGCAGCGCATTTGTAGCACCTTTCATGTTGCAAATGTCCATAGGCGATGGTAACCGCTGTCCATCAAGTGTGCCATCTGCCTGTCTGCTGAACTCCTGCAATAAAAAAATAAAAATAAAAAAAATATCAGGGGGCTGGTACCTACCTCTGATATCGAGTATGGTAATCCTGCGAAGAAACGTATTCAGCCTTCTGGACACCTTACCCATAGAAGACGGTGATCTAGGCTCAATGACTTAAAATATTTTATGCTATTTAACAATGTATACTAAAGCTTTATAGCAAGGTCTAATACTCAATGCAGTTACAAGAAAATTACGTCTAATTTTTACACGCCAAGCTAAGTGTTGTAGGTGGCATAAAATGTACTAAGCGTAATTTGACTTTCTCCGGCATTAATGTACGAAAACTCGTTTACAACTTTACTGCCTCGTGTCTAAAAGAAAAAATACATCTCTTTTTATTACTTGGAACTCTTAAAAGGCAAGTGGGATGCCGTATATGTACGGTCGAGAATAGAAATGTAGGGCCAACGCACATTTGCGACTTAATATCGAGGGGTGAAATGTTATTTGTTTTAAGCGACATTTAGAAAATGTGTAGGAAGAAAACTTTCAAGTTACAAATTACTAGAAAAACGCATATTCAATAAACTTTATACCATACTTTAAAAAGAAGTACACCCATAGATTTAATTGTCAATTAGGTTCCTTGTATTTTCTTAAGTTTGAGACATTAAAATTATAAAAGCCCAACATTTTATGCATGTCACAAAATTTCGCTAAAAGTATATAGCTTTTCACCCCTCGATATAGTTTCTAATGTTTTCTGTGTGGCTCCAAATACTGACCACGTTTGACTGCGTTTAAAAACAATTTAACCCTTTAGCCCTTCCAAAAGCCGCAAGACTAACACTATCACTATCTCGTAATATACCAAGAAAATATACCCATTTCATACAAATGCTATATAAACAGAGTGAGACAACAACACAAAAATGATCACGTGCACAAACGCTCTGCACTGTCATCGCGGACACATATGTGCTATTAGTGAGCTGAAGAGATAAAACAATTATTATTAAAAAAGCTTATTATTCCGTTAGATACTTGTTGACAGATAAATAAATAATAAAACTACGTTTTAACGGTTTGAAGCGCGGTAATTTATTTAACTTTTGTTTTTCCGACGTTTCGGCCAGTTTTCAGTGGCCGTGATCACGGAAGACAAAGATGTCAAGTGTCTGCGTGCAACGGAACACAAACAAACTTGACTGATAATTTCTTTTATTTTTCCTTCCACCCATTTTAATATTATATAAAATTATTAGGGTTAGGCATGTTTGCTGAAGAGTTTCTTGCGCCGCTTCTTCTCTTCAAGCCATAACATGTTGCGAAACGGTGGTAAATTAGATTAGGCTCCCATAGAGTAAATAATAACCATAAACAAAATTAAAACTAAATAATTAAAATGAACAAGTTGGCGGTAGGCTAAATAAAACTTTAACAATACTCGTTGACACTTGACATCTTAAAACAAAAATCAAATAAATTAACGACGCTTAAACAAGTCGCGAAAACTTAAGAAAATATTAGGTAAATAAATCTTAAATATTATTATATTAATTATTTTGACATTGTTATTATCACAGACTGCGAAATTACTATAACATTACTGTTTGGCGAATAGCGACAAAAACGTATAAGGTGTGCGCACAACTGTACTATTTAATGAACCCAAAATGTTTAATTGATGTTAATACTGACTATACTAATTTTCAATCTCAAATTATTACATGTAAGGTTCAAGCGCTTCAAATATATTCTATAATTCTATACTATAGAACCTATAATGTTTAGCGTTCAGCAAAAAATGTAAAAAAGTGTGTACGACTGTACGGTGTAAGGGACCGAATATGGTAAATTGGTGTTATTACTGACAATACTAATCGTTATCATTTATTACATGCCAAGTTTAAAGGCTTTAAATAGATTTTTCAACACACTTGCTCATAAAGTGGCTCTATGGTCACCGCAATTAGGCACAGAATGACACCCATTATCAAACTGTGAGTAAAAAACATTATAACTCACTAGTGAGTTATAGATTTTTTTTTTAATTTTATTGGTTGAGTTGCTTTGTTCTTAAAAAAAAAATTATTAAAAAAAAAAGATCGTGTTCTATAGAACAAATAAATTAATGTTCCTATTGCTTGCTCATTTCATGCAACTTCTTATTTAAATAGATAATTTTAACTCGTACGTGTTTAATAAATAAAACTTTCACTCATATATAACTTTTTTTTATCTACTAAATAAAATGTGTTTTTGTTGTTATTTTATTCACAAGTGTGTTGAAAAACGTCGTATGATACACGTGTGTATTGATGATTACCGTCCTCGGCTCTCTTAAGACCCTCGCCTACGGCTCGAGTCTCAATGGCGCCTCGGCGGTAATCACCAATGTTACACACTAGTACCATAATGTACTATTATAGTGTTATCGAGTAGCGAGAAAAATAGATAGTGTGTGCACAACTGTACCATGTAATGGGCTAAAAATGTTAAATCAATTTTATTACTGACTGTACTGATTCTCAATTACATGCAAGGTTTAATTAAGGCTTCATATAGATTCTATGGTGTTATCGAGTAGCGAAAAAATAAATAGTGTGTGCACAACTGTACCATGTAATGGGCTAAAAATGTTAAATTGGTTTTATTACTGACTGTACTGATTCTTAATTAAATGCAAGGTTTAAGGCTTCATATAGATTTTATAGTGTTTAGCGAGTAGCGAGAAAAATGTATAGTGTGTGCACAACTGTACCGTGTAATGGGCTAAAATGTTTAAATTAGTTTTATTACTGACTGTACTGATTCTCAATTAAATGCAAGGTGTGTTTAGCGAGTAGCGAAAAAATATATAAAGTGTGTGCACAACTGTACCATGTAATGGGCTAAAAATGTTAAATTAGTTTTATTACTGACTGTACTGATTCTCAATTAAATGCAAGGTGTGTTTAGCGAGTAGCGAAAAAATATATAAAGTGTGTGCACAACTGAACCGTGTAATGGACCCGCAATGTTAATCCGCTGTTGTTGCTGACTGTACTAATGTTCGATACCGAGTTATTTATCGTCTGAACACGCGTTTTGCTAATTCTTTGCTACAAGTTATGTGTAAGGCGACTACTCGGACACCGCCGCTTATGTCACGAATATTAGTAGCTTTGTGAAAAAATATGGAATTTATTTTACTATTAAAACATCTTGAATTCCGTGTAAAGGAACCCACTTTATGTGATAAAAAAGAGTCCTAAGTTCATCTCCGCCAACTAAAATAGAGTCGAAAATTTAACGCATTCAAAGTATCTTTTTGAATTTTATTATTAAATTATGTGTCGCTCACGACTTCGCTCGCGTTAAAAAAAGGATGTTTATGTCATGAAGTGAGTATATTATAAATCTTAGAAATGTCGAACTTAATTTTTGGTTCAAAGTACCTAATGGTAAATACCCGTAACGCCATCTAATGTAGGTGGAATTGTAAGAGATATAGTTTAAAGTTATTTTGTCAGTAAAGGTACCATGATGATGTATGTCTGTGAATTGCAATGGTGCCGTTAATGAAATGCGATCAAATCGCCGCTTTTTCAGCTATTCCTCAGAAACAGTATTTTTTCTGGATAGAATAGATTAGAACAGACAGTGCAGAGCAGAGCAGTACATAGCAGAGCAGTGCATAGCAGAGCAGTGTATAGTAGAGCAGAACAAAATAGAATAGTATTTGTTGCACACAAGAAAGCAGTATACATCAGAATTAACAATATCTACGGTCTTATTCATAGAGAGTTAGAGTGCTTACGCTTTTTCTTTTTTACTCTCTACTCTTTCTACTCAAGCTTTTGAATGCTTCTTTAAGAACCAGAAAGAAATGTTCAAAATTACTCTAAATATCTGCGAATAAGAGCGTTACACTAGTACAATCGGCAGTCTTATCGCTAATAGCGATTTGTTCCATTCATTCATTCATATAACATCTGTATAAACTACATTCTCACAAATAAACTTATTCATTAATTGATTAATTCCAGACAACCTTCTGGAGATAATTTTGCATATTTAATAATGGATTGGTATTGAGTGGATAAAAGTAATAAGAACGTAAAAACATCAACAACTCTTCTTCCATATTATTACTCATTTCTATATTTAAACTCACCCCGTGAGGGACCGAATTGAAGCGCCCTCATTACAGAATGAGGCCCATATCGTAACAGTATCAGCGCTAAGGCGTCTCGGGTGTCTGCCAGTAATTTATTTGGCACACGTATCGATACTTATTAGTGGAGCCTATTAAACGCCGATAGATATTGAATGAATAACATTCAGGAGTATATGTAAGTCTATTTATATATACTACTCTACTGACTGTATTTTTTTTTTATTGCTGAAGCACAGCAGACAGGCTGACGGCCCAACTGTAATGTAAAGCGGTTACCGTCGCCTATGGCAATTAGCAATACTAAAGGTGCTGGCAATGTGCTGCCGGCCTTGAAGGAAAAACTGGAACCTGGCCTCTGACACCGGAACACAACTCAAAGTTGTTATGGCGGCATACTCTAGACCAGGGGTAGCCTTGTGGGTTCTTTTGTCGCCTCTTACGACAGGCCGCCCGGCTGCAGGAATTTGTATTTTTTTTTCCATTCCGGCACGGAGAGTATGTATTGTTACGAGTGCGGGACTCGAATTAAAATGCCGCTGGAATTACTATAGAATTTATTAGAACTATATAAATACGTATGACATAGGTACATTTTTTTTTAGCCAGGGGAAATCCGCTTGAGGACCTAAAGCCGCGACAAGGACCGAACCTTGGGGGGATAATTCGCGACCCGTGTGTGGGATTCGCCAGATCGGGGGTGGCACCAGCATGCCCAGTCAGAACTGGTGCCATGCTGTTGCCACTCCCGGTTAGGGATACCCACTAAAACCCCTGGGTGTTCCGTCCTTCGCCTTATGCCAGGGCTACGGGTATATGACCTAACCTCTCCGCAGCCCTGGCAGGCGTGGGCCCCCCTCATGAGGCCATGACATATGTACAAATATAACTGGACGCAACCAGTACAAATTGCACAATTCAATAACACGCGCAAAGTCCGTCACTATAACGCTCGTCGAATGTACGTCTTGCTAGTATCGTAATACTCGCTTGACTGCCCCACCCCTCCCTTCGGGCATTCATTTTATTCTGTACAAATACAATATGCCTCGACGCAAAACAATAACAACAAGAATTAGTTCGATACACCTGCCTAATGACTGCCATAAAACAAATACAATAACAATATAATGTTTTTCTTAATTACAAATAGTGGTGGTAGGCCCGACTGTATGGCTACCACCCCTGGTCTAGAGTATACCGCCATAATAGCCTTGAGTTGTGTTCCGGCATTAGAGACCAGGTTCCAGTCTCCCTTAAGAGAGCAGCAGCGCATTTGTAGCACCATTGGTGTTGCAAATGTCCATAGGCGATGGTAACCGCTTTCCATCAAGTGGGCCGTCTGCCTCTCTGCTGAGCTCCCGCAATAAAAATTAAAAATTAAACACAAAGCAAACAAAAGAAGTCCAAGTGCGGGAAAGGTAATAAACCAGGTTTATGGCAGGCAGATGTGCATTCACTTTTTGTCGGCATGTAACAGTATAATAGGGAGTGTTCTGAGGAACTGTTCAGAATATTGCCTTCGACCTCTTTCTACTATCGCAACGCTGCAACGCTCGCCATTGGCTGGGCGTTCATCCCCACTTTTTTGAGCCGCTTCGGTCTTGTACGCAACGGTTCTCTACAACTTTTCTCTCGTACCGTAGATTGAGATGGAGTGAAACGATTCGGTCTGATCCCACATCTGAAATACATATCCCGACGGTTCAGTGATATATTTCCAGTCCTTCATAAGTGAGTAAATTTTATGCTACATATTTTCATTCATTCATCATTTATGTATTTTTTATTAAAATGTAAGTAGTTCGTACTATATGTCATGTATACCACCATCGCCATTATCATCTCAACTCATCCCGGGGGTTGTCTGGAAGAGGTCTCTTTTGTCTGTGCAGGAACGGAGAAAGAATACAATTTCCTGCGGCCGGGCGGCCTGTCGTAAGAGGCGACAAAACAACCCATAGCCAGGTGATAGGGCATTTGCCCGACTGGATTCTAAAGTATGTCGCCATAACAACCTTGAGTTGTGTTCCGGTATTAGTGACCAGGTTCCAGTCTCCCTTAAGAGAGCAGCAGCGTATTTGTAGCACCTTTGGTGTTGCAAATGTCCATAGGCGATAGTAACTGCTTTCCATCAAGTGGGCCGTCTGCCTGTCTGCTGAACTCCTGCAATAAACATAAAAAAAGAGAGATCGCTTTTTAGCGATAAGACGATAATTTTAGTCTTTAAGTTCATGTTTGTATTGGTGTACAATCAGTGGTGGATTTACCAATAGGCTAAGTAGGCTGGAGCCTAGGGCGGCAGATTTTGGAGGTCAATTTTTTTTATATATTATGTCTTACACAATCTTCAAACTACCGAAAAAATGAGGTCTAATTCAAGACTATAGCACACAAATCATAAAGCTACAATTTCATTGACAAAAAAATGATCTAATTAATATGATTGTGAATTAGGTCATCGACTTATCGGTAGGGGCGGTGAAATTTGAATAGCCTACAGGCGTCATATTTCTAAATCCGCCCCTGTGTACAATAAAGTATTATCTATCTATCTATCTATTCTTTCAGAGCTAGTTTAGGGTATGATGTAGTTGACGCTCTGTTGTTCGTGCCTACCCCGCAAGGGAACTGGCGTGAAGTTATGTATGTATGTATGTAGTTGACCTAGACCTGGGGATATTTTTGTTTTGATATTTGAAACTGGTTAAACACACAAATCGTATAAAGTTATATAAAAACAAGAAGTCCACACAATTTATACTCATCAAATTTATTTGTTCAATACATAGTATACATATTAATATTAATTAAAAATCTAAAATATCCTATAAATATACCTAACTTAAAAATATATATACAATAGTAAAAAAAACTAAAATTAAAATAAAACCTATATTAAAGCCCGTCCAGCCCCACCAGACCACTGTCGCTGGGCATTGTACCTAGAAGGCTGGCAGCATTACCTCGCTGGATACAAAGGCTAATCCTTTGAGCGAGGTAAGCTCCAGCCTTCCGGTCTCCTGTTTTGTCGACTAGGCGTTTATTAATTATTTTTTATTTATACTTAAAATAATTTAAATTCTTCACTAGTTATAATGAAAAATTACATACAGTTATTACGTGTTTTTAAAATGACTAGTTACTTTCGCCTGTTTTCATGATGAAGTTCAATGTACTCGTAGAGATTCCAATAAAGCCGCACACATCAAAATTGTTTCGGATATTGAGAAGTTTTAGTAAATTCAATATCAAAATTTCAAATTCAAAAGTTTTTATTCAAAATAAGTTCCACTGGAGAACACTTTTTGAAGGTCATACATATAGGTTAAAATTTAATTTTACTTCCTATTCTATGTACACCGCTTCGAAACGTGTTAATGCTGTTAAGGAGAAGAAGCGGCAAGAAACTCCCCAGCAACACGTCTAGGTAAAAATTGTTTTTTTTTATATTTCTTATTCTATTTTTATTATCCGTGCAGGAACGGAGAAAGAATACAATTTCCTGCGGCCGGGCGGCCTGTCATAAGAGGCGACTTAACAACCCACAGCCAGGTGGTAGGGCATTTGCCCGACTGGATGGCTACCACCCCTGGTCTAAAGTAAGTCGCCATAACAATCTTGAGTTGTGTTCCGGCATTAGTGACCAGGTTCCAGTTTCCCTTAAGAGAACAGCAGCGCATTTGCAACTTTGCTGTTGCAAATGTCCATAGGCGATGGTAACCGCTTTCCATCAAGTGGGCCGTCTGCCTGTCTGCTGGTCTCCTGCAATAAAAAAAAAACTATTTATATCTCAAGTTCTTTTTTTATAAGTCTACTAAAATGAATAAACTAGCTATTATTATACAAACATATTGACGGTCGCTGTTGTTGAATGGGCTAAGCCCTGGCCGGCCGAGCTCACTGCAACGCAGAGGCTCCGGATACCATTCCTGGCATGGTAAACTTTCCGTTATTTACTGTGATCTGGGTGTCTTGAGATCAGCCCCAGAGTGGTCTATTGTATATTATCAATAACACAAGTGTATTTTGCTTAGCTTAGTTTTTTTACTTCATTTGTTACTTTTTAGTGTCTAGCTATGTATGGGTAGACCTACGAAAGGTGCCGCGCTCCTTAAAAAATGTAGGTCCCAAGAAACGGGAACAAAAAAATGTTCGTAAAATGAAAACTACTGGGCCAAACTATATTAAATTTTTAGGGGACCAACTGGCAACTATTCCGCATCAAACTAAACAAGAATCACGTAAATCGGATCATAAATCTCAGCGTAATCGGTGTACATATGGAACGGAATGGAGAATTTTTCATAAAAAATGTTCATAAAATGAAAACTACTGGGCCAAACTATGTCAAATTTTTAGGGGACCAAATGGCAACTATTTCGCGTCGAATTAAAAAAGAATCACGTAAATCGGATCATAAATCTCAGCGTAATCGGTGTACATATGGAACGGAATGGAGAATTTTTCATAAAAAATGTTCATAAAATGAAAACTACTGGGCCAAACTATGTCAAATTTTTAGGGGACCAAATGGCAACTATTTCGCGTCGAATTAAAAAAGAATCACGTAAATTGGATCATAACTCTCAGAGTAATCGGTGTACATATGGAACGGAATGGAAAATTTTTCATAAAAAATGTTCATAAAATGAAAACTACTAGGCCAAACTATGTCAAATTTTTAGCGGACCAAATGGCAGCTATTCCGCGTTGAAAAAAAAAGAATCACTTAAATCGGATCATAAATCTCGGAGTAATCGGTGAAAATACATAAAAAAAGATCCCGACGAATTGAGAACCTCCTCCTTTTTTTGAAGTCGGTTAAAAAGTTACCATCGTATCTAAACAGCTATGTCGAGGAAAATACTCATCATTTTTTTCAAAAAGACTACAAGTTAGTTGACAAAGTGCAAAATGCCAATAGATATGAACAAATTGTATAATATTTTACTTTGTATACATAATTGAGTTGGTTGGATTCTATTTCGCTGTTATTAGAATATGCAATAGGGTTGCCGCTTATGAAATAAAAATATTTTTTATTTTATTATTTTATTTTATTTGTCGTTGGTCTATTATAATATTGGTCTTATTTATAAATACCTTTTACATTAAAAGCAATTGTTTAGCAAGTGGTTACCAAATATCTTACTTATAAACGCTTCTTAAGGTTGAAGTAACTAAGTGAAGTTAAAATCTATACCTGTCAAAATTAAACAACGTCGTAGTTTAAGCAATGGCTAAGAGACAAGATGGCGATTTTATTTCAATCAGCTGATTGCTGTCAACAGATTGTTAACAATTATATTAAATATAAATATTGAACGTCACCTGTCAAATCTACGAGATATTCAAAACTGCAATTACTCGTATAACAAAAAATATTTGTTCCTTTTCGTCCTTCTTTCGATTAGTTATAATAATAATAATAAACAGTTGCCAGTAAAAAGCAATTTAACTTCATAATGAAAATCAGCTTTTTTTAAAAAGGTTTTGAAATACAAGCTTTTGAGATCCTGGATATCATGTAGCAGCAGAGTGCTAGCCTAGACAAGTAAACCGAGCCCAAACACGATGGGTCTATCTTGTTTTGTACAGAAGTTCCTATGGCCACTTTCCGGCCCAATCATCAGATCAGCTCCATGGTACCATATTATTGCATTGTCACGTGATATACATATGCATGCAAAATTTCAGCTCAATCGGAAATCGGGAAGTTGGTCAAATTTAACTTGCAAGATTCCACCCGAACTTACATACATACATAGGTACATCCATTGCAAGTTAAATAAAAGCTCGTAAAAATTGATTCAGTTCATTGGACGTTCTTTTTTCACTTTTTTTTTATTGCATGAGTTCAGCAGACAGGTAGACAGCCCACTTGATGGTAAGCGGTTACCGTCGCCTATGGACATTTGCAACAATAAAGGCTACAAACGCGCTGCTGCTCTCTTAAGGATGACTGGAACCTCCCCACACATACATACATACTCACATAGGCTCCGTCTAGACTTTTCTTCGTTCGTCTTACATAGATACATACATCCATTGCAAGTTAAATAAAAGCTTGTAAAAGGATAATAATTTATTAAAAATCAGTTTCTTAGTTAAGAGGTGGTGAAACAATTCTTAGCGAGATCATTATAGATACAACCTTTATTATTTACTATTTGGTGCAAAGAAGAATACTGTAACTAATCTTCTATTCTATTCTATTTTAGTATTAATGGCTCCAACGCATGAACATTGATTTTGCCAACGTCACAGGAGGTTATAAATGACAAGTAGAAAATAAGAAAAAGATATAACATTTTAAAAACAGAATTTGGTCGGTGTTCATAATATTTTCTGTGAGCCTGTGGCCAATACAAACATCATCAAACATCATTACTGGATATAAATTGACTTAATGCATATATATGATCCTTGTTAGTCAAAGTTAGAAGTTCAAGTTAGTGGGTCTGGGTAAATTTTTAGTTAAAATGTCATATAAAAGGTACATACACAACATTAGGACAATCAAAGAAAATATAATGCAACGTTTCTTCGGCTAAACTGCACTCACATAAGGAATGGTCATGGGTTCTGATTTGAATAAAAGTTGTTATGGCGGCATGTTATAGATCAGGGGTGGTAGCCATCCAGACGAGCAAATACCTTAACACCTGGCCATGGGTTGTTTTGTCGCCTTTTACGACAGGCCACCTGGCCGCAGAAAATTGTATTATTTCTCCCTTCCTACACAGATAATTTAAAGACCTAATAAGTTTAAAATAAGTCTTTGTTGTCTATGTTTTATGAGTAAATTCCGTTACTTTAGCGTATTTTTAGTTGCATGTACATTCATTCTCGACAGTAAGTATTTTTCTTCCTTTTTTGTATTTCAATTATTTTTCAGATCTCGCGTTCAACCCTACACTAAAAGCGTGTAAACGCGTCATCCTAAATAAATAATAAGGCAGCGTAAGGGACATTTTAAGGCCCTTCTCGGTATGGCCATTCGCAACTTGGGGCCTTTCTATACATTAGCAAGTGTCTGTTTATTCTACAGTTTTATGATATTGGTAAAGTTTTAAGACGAAACACCTAAAACTTGTAAAAGGTTTCATTTTATAATCTATACTAATATTGTTTATTACTGGCAGTTGCTTCTTTTAAAATAAAACTCCTTATGGACTGGAATGTATAACTATTGGCTTATTTACAATTAAACTATACATAGAAGAAATAAATACAGAGAGTGCGTATTGGTGCTATTGTATGTGAGCAATGTGAAGCGAATGAGCCAGTCAGTGCGCGAGTCTTTCCGGCCTACCTAAGAGGGTCATCGTCTCTGCCTTGATGTGGCAGAGCCGGTAAAGGGGCCTCGAGCTGTAGCTCTTTGCCCCGGTCTATTCGCGGGGGGCAACTACTACGGGAGCCGCCAGATACATAGGGGGGTGTCGGCTGGCTCGCGTCGGCCAATCAGCGGCTTGCCTTGGCCATCACGGGCTTTGCGTTGGCTCCGTCTGCGGCATGGTTGGCCAGTCTGCGGCTTTCGATGGCCATCTCGGGCTTTAGGTGGCCATCTGCGGCGTCTGGTGGCCTTTCATCGGCTTGGCGGAGATTATCGCGACCTCTCAAACATCACCCTGATCCCGGCGGATGAGGTCACGGGGGGTCGGTAGCCATCTTTGTGACTCGTAATCAGGTGGTCGCGCGTGCAGGGGAGCAATCCCGTGGAGGTGTGTGTGGCGGGGTCGAACATCCGACGCGCCGACATCGCCACGAATTCCTCGACACTGGGAATGCTCAAGTCGCGGGCGATCACGTCGTCTTTCCGGCCTCCAAGGCCGCTTCCATATCCCACGTTCCGTCCGACGCCTAGCTGCTAATCGTGCGAGCTATGGGTGTGGGCAGTATGCGGGGAGCGGAGAAAAGGTGTGCTCCGACGGGCGGGTCAGGGGGATGCTCTCTGTCCGCAACATTATTATTATAATAATTCAATTATTTCAGAAAATCGCATACTAAATACTTTCGCCTTTATAATGTTAATATGGATTAATAGGAATTTTTCAATAAATTTTTATTTAATTTACATAAATTTGAGCAAAATATTTACTATCATCAGTGACTAAAAAATACTGGCTGGTAGAATGCTACTGAAAAAGAAGTTTACTTGACTTTTCATATGTGACGTATTGAATTAGTTCATCAGATTTTAATATGGATTTAACCCCTGATTTGATTATAGTAGTTAACTAATCTTTTTTACAATCTTTTTTAATGGCTTCCTTATATTCAAAATGAAAAGCAGAGTGTTAACTTCGAGTGAAATACCTATTTAGGCACTCGAACTATTTGTGCCCTCACTACGTTCGTGCACCAAACCATCTCTTACCTAAATAGGTCACCTTCACCTCTCGTGTAACAATCTACTATTAGTTATTAGTTACCTATCACAGTTACACATCAGCGGAAATTCCGCGGAGTTCAGATTAGCGCCGATGCTTCCGTCGCCGAGCTTTCGGCGTGGTATGTTCCGCACTTGTGTCGCTAGGCTAAGAATTAATTTTGATAACTTAATTGAATGGTCTAATCTGCGTTAAGTGTCTATAATTCTTACTGCTTCCTCCCTTACCGAATGTCGCTAACGAGCCAATATTCTTAATCCCAATTCTCCTGGCGATACGACTAAAATTCCGCTATTTAATTACCGGAGTTAAACCATAGATATTTATGTGTTTACTTCTTTTTTTAATGTGGCTTTGCACTATTTGTAAATCTAGCCAGTGTCAATTAATGATATGTATTCAAGTTTTAAAATAATATTCAGTCACACGGACATTTGACGGAACACATTCGTACTAGAAATCTCAAACAAATTGTAGATGTATAACCACAAAATACATGTTTTATTAAAATAAACAATCCATACACGATATTGGACATGTCTAACTAATATCAATAATGTTTTTTATAAAATTGTATAGCAAATCATATCCTTTCAAATTATTGTCAAAAACAAATAGAAAAAAATCGTAAGCAACAGTACAATTGATGGGTCTAGTCAAAAGTACAGACCACTTTTTTTCTTTTGTGAGCTAATGTTATTAAAACAAAATATATCATTAAAATAATTACTTATTAGTCTATTTCAAGTTAAGTTGCCTAGAAGCGATTGCTTTAAGCGATAAAACACGCATTTTTGTAATTGTTTATTTTGGTAAGCAATCAAGTTATTATAGATAAATATACATACATACATACATTTTTTTTGTTTATAGGACAGTGACATCATCAAAATGATGGACAGCGATTTTGTGACTTTTCAGATAAAAATTTAAATGGCATTTTAAAGCGCTTAAAGATTTCATAAAATAAAAATAAAAAAATCCAATAGCTTATTCTTACCAAAGAATCGATTTAAGATACATTCCAAAAAAATGGTACATACATACATAACTTCACACCAGTTTCCTTGTGGGGTAGGCACGAACAACAGAGCGCCATTCAGGCTTATTCTTACACACCTCACTTGCTTCTTTGACATTCATAGTTCTTGTCATGCACGCTCGTCTGTTCTTAAGGCTCCTGACATCACTTCCTAGATAAATATATCTCCCTATAAACGTGTAATTTGTATGTTAAAAATTTAAACAAATTTTATTTTAAATTTAGATATAATAAACGCTTGGTTGTATGCTTATCTTTATGTTAAATTGCAAACAACCTAAGATTTTTCAAAATGTAGGTTAATGACGTAGAAGATTTATGCCCGTAATACAGCTGTAATCGTAGAACAAGCGTACCTCCTCTGCTATTATACGCCCATACACCGTCACAAAGCGAGAACAGGCTAAGATCTAATTACAGATTGTGTGGCCCAATCGATCTTCTGCGTGATATCTTGAGATCCAGTGTCAAAAGGACTCGACGCACCTGAGGCATAGAGCGACATTTTAGTGGCTCTGTATGACGATACTTAGGTATAACAGTACGTAATTAAAAATAATCCTGCGTTTTCAATAAAATAATTCTGATTGTTTTAAATTAATAAATTGCTTCTTAACCGATTTCAGAAAAAGGAGGTCGTTCGCAATATATCGTGTAAATATTTTTTCAACACACTTGCTCATAAAGTGGCTCTATGGTCACCGCAATTAGGCACAGAATGACACCCATTGTCAAACTGTGAGTAAAAAACATTATAACTCACTAGTGAGTTATAGATTTTTTTTTTAAATTTTATTGGTTGAGTTGCTTTGTTCTTAAAAAAGTTTTTATTCAAAAAAAAAAGATCGTGTTCTATAGAACAAATAAATTAATGTTCCTATTGCTAGCTCATTTCATGCAACTTCTTATTTAAATAGATAATTTTAACTCGTACGTGTTTAATAAATAAAACTTTCACTCATATATAACTTTTTTTTTATCTACTAAATAAACTGAGTTTTTGTTGTTATTTTATTCACAAGTGTGTTGAAAAACGTCGTATGATACACGTGTGTATTGATGATTACCGTCCTCGGCTCTCTTAAGACCCTCGCCTACGGCTCGAGTCTCAATGGCGCCTCGGCGGTAATCACCAATGTTACACACTAGTACCATAATGTACTATTATTACATACTACAGTTTCGTTCAGACCCTGGTAAGTGGCTCTATTTTACTTACATAAAAAAATAATTAGGTTTTTATATATATATATATTTTTTATTGCAGGAGATCAGCAGACAGGCAGACGGCCCACTTGATGGAAAGCGGTTACCATCGCCTATGGACATTTGCAACACCAAAGGTGCTACAAATGCGCTGCTGCTCTCTTAAGGGAGATTGGAACCTGGTCACTAATGCCGGAACACAACTCAAGGTTGTTATGGCGACATACTTTAGACCAGGGGTGGTCCAGTCCATCCAGTCGGGCATATGCCCTCACCTGGCTGTGGGTTGTTTAGTCGCCTCTTACGACAGGCCGCCCGGCCGCGGGAAATTGTATTCTTTTTCCGTTCCTACACGGATAAAAGTGTGTGCACAACTGTACAATGTAATGGGCTAAAAATGTTAAATTACTTTTATTACTGACCGTACTGTATTGTATTCTCAATTAAATGCAAGGTTTAAGGCTTATTGCGATTAAAGCCGCGGGCAAAAGCTAGAAAATTTATATATCGAGGGCTTCATAACAAATGGGCATACAGAGGAAAGTGCAGTTTTACACAAGAGACAAAACTGTGAATTATACAAAACTAGTTGATTGTATAAGGCTGAAATTTGGAATACCCGTTTAGTTAGGTACACTTGCATACTGGCCAGATTTTCTAAATTGTAACATGCATAGATTTTAATAAGCAACAAAAAAATTGCATTTTTGCGTATACGTCCATTTGTTATGAAGTCCTTGATATATATATATACGTAATGCAGAAGGTCGTATATGTCTATATATATATGTATATATATATAAGCTATTTAAAAACAATTGGAATACACTATATAAACGATGGAGAACACGATGTAATTTTATTTAGATTTTTAAAAGCTGCGCTACTTTTTATCCTAAGGATCCCGCGGGATTGTTTCCGGGAATGATTTAAAATGACTACATTAAAAAATATTTGTAATTCCAAATCTATTTTTTTCACCATTCAATACCAAATTTGACGTAAAATGTGTGATTCTTTTTATCCCGGGTATCCCGTGAGAATTTTCCCGGGAGCGATTTGAAGTTGTAGGATTTATATAAATTGGCTTTTGCTGATACAGTTTTCACTACAACGATAGGTCACATCCTTTTGTAAAGGCTGTGATATTTTGTGACCCAGGAATCCCGCGGGGATTTCAAGTTAAGCTTGGACGAAGTCGTGGGCATATCCTAGAATATATATAGGTGGTATTTGTGTGCGTGCGTGCGTGCTTGCGCCCGTGCGTGCGTGCGTGTGTGTGTCTGTAATACATACAGTGGTGGATTTACCAATAGGCTGAGTAGGCTGGAGCCTAGGGCAGCAGATTTTGGAGAGGCGGCAAATTTGGGGCCAATTTTTTTATATATTATGTCTTACACAATCTTCAAACTATCGTAAAAAGGAGGTCTAACTCAAGACTATACACGTCTCACGATATGTACACAAATCATAAAGTTACAATTTCATAGACAAAAAAAAAATCTTTTTTTATTGCAAGAGTTCAGCAGACAGGCAAACGGCCCACTTGATGGAAAGCGGTTACCATCGCCTATGGACATTTGCAACACCAAAGGTGCTACAAATACGCTGCTGCTCTCTTAAGGGAGAATGGAACCTGATCACTAATGCCGGAACACAACACAAGGTTGTTATGGCGGCATACTCTAGACCAGGGGTGGTCGCCATCCAGTCGAGCATTTATTTAATATGATTGTGAATTAGGGTATCGATTTATCGGTAGGGGCGGTAAAATTTGAATAGCCTACAGGCGTCATATTCCTAAATCCGCCCCTGGTTTGTATGTATATATCCCGACATGAGTGACAATAGCATCTGCTAGCGGTGCCAGTGTCACCCTAACGTGGCGAATCTGACACACCAGCGATTCCCCGCGCGTATGATGGCCCTCAAGCGGATTTCCTCTCTTTAAAAAAACGAGAGGATGGCTTAGGTGGGATAGAATAAAACGGATGGTATAGCAAGATGGGATAAAGAGCTGATATTACTATAATAGTGAATGCATGGGACAATACCAAGATATTTTTTTTAATCGCAGAAGATCAGCAGACAGGCAGACGGCCCACTTGATGGAATGGACATTTGGAACAGAAAAGTTGCTACAAATGCGCTGCTGCTCTCTTAAGGGAAACTGGAACCTGGTCACTAATGCCGGAACACAACTCAAGGTTGTTACGGCGACATACTTTAGACCAGGGGTGGTAGCCATCCAGTCGGGTAAATGCCCTACCACCTGGCTGTGGGTTGTTAAGTCGCCTCTTACGACAGGCCGCCCCAACGCAGGAAATTGTATTCTTTCTCCATTCCTGCACGGATACAATAAAATAAGAATTTTCGAAAATTGAATTTCTTAAGTACTTTTCAAATCAAACTTGCACGGAGTGACCGCCAGACCAGAACAAGTTTGGCGCCAAGCTGGTTCCATATAATCAACTTTCACAAACAGGATGTATGGTGAATAAATTGTATTGAGATATCGATATATACGGATATGGGATGTATGCGTTGTAATACAGGGCTTATTTCCAGTAGTATTACAGTAACTACCAGCTCGGCACTTCCGTCAGTAATATCGCTTAGGATTAGGGTGACCAGTAATCTGGATATTTAAGGGATTGTTTATTATTTAAGCGAAAATTTCAAACTTGGTTGCCTATAAATTTGCATACATTACATACTGTACTCTCCTCTCTCTGACTATAGTAATGTGTATATATGTCTATCTCCCTCCCCCAAGACCGGGAACGCGCGAAATGCAGCGGCGTCGGCGCGGTTGCAAGACTTTATTACGAGCCATCGTATTGTGAACTTCATGTGAACATATAAAAGACAATATTAAAAGTCCGGCTCAATGAATTATTCTACTTATTATGTGATTGTGTATGTGAAGTACTAGCGGATGTAATATGGTCGACATGTTATGTAAGTTGTATACATATTTATTGATTGTTTGAATACTATCCGTGCAGGAATGGAAAAAGAATACAATTTCCTGCGGCCGGCCGTCCTATCGTAAGAGACGACAAAACAACCCACAGCCAGGTGGTAGGGTATTTGCCCGACTGGATGGCTACCAACCCTGGTCTAGAGTATGCCGCCATAACAACCTTGAGTTGTGTTCCGGCATTAGCGACCAGGTTCCAGTCTCCCTTAAAAGAGCAGCAGCGCATTTGTAGCACCTTTAGTGTTGCAAATGTCTTTAGGCGATGGTAATAGCTTTCCATCAAGTGGGCCGTCTGCCTGTCTGCTGAACTCCTGCAATAAAAAAAATTAAAAAATACACCACAACGGACGCTAGCAACGTTGAACTAAAAAACTTTTAGCAAATAAAAGTCAACCAGCGGTAATTTTTCGGATGCCCGGAAGCATTCTTAAAGTATTCTTTGGAATTTTGGGCACAGGGCTAATATGGTCCTGCAAATATTGCACTTTCCTTGAGCTATCCATTTTAAAGAAACTGAATGTACACCGCACTTGGCCAAGTTAGACAGACGAGTTTCAAGTGTCTTTATCACACAAGTTTTCATACGATTTATGATGTTTATTTTTACAAGTTTATAATTAAAATTTATACAATTACGTTTTAAAAAAACTTGAAATTAAAATACACAAATGCTATATTTTACAGCTTAATTAAAAATAACACATATAATAAATTAATCCCAAATCGCCGTCAGTTGGGAACGGTCCCAAAACGCTAGCTGTGTTGCCACGTTTCGTATATATTTTTTTATATAGAAACTAGCGGCCCCGGCAGACGTTGTCCTGCTCTGAAAAAATAAAAATCTAGGACCCGATCCCAGCGCCACCTACCGGTTCCAATTATGGATTTTGTAGATAAATTAGGATCGGCAGTGGTACGAATGAAAAGATAAAAGGCAAGACATAAGAGGACAGAAGAATATATCAAAACATGTGGTGTCAAAAAAAAATTCAAATGTAACATGACTTCTGAGGTGCCAGTGCCAAGTTACACGACCTCATTTTAACAGATTTAAACCATCCGGGGACCCACTCAAACACACCATAATCTTTCCAGGTGATTAAAAAAATTCTAGAACCCGATCTCAGCGCCACCTACCGGTTCTAATTGCGAATATAAACCATCCAGGAACCCACTCAAACACACAAAAACAAAATCACCAAAATCGCCCCAGGTGATTAGGACGATTCTAGAACCCGATCTCAGCGCCATCTAGCGGCTCCAACGGGATAAAAAGTATCCTATGTCCGTCTCCTGGTTCTAAGCTACCTCCCCACCAATATCAGCCAAATCGGTATAGCCGTTCTTGAGTTATAAATAGTGTTACTAACACGACTTTGTTTTATATATATAGATATATATGAAATCAAAATCAATCTTTTTATGAAATACCCGTAATTTTATTCTTAAGATTTGTAGAGTATACATATGTAATTTTCTAGTAAGTCAATTTTATGAAATTATACTTTCAAAAATGTGCCTAAGTTATTAAGATTGTCAATCTATCGCGACGATGGCAAGAGCCCGGAAATGATGTCTTTGGTGCCCTGGAAAATGGGACGACTATTAGTGTGGGACGCCGCATCCTTTGACACTGGGAGCATCGCACCTTCCAGAGTTCCAGACACGACTGTGGTAGCTGGTGCAGATGCCGCCCGGCATTTAAAACGCCGCAAATACGCATCCGTTGGCAGCTAATGCATATTCGTGGCTTTGGTGTCGAAACTCTGTCTCATGGGTTCAGAAGCCCACCACCTTTATCGAGACCTATTTAAGCGGTTGATAGATATCTCATGCAACCCAAAGGCTGGCCTGTATTTTGGGCAACGCATAAGCCTTACTATATATACAACTTGGTAACGCGGTCAGCGTTTTGGAAACGTCCCCAAATGACGGTAATTATGAAGTTACATATAGTAAATGAGTCCCTACTCATTTACTATTTGTAACTTTTTTGGTTTTTAAATTAAGCTGTATATATTTTTAGTAGAGGTATATTTTAGTTTTAATTTTATTACTATTAACTTGCAATGGATATATGTATGAAGTTCGGGTGGAATCTTGCAAGTTAAATTTGACCAACTTTCCGGTTTCCGATTGAACTGAAATTTTGCACGCATATGTACCTATATCGCGTGACAATGCAATAATATGGTACCATGGAGCTGATCTGATGATGGAGTCGGAAGGTGGCCATAGGAACTCCTGTGCTAAACAAGATAGACTCGTCGTGTTTGGGCTCGGTTTACTTGTCTTGGCTAGGAGTCTACTGCTACATGACATCCAGGATCTCAAAAGCTTGTATTTAAAAACCTTTTTCAAAAATCTTATTGTTTAATGTAATAATAATATGTGTAAATGATAATTATAAATGTCAAGTTAAATACAAAAACCCTTAACCTATATATCCAGATTTTAGCGAAAACAAGTTACTTTATCAATTAAGGTTTGCAAGCCAAAGTGTTTGCAAAATGAACGGTTTGTCCGTCAAATCAGTGATCGCGTGGTGTCAATAAAATGCATAGTAGTTAGCGCAAATTCCCGTTAATGCTATCGTTATGTTGAACAGCGTACGCGCTGTTTTAACGCTTACTCCACCAATTTCTGGCGTTTACATCTTGAGTGCATACGCGTGTGATTTTCGGACGTTCATGTCGCGTTTTCGATATCTTCTTAATCAGTGAAAGAGGTTTTAAGTGCTGTTATTTATTTGGTTTTTGTTATTCCGACGTTTCGGCCACTTTTCAGTGGCCGTGATCACTGAAGTCAAAGATATCAAGTATCAAAGAGTATTGTTAAAGATTTATTTAGCCTACCGCCAACTGATTCATTTTAATTATTTAATTATAATTTTGTTTATTATTTACTCTATTTCCCCTATAGCGGGAGGCCCGGGCCCAGCAGTGGGACATTTATGGGCTGTGTTATATATATTATTTACTCTATGGGAGCCTAATATGAAAGGATGAAAGTCACGTGACAAAAAGAATGTTAAACTACAAGATGGATGGGTACAGATGTAAAGGTAGACAAAAAAAAGATGGATGGATTGTATGAAGGATGATATGATGATTTGTGGTGAGACAGAAGATGTATGTCAGAATAGAGGTGTGTGGAAGGAAAAGACATATTGTGCCGACCCCAAATAATTGGGATATAGTGAAAGAAAAGAGAGAGGGAGCCTAATCTAATTTCATTAAATTACCGCGCTCAAAACCGTTAAAACGTGGTTTTATTATGTATACAAGTCGCGAAAACTTAAGGAATATTAGTGAGAGAGATATATAATAATGATAATATCGGGTCATACATGTTCCACTCTTGGGCTCGAGGCTCCCCATTGGTAGGGAAAATGGACAATATACTCACCATGTTTGGTCAATGTGAATTGGTGGATTTCACACAAAAGCTGTCTCGATAAGCAAGTTTCCTTAAAATGTTTTCCTTGATCACCAGCACATGATAATTGTAGTAATATGTATATTATGTCAGAAATTGCCTAGTTGCATACACCCGGCTAGGATTCGAATCCAAGTCATATGAAACGCAACTGTTTTAGGCACTACGCTACTATTACTTACAATTAGTAAAAAAAAAATATCTCTATTAACTTGTTAAAATGTATTAACATTTTACTATATTAACGTCATATAATTTTACGAATGACTACCAAATTAAATGTTTTTCTACTAGGTATTTTAATGAAATCTTATCAATTCACTGAATCGCATAGTTGGCACTAGAATTAGTGAAGTTGCATTTAATAAACTTGTATAGGGTTAGGAATCGAATACATTGAGGATATTTTGCGACAATTACTGCAGCATCTCTACCATGGGAACCAGCGATTTAATCAGATTTATTTCAGAAAATACATTTTAATGTTCATTAAACACAGTCTAAAACTTACAATACCGTGTTTTGGTAAAACATACGGAATTAAAGTAGACACGGTACCGATGCGGGACCGTGTCTACTTTAATTCCGTATGTTTTACTAAAACAGTAAGACGACTGTTTCGTACGACCGGCAGTCGGTGTTTATGGACAATTGCATTTCCCCACTAAGGTTTAAAAGTGGGACATCGCGATATCACAGTGAGTTGGATTAAGGTGTTGCTTTATTCCGGGAGTATTTGGTATATTGCCGCTTAATAGGTCTTAACGAACAGGTCCAAGATTCATTGACATGTTTTTTGTAATGAACGTTTGCATTTCTCTATTTATTCAAGAAAATATTTCGGATTAAAGCACTTTGTTTCTCATTAGCATGTGTCAATGGAACTTCGTTCGCGTTGCTATACCGACAGCGTATTTGATAGTGAATTGCAACAGTGGCACCAAGAAACGCGAACGCTATGCCACCTTCTTGGTTATATTCATCTATCCCCCGAAACGACGTCATATCGGGATAAACAGTATTTTAAATGTTGACCCGGGATATAGTCTAGGTCTGCGTCGAGTTTCATTCAAATCTGCTTTTTTTCCTTTCTTTTCTAGTGCGTGAATTCAGCAGACAGGCAAACAGTCCACCTGCTGGAAAGCGGTTACCTATGGACATTAATAACACCAAAGGGGCTACCAGTATGTTGCCGCTCTCTAAAGGGAGACTGGAACACAACTCAAGATTGTTATGGCGGCATACTCTACAGCAGGACCACCACTGGATGGCTACCACAAGCCATCCAGACGGGCAAATGCCCTTCCCCCTGGCTGTGGGTTTTTTGACGCCTCTTACTACAGGCTGCCCGGCTGCAGGAAATTGTATTCTTTCTCCGTTCCTGCACGGATTAAATTAAATTCCTTCTAATTTCAAAACACCACAGCAAGATGCAAGGGGATGTGCACTTTCACCTTCTTGCCAGAATATTTTATCCGTGCAGGAACGGAGAAAGAATACAATTTCCTGCGGCCGGGCGGCCTATCGTAAGAGGCGAGTTAACAACCCACAGCCAGGTGGTAGGGTATTTGCCCGACTGGATGGCTACTACGCCTGGTCTAAAGTATGTCGCCATAATAATCTTGAGTTGTGTTCCGGCATTAGTGACCAGGTTCCAGTCTCCATTAAGAGAGCAACAGCGCATTAGTAGCACCTTTGGTGTTGCAAATGTCCATAGGCGATGGTAAACGCTTTCCATCAAGTGGGCCGTTTGTCTGTCTGCTGATCTCCTGCAATAAAAAAAAATCTCTATCAAGTTACTTGAATAAAAACTGAAGGCGTCTAGGTTGCTGTCTAAATTTGTTCATAACCTTGTCAATAAATTCATGATCCTCCTTCATATCATGCACAGGCCGCTTAGCCTCGCGTCTCTCATCGTTGACGGATTCCGCGTTTTGGCACGTAACGTGCTTAAAGTGCTTCCGTTCAATGCTAAATGATTCTTATAATGTATGTCTTTAAAGACCACGGGCCATAAAAATGCCCCGGACTTTTGAAGGGCTTGCGTGGGGCCATGGGAAGGCCAACACGTAGAGGCCCCTTGACAAATTTAATGTAAATGTGCCGTGACACTGACCGGCGATTATCCCTGTCTACACCATATAGTAATGCACCCAAGGACAAGGCCCGGCCTATGAAGGACTATTGTAGTAAATGAGATTCTTATGTCTTTCAAGACCACGGGCCATAAAAATGGCCCGGACTTTTAGGGGGCTTGCGTGGGGCCATGGGAAGGCCAACATGTAGAGGCTCCCTGACAAATTTAATGTAAATGTGGCGTGACACTGACCGGCGATTATCCCTGTTTACACCATATAATAATGCACCCAAGGACAAGCCCCGGCCAGTGTAGGACTATTGTGGGAAATGAGGACAAAAAGTACCGGGCTATTGGGGTGAACTGCTAGTGGTATTAGGGGTCTGGGAATATGGGGACTATGGCGTTTGCCCTTCTTCTTCGTATTATTAATATATTCTATTTTACTTAATGCTTTTTTTAACATGTAATATTATTATAACATTTAACTTATTTTTTTTATCAGGGCGAGCAAAGCGAGCACCAACACTCTCCCACAATGAATTTTTATGGTACACTTTACTCAGAAACTACAACACTTTCAGATTTGGGCTTTGACATATTAATTTCAATTTATTTCTAGATGTGATATCTGTCATAAAAAGATTATTTTACAGAAATTATAAAACCAATAAGACATGTGTAATATCAACTGAATCGTTACTACTAACGCCATCTGTTTGAATACTAAAGAACTAATATCGATATAAACAGAATATTGTTGAGAACCACATAGCTGGAGAGCTTCAGCATGTCAAGCGAGTTCTACAACGCAATCAGCTGAAGACTCCACACCAACATCACAAAGGCCCCAAACCACCTTCAGTTGAGCGGTGCCCTGCTACCCTACCCTACATCAAGGGGGTCACAGACAGAATTGGTCACATCCTCAGGCGAGCTTCAATCAAAACATATTTCAAGCCGCAGAAAAAGATTACCCAATTTCTGAGACCTGTGAAATGCAATATCCCACTCCAGGATGCAGGAGTTTACAAGCTTGATTGTGAGTGTGGATTGTCATACATTGGGCAAACAAAGAGGAGCATAAAAACACGAGTAAAAGAACACATTGCTGACATGAAACACACAAGGTCTACGAAGTCTGCGATCAGTGAACACACGCTGGATAAACCCAACCACTACATCAGATTCGATAACCCACAAATCCTCGCGAAAGAGAATCGTTTCATACCTAGAATGATGCGTGAGGCTATTGAAATCAAAAAACACCCAAATTTCAATAGAGAAGATGGTTGGCAAGTACCACCTGTTTGGGATCCAATTATCAAAACTATTAAGACCCAAACCCAGCAAAAACCAGCTGCCAGACCTCAAGACACTGTGAGGTCTTTCTGCGTACAACGGAACACAAACCAACTTGACTGATAATTACTTTTATTTTTCCTTCCACCCATTTTAATATTATATAAAATTATTAGAGCTAGGCATGTTTGCTGAAGAGTTTCTTGCGCCGCTTCTTCTCTTCAAGCCATAACATGTTGCGAAGCGGTAGTAAATTAGATTAGGCTCCCATAGATTAAATAATAACCATAAACAAAATTAAAATTAAATAATTAAAATTAATAAGTTGGCGGTAGGCTAAATAAAACTTTAACAATACTCGTTGACACTTGACATCTTTGTCTTCCGTGATCACGGCCACTGAAAAGTGGCCGAAACGTCGGAAAAACCAAAATCAAATAAAATTACCGCGCTTAAAACCGTTAAAACGTAGTTTTATTATGTATACAAGTCGCGAAAACTTAAGAAAATATTAGAATATTGTTTAGTTAAAAATACGCCGGATTTTTTTGGTTAAGCATAAATAACCGTGCAGGAACGGAGAAAGAATATAATTTCCTGTGGCCGGGCGGCCTGTCGTAAGAGGCGACTAAACAACCCACAACCAGGTGGTAGGGTATTTGCTCGACTGGATGGCGACCACCCCTGGTCTAGATTATGCCGCCATAACAACCTTGTGTTGTGTTCCGGCATTACTGACCAGGTTTCTGTCTCCTTTAAGAGAGCAGCAGCGCATTTGTAGCACCTTTGGTGTTGCAAATGTTCATAGGCGATGGTAACCGCTTTCCTTCAAGTGGGCCGTCTGCCTGTCTGCTGAACTCCTGCAACAAAAAAAAACCGTAATTAATTTATTATTACTAGGTAGAAAACTTCGCGAACCCTCCTAAAGCACCGCTTTTAGCTAGTTTTAAATCAATATCAATTTATTTTTAGTTATAAAATATGCAAATTGCATGCATAATAATGCATTTATTGGAACCATACATACATAACTTCACGCCAGTTCCCTTGCGGGGTAGGCACGAACAACAGAGCGCCATTTAGGCCCATTCTTACACACCTCACTTGCTTCTTTGACATTCATAACTCTTGTCATGCACGCTCGTCTGTTCTTAAGGCTCCTGACATCACCCTCTGCTAGTACATCTCCTCTGTTTATTGGAACCATTACAACAAAACACCTATCTATATACACAAATATTTCTAGCAATAAATTATTCTATTCCATTCCGTTCCTCTCCGTCGCGTTCCTTTCCGTTCTATTCTATTCATATCGTTGCTAAAATATATTAGTTACTAGTATATTATATAGATGCAGATGCCCTTGCCTGAAAGTAATCCTGGCGGCTCTCCCTGCATACTCTACTCTACTCTCCATCTCTAACTCTGCATTTATATTAATATTATACCTAACCGTAGCCAATACATAATCTAAGTGTTACTGTGTAATTTCATTTAAACTTAAATATCTACTAAGTATAGTTAGTTAAGTAAAGTTTTAAATAAAAATCTATACTAAATAGTGTGTAGACATATACTGTTGGCATATAGTACGTAATGTTCGATTCGCCCAAGTTTGGCTCGCTTGGCGCTATCGGTACCATTCTAGGACGGGCATATCCCGTTTTATTTATTGTTTATTGTGTTTACAGTCAGGATGGCATTTCGATATCTTAGGTTTTGACCGTTATATAAATTTCTGCTTCGAAACACAAAGGAGAACATTTAAAAATAAGCACTTGACAATAAACCTTTTAAAATGAAGAGTACGCGGACGACTCTCGGGTTAAACTCAGGGTACCGTGTGGTGAATAAAGAAACCTTATTATTTGGCCCGCGTATTGGAGTCTTCATTAGACACACCTTTGGTAAAGTACATAACATAATACAATTAAAAGATTATCGTCTTTCATTAGAGAACAGCGACATCTAGTGAGCGATCAAATATAACAATTTATATTGAGCCGATGTGAAGCGTTTAATAGTATGTCCATCGTTATAACGTAACTATAAAACAAATGGAAGAAGAATACTTATAAGCAGTTATAAAATCACTCTATTTTTTCATCTTCTCTCTCCTTCTTCAGTCATTTGGGATCGGCACAATATGTCTTTCACACAATCCATTTAATATCATCACACACATCACATTTTCGGTCTATCTTTATACTTGTATCCATAGATCTTCCAGTTAGACATTCTTCTTGACAAATGACTTTCACACCTCCTAATTACATGCCACTACCCCCTTAGTTGTCCTTTTCTTTATCAACACAACTAAGAATTATATAGTCGCCGATTAAAACAGTAACTCAAACACTTACTAAATTCTGATAAATGACAGCACAGGATTTTTCTCGTTTTTTTTTTTTAATTTTATAATTTAAAAATTACCACCTGTTTGGGATCGAATCATCAAAACTATTAAGACCCAAACCCAGCAAAAACTAGCTGCCAGACCTCAAGACACTGTGAGTCTTTCTGCGTACAACGGAACACAAACCAACTTGACTGATAATTACTTTTATTTTTCCTTCCACCCATTTTAATATTATATAAAATTATTAGAGCTAGGCATGTTTGCTGAAGAGTTTCTTGGGCCGCTTCTTCTTTTCAAGCCATAACATGTTGCGAAGCGGTAGTAAATTAGATAAGGCTCCCATAGAGTAAATAATAACCATAAACAAAATTAAAATTAAATAATTAAAATTAACAAGTTGGCGGTAGGCTAAATAAAACTTTAACAATACTCGTTGACACTTGACATCTTTGTCTTCCGTGATCACGGCCACTGAAAAGGGGCCGAAACGTCGGAAAAACCAAAATCAAATAAAATTACCGCGCTTAAAACCGTTTAAACATAGTTTTATTATTTATTTAGAGTTATTTAAAATTATTAAAGTATACATAAGCAGTTTAATAAAAGCCAAAACTTAACTAACTCTAAACAGGCCTTAACTCAGCAAATGCTGGTTGATCACAACCAACGCTGGTCTTCCGTTAGCGCCAGGCAGTAACGTCACCTTCACAGAAGAAAATATAACTAATGAACATTTAATATCATTCACAAACTAATTCAACTAAATTGGCACCCGTAGTAACATTTCATACTTCACTTTTGTTTTGTTCTCAAACTTATATCAGCAATAAAACTGTCTGTATTTCTACAGATGAGGAAAAATGCTGAACACTGCTCAATATCTTGAGCGTAATGGCGTTTAGTCAGCTGTTTGCTACTTGCGATCGTAGAACAAAGATCAATGAATATATTTTGTTACCAAACAATTTTTAAGGTCTGTGAGAGCTATTTGGTTATACACTTTGCTGAGACACCTGGACCTTGAGACTCTACGAGGAGATTAACAGCGAATTTGTGCCTATGTTGTTGTATAACTTCAGCGTCCACATCTTATACTAATATATAAAGCTGAAGAGTTTGTTTGTTTGAACACGCTAATCTCGGGAACTACTGGTTTGATTTGAAAAAAAAATTCAGTGTTAGATAGCCTATTTATCAAGGAAGGCTATAGGCTATATATCATTGCGCTTAGATTAATAGAAGCAGAGCACCAATGAAGAATGTTTCAAAATCGGGGGTTTCTTAACTTACTTTTTTTTACCTATTCCACGCGGACGAAGTCGCGGGCAGAAGCTAGTTATGAATATATCTGTAAAAAGGGTTATCTAAGTATTTAAAACTAGGAGCTATAGATCTATGTTTATGTACCTAAATCGCCAGGCTATTTAAGAATATTCTGTAATATAAGTTGCCTGGAAGAGACCGTTGCGAAAGGCAGTCTACTGATGTGCCTGGAAATAATAATAAATAAAATCGGCAAACAACCACACACGTTGTATATGCCCAAGCTTAGCAAGTTACGCTTGTGTTCTGGGTAACTTAAGGACTACTCTGGGTCCAAACCCAGTCACCTAGACCAGAGTAAATAACGGGAAATTTGTTTTACGAAATTTAAGATGGCAGGAATCGAGCCTGGAGTCTCTGCAATTAAATGTTACTGGATAGTAGCTATATGTTCACGTAGAATATAATAAATCGGTGGTTCAGGTCACCATGGCTCGTCATGCGTCAGAAGCGCCGGCAGAATACCACGCCATGCTGCACTAAATGACATTATCCGCCGGGCTCTTGTCACCACCGGGACCCCAGCCATTTTAGAGCCAAATGGACTGTGTCGCGACGATGGCAAGAGACCGGACGGGATGTCTTTGGTGCCATGGAAAATGGGACGACCATTAGTTTGGGACGCAACGTGCGTTGACACTTTGGCAGCGTCCCATCTTCCCGATACGGCTGTGGTAGCTGGTGCAGCTGCCGCCCGACAAGAGGGCCTAAAACGCCGCAACTATGCATCCGTTGGTAGTGGATATATATTTGCGGCGTTTGGTGTCGAAACTCTCGGGCCATGGAGTCCAGAAGCCCATCGCCCTCATCGAGACCTATCAAAACGGTTGATAGATGTCTCACGAAACCAAAACGCTGACCTGTATGTTGGGCAACGCATACGCGTTGCCATACAACGTGGTAATGCGGCCAGCGTTTTGGGAACGTTCCCAGCTGACGGTGATTTGGGACCTATTTACTATTTGTAGTTTGTTATCTTTTATAAATTAAGTTTATTAGACTAGACAAAATATGTAAAATTAATCCAATTTAATGTATATAAAAAATTAATTAGGTGTTTTATGTATATATGTATATATATATATATATGGCTTCGTTACTTTCGTTTCTTGTTCCATTTAGTTCAATGACAAGCTTACTGTTTAGTTGAAAAAGTTAGAAAACCTATGGGTTTTGAGAGAGACCAAGATATATGTACAGGAATATGTTCCTGTACATATATCTCGGTCTCTATTTTACATAAATACCTCATATAAAAGAATAAAAATATAGACCGGGCTTACGTGAAAAAACCCGTCAAGTGAAGTGAAGCATTTAATCAAAACTTATGTGTAATCTTAATTGGTAACTATTCTATATTAATCCGTAGTAATTCGATTATTTAATACTAAGTTCTCGTAACTCATTGCAGCGCGGTCGGCTTCCTATTCCAAAATCGGCTTCCTTTAGTCAGCTTCACTCTAAAAGCTTAGGGGCATGGTCTACCTATTTTGTTCCTCTAGTAGCAGCGAAAGGTAGAGATTAAATGATACTTCGGATATCAGAGAGTAGTATGTTTGGTTGCTGCTCAGGACGTGGAGGGATTGCTGTGTTGTGTTGATTGTTGACTTCGCAAACTCCCATTTTTCAACATTGAGTGTAACGCCGTATTTGTTGAGTCGCTCGAGTACTTGTAGCAAATTTCTGTTCTTCTTCATCTTCGATGAACAAAGGTATGTCGTCGATGTACGAGAAGCAACCTTCTAAGCCTCGCAGAACTTCGTGCATAAAGCGTTGAAACGTCTGACTTGCGTTGCGTAGGCCGAAGGGCATGCATTTGAATTCCAAGAGACCTAATATCCTGATGATTGCCATTTTAAATACAGAACCTGATTTGAATCACCATAATAAATTATATATTAAATATTTGTTATAATTATAATAGAATCATAGTCAGTAACATAATCAATAAGGAGTAGCAAGTCATTGTCTGCCTGTTTTTCCATGTTCCCCGAACATTGCGACAGGCAGACGCCATAGTCCCCATATTCCCAGATCCCTAGTACCACTAGCAGTTCACCCCAATAGCCCGGTACTTTTTGTACTCATTTCCCACAATAGTCCTACACTGGCCGGGCTTGTCCTTGGGTGCATTATTGTAGATAGGGGTAATCGCCGGTCAGTGTCACGCCACCCCATCTTGGCCTCCCCATGGCCCCACGTAAGCTCTCCAAAAGTCCCGGGCATTTTTATAGCCCGTAGTCTTTAAAGGCATACAATATAACCAATAATATAATCATAATATCTATATGTAGTCATAAGGACTACAAATGGCTTGTAACCAAAACTACAAAAAATTTGCATAAAAAATTTAATTTAATTTCTTAGAGGCCGGCAACGCGTTGGCAACGCCTGGTGTTGCAAACGTCCATAGGCGACGGTAACCACCTTCCATCAACTGGGCCGTCCGCCTGTTTTTCTGTTTCAGGCAATAAAAAAAAACAAATAAATTACTTAGACTTTAATAATTTTAACAAGTTCCTCGTTAAAATACAAACATTAACCTCACAAGAGATAGTCAAAGGAGTATTATGACCGGTAAAATACGTCCTTAAAATTAAACATTCATATCGAATCACAAATTATTCGGATGAGGTCACAGTAAAACGGGTAACCTCTTAATTAATTCATAAAATACTGACATAGGTAAGCTTTTAATTAGTAAAGATACAAGGTCCAAGCACGACCTACCCTTTAGATTTCATTACTACGCAATTTAAACTAGGACTACCTTACTCTCATATATGCTTCACAGGACCAAGTTATGCCAATAATTTAGATCTTACATTATTTATATTACGTAACATTTAAATTGCATTTAATAAGTAAATTAATTACATTTAATACAATAGAAAAATACAATTAAATACTAAAACTAAACTACAGTATGAAAAATAAACCTAAAATTAAAAACTAGAACTAAATAAAAAGGAGGGCATAATCCATAATATAAATAAACCTAGCTTAAAAATAAAAATAAAAAAACCTGTATCAAGGCCCGTCCAGCCCCACCAGACCACTGTCGCTGGGCATTGTACCTAGAAGGCTGGCAGCATTGCCTCGCTGGATACACAGGCTAATCCTTTGAGCGAGGTAAGCTCCAGCCTTCCGGTCTCTTGTTGTATCGACTAGACGTTTTTTAATATTTTTAAATAATTTGTGGGCACTTGGCCCCCATGGGCCCAAAGTCTCCACCCCAAACGGCTCAAATATGTAACCTGTTCCAAGGTTTGCATATTTTAGCCGTTTGAGATTTTCGGCAGAAGTGGCAGTGCGACCAGCAGTTCTTTATTAACATTTAAATTAATAAAGAAAATGGCCGAAGTTATGGCCTCAGTGTTTTGGGAGAGCCAGCGGTAGGAGCAACTCGAAATTTCTTAATGGATGGAGAGGATGGTTGTTTTCAAAACATGCTTTGTCTCTTAGTTTCAGGATCGAAATGGTGGAACCACGTTCCATCCATGGTCACAAGGTGACGGCATAAATTATCCAGATCGCGCTGTGGAACATTTCGAGATTAGGTTTTGAAATTTCCAAACGTCGGTTTTTGTTTTCGTCAGTTAACATTCGTGGCGCCCAAAGAAGCAAGTGAGGTGTGTAAGAATAAGCCCGAATGGCGCTCTGTTATTCGTGCCTACCCCGCAAGGGAACTGGCGTGAAGTTATGTATGTATGTATGTATAATTACAATGTTAATGCGCACTGAATTTACGTTACTCAAGGGATACAAGTTGGTATTTAGAGAATGGCTTTTGAATGAACAGACCTTCAACGGGCAGAGTGCCGCCGTTGGATTGCGCGATTACGAAGCAGCGTGAGGTCTCGATGATGATCTTGCTCTGTGTCTGCTGCAACCCGGGGCGCCCTTATATACTGCGTCGCTTGTTGTTGACGACGCAGGTGGCCCATTCAGTTGAGTCATTGCACCACAGGACCGCACTCGAAGCAGGGCCGGCCGTCTTCGGTTTGTTGCTATGGAGAATGGTTTGACGTGATTATGATTAAATTGATAAAAATTATGGATGCCTGGTGCACCACCATAAGTGTATCGGCGTTTCAAGAGTTCACAGGGACACGAGGGTTCCTCCCTTAATTTGAAACGATGCAAATATTCGGAGAACCCTCCGTGCCCTGTGAACCGTAGCTATCTATTAACAAACGATAGGTATGGTAAAGAACCCAGCCGTTTGTTTTCGTTGTGTTTTCATAGAAAGCATTAAAATGAAATCCATTAGGGGAACAGCAAAAGTGGAAAATTAAATTGGAAAATATAATTTGTAATAGGAATTAGGCTGTGCACACGCGGAGGCGTAACTCGATTAAGTCATAACACGGCGTGTGCGAGTTATTTGGGGAGCTTAAGGCGAGACACCTATATTATTTCAACCAACGAGAGCTTTAAAAAATGAATTTGTAAGTATAATAAAACTACGTTTTACGGTTTTAAGCGCGGTAATTTATTGGAGTTTTTATTATTCCGACGTTTCCGCCACTTTTTACTAGCCATGATCACGGAAGACAAAGATGTCAAGTGTCAATGAGTATTGTTAAAGTTTTATTTAGCCTAACGCCAACTTGTTCATTTTAATTATTTAGTTTAGCAGTAGGCTAAATAAAACTTTAACAGAACCCTACTGAAAATTGGCCGAAACGTCGGAAGAATAAAAATCAAATAAATTAGCGAGATTGAAACCGTTAAAGACGTAGTTTTACTATGTATACTAGTCGCGAAAACTGAAAAAAATACTAAATTTGTAAGTAATAACTTTGTACAAATGCTGGTTTAACAACTACCGACTGTTCGTATAATTTAATAATATTATACTTGCAGGAACCGAGAATGAATACAATTTTATGCGGCCAAGAGGCCTGTCGTAAGACGCCACAAAACAATCCACAGCCATATGGTAGGGTATTTGCCCATCTGGGTGGCTGCCAACCCTGGTTTAGAGTATGCCGCCATAACAACCTTAAATTGCGTCCCGGTATTAGTGGCCAGGTTCCAGTCTCCATTAAGAGAGCAGCAACGCATTTGTAGCACCTTTGATGTTGCAAATGTCCATAGGCGATGGTAACAGCTTTGCATCAGGTGGACAGTCTGCCTGTATGCTGAACTCATTTAACCTTATATATTTTATAGCCTTTGGATGGCCAAAAGTTGTCTGGAAGAAATATGGGCGATATGACTGTAGGTAGTAAAATATTTAAGTTCTTCATTGTATGTAGCATTTTTTTACAATAAACTTTCAGACCAACAAAACAGGTAGACTCACGAGCTCACAGAGTGAAGCCGGTTAAAGGAACCCGATTTTAGAATAGGAAGCCGATAGCGCCGCAATGCGTTACGAGAACTTAGTATTAAATAATCGAATTAGTACGAATAAAAGTGACACAGTTTCCAGTGGACACATTACTATATGTACTATCTTTATATATATAATTCTTCTGTACGTGTGTTGACATTGAACTTCTCCTAAACGGCTGGACCGATTTGAATGAATTTTTTTGTGTGTGTTCAAATGGATTAGAGGATGGTTTAGATTCACAATTGGACCCGGTAGGTGGCGCCGCAATCGGGTTCTAAATTTTATTTCTTCAGGGCAGAACAACGTCTGCCGGGACAGCTAGTCTACCTATAATATTATAACATTCTAAACATGTCGTGTCTATACATTGAAGCTATTTAGAAGAAAAGAACTGGAGTCGACTATTTAAATGATGGAGAACACGATGCAATTTTTATATTCCTTGTCTGTTTGTTCGGGATTCACGTAAAAATTACTAGGTCCATTTTGATGCGGTTTTTGCTGCTTGATAGCAAATTCTTAGACTTAAAATCTGCCTTACTTTATATACTAGGATACCGCGGGAATTTTTCTGGGAATGATTAAATTGGCCGGATTAAAAAAAAACGAATTCCAATGTGATTTTTTACTGATCGTTAGCCAATTTAATGTAATAAAATTTGTGATTTTTTTATCCCGAGATTCCTGGTGGGAATTTTTCCAGGGGCGGTTTGTTGTTGTTCGGGTGAATAAAAATTAACTTATTTTGACACATTTTCATTCAAACGATAGCTTACATCTTTTTTAAATGCTGTGGTTGCTTGTGTCTTTTATCTGTGCAAGAACGGAGAAAGAATACAATTTCCTGCGGCTGAGCGGCCTGTCGTAAGACGCCACAAAACAATCCACAGCCAGATGGTTGGGTATTTGCCTATCTGGGTGGCTACCACCCCTGGTCTAGAGTATGCCGCCATAACAACCTTGAGTTGTGTTCCGGCATTAGTGACCAGGTTCCAGTCTCCCTTAAGAGAGCAACAGCGCATTAGTAGCACCTTTGGTGTTGCAAATGTCCATAGGCGATGGTAACCGCTTTCCATCAAGTGGGCCGTCTGCCTGTCAGCTGAACTCCTGCAATAAAAAAAAAGTTCTTTTATAAAATTATATAGTAAAATGCAGACTCATCAGTATTCCAGTAAAATTAACGTGGGCTGTCTATCTATATATTCTTGGAGACATTTACAAAGACAGACTGAAGACGTAAGAAAGAGGTAAAGAAGTAAAACGTTTTTGTCAAAATGCCTACGGAATCCTAAAAAGGTAATAAAGCCGATCAATTGTCCAATGTTCTCATTGTCCAATCGGCTCTATTGAAAGTTAACGAACCATTATCCAACTCTGAGCGTGGCAGTGAAGTTTCTCATAAAAAACCGTCCGGATCATCTATTTAACATAAAGGAAGAAATTAAATAATAAAAATGCTAAAAGACGGTCTTCCAGAAGGTAAAGTTAGACGGTGAAGTAGCAAACTGTTCTGCAAAACTAATTACCAAAGAAGTAGTTCCGACCCAACTAAAGAAGCAAGAATGATGATTTCACATTGGATATGGTATTTTAATTTCAAAACATTTTATCAAACTAAATAATTTATTGGTTTAGTCTACGTCCGCTGGCGCAAAGGTTGTTATGGCAGCATACCCTAAGCCAAGGGTGGTAACCATCTAGATGGGCAAATACCCTACCACCGGGCTGTGGCTGGTTTTGTCGCCTCTTACGACAGGTCGCTCGGCCGCAGGAAATTGTATTCTTTCTCCTTTCTTGCACGGATAGATTAAACGGTGGTTGCAGTGTACTACCAAATTTGTTTTTATTGCTAACTTCGCAACACGAGGCCCATTAGACTAACTAACTGGTCATCCTTGGAGCGCGTAGTTTACATACATACAGGCACGAACAACAGAGCGCCATTTAGGCTCATTCTTACACACCTCACAGCGCGTAGTTTAGATTCTAGCATTAAATCGATCAGCAGTTAATAATCTTAGAAATATTATTTTGATTGTAATATTATATCCAAATACTTACAATGCTTGACAAATCAGGTTCAGAAGCATTATTTTTCTATTGCGTATAGTAATTCCTAATCTGTCATATAATTATACATACATACATACATACATAACTTCACGCCAGTTCCCTTGCGGGGTAGGCACGAACAACAGAGTGCCATTTAGGCTTATTCTTACACACCTCACTTGCCTCTTTGACATTCATAACTCTTGTCATGCACACTCGTCTGTTCTTAAGGCTCCTGACATCACCTTCTGCTAGTACACGATCAATTTGATCATGGAAGGTGTGTCGTGGCCTTCCACGACTTCTGCATCCATCCACTTTTGCATTGTATATCTGTTTAGTCATTCTTTCATCATGCATTCTTTCCACATGCCCGAACCACCGGAGCATTCCTTTCCTTACCTTCACCCCGACACTCTCTTTCAGACCAACTCTCTTTCTTACTTCGGTATTACGAACGCGGTCCGCGAGCGTCACTCCGCAGATTTTGCGCAGTGCTCGCATCTCGACCGCGTTTACTCTACTTTCATGCTCTCTCTTCCATACCCAACTCTCGCATCCATACGTGAGCGTAGGTACCAGCACCGCGTTGTGTATGGCGAGCTGGGCCTTCTGGCTGAGGTTCTTAGCGCCTAGAAGTTTACCTAACGCTCCATTCACACTATTCCCCAAATTCACATAATTATATTTGACCAAAAGGCTGGTTTGCACCTAGGGCAGCGCATAAGCGTTGCCATCCAACGAGGAAACGCGGCCAGCATTTTGGACATGCTCCCCGCCGACAGCGTATTGATGTAAAATTTTTACTTGTAGATTTATCTTATTTTGTAAATATAGTTTTATTTATAGTGTAGTTTAATTTGTAATCAGGTTTATTTATAATAAAAAAAATCATAAGTCATATTACCACATCCAATTGATAAGTATAGATGATTTCGTACATGCACCTTGAAACTAAGACGGTAGAGCAAGAAATTCGAGTGGCAACAAATTCATTCATTGACACACAGAACTGAGTTCTGGGGAGTTCTAGCCTAAAGTTTCATCATAATTTATCCTTTGTCGGGTCAAATTACTATATTTTGTTGGCGGAAATGTATTTCGAACCTATATACACTATTTCAATATTCTACGACCTCTCTATGTTTCTATTAAGTGAGATCTCTGACAATCGCGTACATGTCAGAGATTTTTCTCTTCTTGACTTTTAAAGTGAAACTTCTATATAGACGGGGTCTTTCTTTTTTTTTTGTCACGAAAAAGCGTTACGGCCGAGTGGAGGAGCGGCATATATTTAAACTAGATGTTTTGAGAGGTGGCATAATTTTAGAGTAGACTATGGAAGCGGTTTTTGGTTTCGGATCGAATTCAGTTTTCTTGTTTGATAAAATAAAATATATTTAAATAATGCATTCATTAAAATGTATCTAACCTAAACAAATCGTAATTTGCAGTAAACCTGCGAAAAATCGAAATGTGTGCTGGGACACATAGTAGAAGTGACAGTTCAACGGGCAAGTGGAAAACAAACCACAATGGACAAGTGGCAAAACGAATCGCAACAAAATTTTAACTTGAAGTTTTACGGGCAGATTGTTAATGTATTTGTCCAATTTGTAAACTTGTCCGTAAAATTTCAAGTTAAAATTTTGTTGCGATTCGTTTTTTTTTTTTCTTATTTTCACCACATTCATCTTATAACTATTTTGTACTACTTTAAATTTGGTTAAAATATGCTTGGTAAGTAATATTTCAGTCTTGGTAGCGTAATGGCTAGCGTACGCGTCCCAAACTCAAAGGGCGCGGGTTCGATCATGGCCGGAACGCATGCACCACTTAGGCAGTTTTCTGACCTAATGTGCATATTGTTACAATTACCACGTACTAACAACGGTGAAGGAAAACATCGTGATGCAACCTGCACATCGAGATAACCGATGTGTCAAATCTGCCTAGCCTCCTTGGACAAGAGTGGCGGGTATACTGTCTGTTCCCCTACAGTGGAAGGCCCGAGCCCAGCAGTGGGGCAATTATGAGCTGTTATTATTATTTAATATTTATTACATTGCTATGATACTTCTATTACTTTGCACTTCTAATCCACATTTAATTTCTATCTTATATTAAGCCTGATTTACAATTGCATTAGTTATGCTCAACAACATACAACAACAAAAAACAAAGACAAAATAAATCTTAGACGGAGCCTACATGAACTAAATAAAGCACCAAGTGAAGTGAAGCATTTTCTTTTAACTTGCGTGCATAAACTTATGCAGTGCACATGTGGTTTGCGTCTGTGTGGTTATTAGTAATGTATCTACTGGAAACCGTATCCCCTTTACCACTACTAATTTAGATTAATTTAATTCGATTTAATTCCGAGTTCTCGTAGTGCACTGTGGCGCGGCATCCTATTCTAAGCTCGGCATCCTTTAGCCGGCTTCACTTTGAGAGCGTAGACTCCGTCTTACTATTAATGATCTAAGTAGCTGTCTTGCGTAACCGGCGAGTTAAACCGTTATCATCGTTATCAAATACAAGTAATAAGTTGTCAAATAAGTAGATATCTGTCCAAACGGCAATAAGGAGTCAAGTAATCTCCTTACTCAATGTAAATGTAAAACAAACTTTAGCAAAACACGCTGAAATAAGTTTTAAACAGAAAATAATTCATATGTCAAATACTACTCAACTGATCTTGTTTTAACCAATTTTTCCTAAAATTATTTTACTGAAATAGGCGTATTGTGTCTTAATAATAGATATATACATAACTTCACGCCAGTTCCCTTACGGGGTAGGCACGAACAACAGAGCGCCATTTAGGCTTATTCTTACACACCTCACTTACTTCTTTGACATTCATAACTCTTGTCATGCACGCTCGTCTGTTCTTAAGGCTCCTGACAGTCTTGTCTGTCTTAATAGTGCTTCCTATTAAGACACAATACGCCTATTTCAGTTCTGGCTCCAACACCTTTGGCTTTGTAGATAGTTGCCATCAACAACAACAACAATTTTCAACATGCGTAAACGTCACACTAACAGTGACAGATAAAATGTCACTTTACTAACTTATTATGCCACTTCATTACATACGTTCTATGGAGGGTAGAGGTAAGGAGAATCATCTCAAATGGGAAAATAGTTGAAGAAGTGTCCAGTGCTAAGCTGTAAATAACAGTTCAAAAACCGTCCACAATGGCGCTGATGTAGACAAAGGGTATGGTATGAATGTAGCTGTTGGAATCGAAGTATGCCGAGTTAAAAAAAATTATATCTTTGGCGTCTAGAGTAGTTGGTGACAGTACACTGTTATAAAACGTCAACTATTTACGTAGTACAAAGTAATTTACTAAATATAACCTCAAAGAATTGTTATGTGAAAACGTGAATAGTGATTTTATTTCATGAATTTTGAATAATACGCTTAGTGATTTTGTAATATTTAATTTTATATAACTAAAACACTATAATACTACTCTAATAACTTTTGGCACTTTGTTTAAAATTCACCCTGATGTTAAAGTGGCGCCATCCTAATTTAATGCATTTCGATAGACACTTCTTCATATACGAATAACTAGGAATAACCTATCATTTTGGATATTCCCCTTCCTGCGTCTACAAGCACTACCATTAAGTTTTTTTTTAATAAATTTTCACCACACATACATAGGCAAATTAATATGCTCTTATATCTACATATTACATAACTATAGATAAGCGACCAAAATTCAATTAAACCAAAAATGGAACGCGGGATAACTTTCGAACATTCCCACCACTTTATCCAGAGACAATGTCGGTTATCACAAAAGGTATCTGGGCTCGTACAATATTTCGGGGGCTGGTGCCTGGTCGGATCGTTCAGTTCCGAAGTTCGGACTGATAAAATTAAAGCGGAGTCAAAGGGGAACTTTTGTAGATAGATGCCGAGTTGATATCGCTCGGAAAGTACTCGTAGCGCGGCCCTATTTCGGAACGGCTGGTAATACGACGTGTGAGAGATTCCGAAAACTCGACTGCTAGTTTTTACTTAGTTTTTAGTCAAAGTAATTTATTTGTTTGAAACGTGGACATTTTTGTAGATGTTATGCTAAGTGCTAAAAGTTACATGCTTCGCCTTTGACAGGCATTCATTTTTTTTTGTTTACAAGCCGTTTGCAGTTCTTATAACTACATATTTTTTTATTGCTGAAGCACAGTACACAGGCTAACGACCCAACTGCGACGGAAAGTGGTTACCGTCGCCTATGGACATTAGCAACACCAGAGGTCCTGCCAATGTGCTTCCGGCTTTGAAGGAGAAACTGGATCCTGGCCTTTGATGCCGGAACACAACTCAAAATTATAATGGCGGCATATTCTAGACCAGGGGTGGTTGCAAGCCAGTCGAGCAAAAGCCTTACCACCTGGCCGACTCATATACATATTATGATTATATTATTGACTAGTAAAGTTAAAAAAAATCCTCGATTTTGAAATATTCTTCATTGGTGCTCCGCTTCTATTGGTCTTAGCGTGATGATATATAGCCTATCGCCTTCCTCGATAAATGGGCTATCTAACATTGAAGGAATTTTTCAAATCAGACCAGTAGTTCCTGAGATTAGCGCGTTCATGCAAACAAACTCTTCAGCATTATATATTAGTATAAGATTATGTTATTGATTATGATGCTATGATAATTAAAATAAAAAAATGATATTCTATTTATTATGTTTCTTTCAGTAATATATTATTCATTAAAGAATTAAATTAAGGTAATGTTATTAACAATTTTATGTTATTTAGTGAATTTATTATGATATTACGTTCTTATTATCCGTCCTTTAAACTACTTTTTAACGTTTTTAAGCGCAGTAATTTATTTGATTTTTGTTATTCCGACGTTTCGGCCACTTTTCAGTGGTCGTGATCACGGAAGACAAAGATGTCAAGTGTCAACGAGTATTCTTAAAGTTTTATTTAGCCTACCGCCAACTTGTTCATTTTAATTTTAGTTTTAATTTAGTTTATGGTTGGTCTCTACTCTATGAGAGCTTAATCTAATTTACCACTGTTTCGCAACATGTTGTGGCTTGAAGAGAAAAAGTGGCGCACGAATTATTTGTAGGTACTAGGAGCGAAAGAGTATTTAGTGAATGGGTTCAGCAGATAAGCAGCTGTCCCACCAAATGGAAAGCGGTTCCCATCGCCTATAGACATTTGCAACACCGAAGGTGTTACAAATGCGCTGCTGCTCTCTAAAAGAAGACTGGAACCAGGTCAATAATGCCGGAACACATTTCAAGGTGGTTATGGCGCCATACTTTAGTTAGCAAAGTTATCCCTATATTTAAAACTGGAAACAAAAACGACCCTCCAACTTTAGGCCCATTTCTATTTTACCAACCTTAAGCAAGGTCTTTGAAAACATAATTTTAAGTCAACTGCTTCTCACATTTTAATATTAATAAATTATTTCATGCTAAAGACTTCGGGTGCACCAAAGGTCGATCCACTACCGAGGCAGGTGTTGAGCTCCTAAAACACATTTATGATGCTTGGGAAGGGTCACAGAATGCCATTGGCGTATCCTGTGACCTGTCCAAGGCCTTCGATTGCGTTGAACACGTTCCCCTCCTAAAAAGCTCAATTATTACGGTATTCATGGCGATTTTCTCAACCTATTATCGTCTTACTTAAATAACAGATCCCAAAGCGTTGAAATTAATAATGTCAAATCTTGTATGACTGGCATATCTATGGGAATGCTCCAGGGCTCTATTCTAGGTCCCTTCTTGTTTTTGATATATATTAATGATTTGCCATATTTTATTAATAAATATATGTGAGATAGTGTTGTTTGCTGATGACACGTCACTTATATTTAAAGTTGACAGAAATAAAAAGAACTTTGACGACGTAAACAACGCCTTATCCCAAATATCTAAATGGTCTACTGTAAATAACTTATTACTCAATCCTAATAAAACTAAATGTGTTAAGTTTGTTATGCCCAATGTAAAAGAATACGATATTAATATCTCTCTTAACGACACTAGAGTTAACTTAGTATAGTTTTGATGATTGGATCCCAAACAGGTGGTACTTGCCAACCATCTTCTCTATTGAGTACCATCTGTTTGGGATCCAATCATCAAAACTATTAAGACCCAAACCCAGCAAAAACCAGCTGCCAGACCTCAAGACACTGTGAGCTCTTTCTGCGTACAACGGAACACAAACCAACTTGACTGATAATTACTTTTATTTTTCCTTCCACCCATTTTAATATTATATAAAATTATTAGAGCTAGGCATGTTTGCTGAAGAGTTTCTTTCGCCGCTTCTTCTCTTCAAGCCATAACATGTTGCGAAGCGGTAGTAAATTAGATTAAGCTCCCATAGAGTAAATAATAACCATAAACAAAATTAAAATTAAATAATTAAAATTAATAAGTTGGCGGTAGGGTAAATAAAACTTTAACAATACTCGTTGATACGACAATTCCGTGATCACGGCCACTGAAAAGTGGCCGAAACATCGGAAAAACCAAAATCAAATAAAATTACCGCGCTTAAAACCGTTAAAACGTAGTTTTATTATATATACGAATTTATTAATATAAAAATTATATTCTCTCGTTGATAAAGCTCAATTCCTCCCAAAAGACCGGATGGTTTATTAATGATCTACCTAAATGGCGTTCGCTATCTCGCTTATGTATTACCACATCTTTCAAGATATAATTCGTAGAATTTACATAAGAAAAATGCATATTACAAAAAAAAAAATTACGAGTGTTTCACATAAAAATTTTGATTCAGACAAGATTTTATACATAAAAATGTTTTTATCACAAGAATTATTTATAGTTATATATAGAAATGTATACGAAATCATAACGATTTTTTTGTGAAACATTCGTAATTTTGCTTCGGTAAGTTTTGTGTAATAATAATAATAAAAACTATTGAATTTGAATACTCTAAACCAGGGCCGGTAGCCATCCAGCCATCCATTGCATTTTTTTAAATTAAATATGTATTTTATTTTTGATGTATTTTTATAAAAGAATAGTGTTATTTATTTTTTTATAAAAATATGTCTACTCTTTATATATTTTTCAAAAAATTTAAATTTTTTGAAAATAAATGGATATAAGAAATAATAATAATAAACTTTGACCCCAGGCCCCGTTGGCAGAGAGCTGGAAGATTTTATATTGTTTTATTAAATATGTATTTTATAATTGATGTATTTTTATAAAAGAATAATAATCTCTTCTATTTTTTTCATAAAAAAATGTCTTTATATATTTTTAAAGTATGTAAATTTTTTGTAAAATATTCAAATACAGTATAATAATAATAATAAACTTTATTTTCAGTAAAAAACAGCTGGGTAACATAACAAAAATTTTGATGTAGTACAGCATAAATATTGTTACAATTTGGGTCACCTGCATACCTGTAGACAAAGCACATTTATAACCTGCCGACGTTTGAGCTAATAACATTGAAACTATGTATCACTGCCTTCTTTTGTTTACTTTGTGTTTAAAATTTGTAATTAGAAAAACAGTTCATTGTGTATCGTAATCTTTTATGGCAGTCATTAGACAGGTGTGTCGAACTGATTCTAAGAAATTCGATCTACGCGGGCGGGCAGCCCTATTGTATCGGTGCAGTATAAAGCAATGGCCCAATGGAGAGATCGGCAGTCGAGCGAAAACCTCGGTCAAGGCAAGACTTGTGTACATTCGATAATCTATTTAGTGACGGACTTTGCGCATGTTATTGAATCACGCATTACGCTTGGACTGATTATGTTCAGTTATATTTGTACCTGTGTTATACGTATTTGTATAGTTCTAATAAATTCTATAGTAATTCCAACGGCATTTTAATTCGAGTCCTGCAGCTCGTAACTGTCTAAGACCGAAACTAAGAATAGTCTTGTATCTTCGGCATCAGCACCTTCCCGTAATACGGATTTGTCGCAAGTAACTTCTATGAATTTATATCTTCAAAAATGTAGTAATGCGTGAGCGAGACAGCGAACTCCATTTAGGTAGGCCATTAACAAGACCTTGTAAGAGCAAACAATGAATCATAGATAAGATTGATCTGCTTTGTGTGGTGTCCACGTTTTGCGGCATTTGTTCACAAGACAAAACAGAGCTAAGATAATATTCAAATATTTCAAAGTTGCTTGAGATTAATCGCGAAATTGTTTGAGCGAACAGATAAGTATTTGGTTTATGACAAGAAAAGAATAAGTAACGATAAGGTAAATGATTTATAATGAATACAAGAAAAATAATTGCTTTTTGATTGCCTGTTAAACACTGAAACTTAAGAGTTCTCATGGTTATGTACCTCACATTATCCGAGTCCCTGGCACTATTACTTGATGACGAGTTAGCGGGCCTCGAATTAAAATGCCGTTAGAATTATTATAGAGTTTATTAAAACTATACAAACACGTATAACACAGGTGCAAATATAACCGACACAACAAATCCAAACATAATGTAGAAGGTCGTAATTCAATAAAACGCGCAAAGTCCGTCACGATTAGATTCCCGAATGAACACACGTCACGCCTTGATCGTGGTTCTCGCTCAACTGCCACCTTTCTCCATCAGGCCGTCGTTTTATACTTCACAGATGCAAAGTGTGCCCGCCCGGCAACGTGACCGAATTTCCTATAATCGGCTTGTACTTTATAATCCGTAACACCTGGCTAATGAGGCAGCTTGCAAGCAGTCGTCTACGAGTACCATAGAATAATAGACTGTTCTTCACAATACTAGAAACATGCCAATAAATAAGTAAACAAAAGAAGACGATCATAAAAGGATTACAAGTAGTTCAAATGCCGATAGGTAATAAAATGTGCTTTTAGAGATTGTACGTAGAATTTGTCTTTGTTGAAGCCTAAGTTGTAATAATATGCTCAATTTTGTGTCGAGGTTGAGTTTTCATGCATATTCAAATCTCAAATAAATCTTTGGGTTAATTATTTATTTGTTTTTTATATATTTGTTTTTATTTCCTCCCTAACTCCCCTCGCTGCCTTATTTTTTTATTGTTTTTCAAGTCTTTTACAAAAGGTCCTTACTTTCTAATACAATCTTGTTTTTTTATTACTTGTACATAGTTTCTTTCGTTTTTCTCTTTCTTTTTTTATATTAGGTACAACCTCATTTTTTGCATCACCTCCTTTAAAGGCATTTTTTGTTTTCAGTTAAACTATTATAATTAACCATTTTTTTAATTGTTTATTATGATGGTTTATTTTTGGTGGGTATTGTTTTGCGCTGCCCACAAAAACTTCTTCGTTTGGCGTCAGTCTAAGACTACAATTTGGATTAAAACTTCTGTTACACAAATACGGCTTTTCTCTAGTGTTTAATATAGTTCCAGATTCTTATAAAGGCTGAATATTCAACACTGGCTATGCATAAAACATGAAAAACCACATTTAAAAATAAAGATCTACATCTTGTCTTGTGATTACAATTTTTTTTTTTTTATTGTAAATAGGTTTGCGTTTGACCACGATCACGTCCAGTGCCGGACGATGATGCGGTCGAAGATGGAGCACGCTTCCCTAGATAGTACCTATTCACACGAGACTTGAAGATTCCCGGATTGTACTTTTCTGGAAACACGGACTCTGGTAGTGCATTTCACAATTCTGCCGTACGCAGAAGGAAAGTGGAGGCGAAACGTTTAGTACGCACGTTTTTCTGCTCTTAATATAACTTAGAGTTCATAGCGTAATACGCCCGCCGAAAATTGCCCGCATGATTCGAAACTCTAGTAATTAATCTATGAACTTACAACATGGCGTATAAAGCTTAGACATTGGCTTTTTGATCAGAATTTTAGACGTAATACTTCGCTAACAACTATGTCTATTATCTATATGCCTATATATATATTATTGCAGGAGATCAGCAGACAGGCAGACGGCTCACTTGATGGAAAGCGGTTACCATCGCCTATGGACATTTGCAACAGCAAAATGGCTACAAATGCAGTGCTGCTTGCTTTCTCTTAAGGGAAACTGCACCTGGTCACTAATGCCGGAACACAACTCATGGTTGTTATGGCGACATACTTTAGACCAGGGGTGGTAGCTATCGAGTCGGGCAAATGCCCTACCACCTGGCTGTGGGTTGCTAAGTCGCCTCTTACAACAGGTCGCCCGGCCGCAGGAAATTGTATTCTATCTCCGTTCCTGCACGGTTAAAAGACGCATATATGGACACAGAGTCGCTACTTGTCGGTATTTTATAGGATACACTTCGGTGATTGTGCCGCGGAATGGCACGCATTCCTGCCTCATCATTTTACCATCATCAAATAGACGTACGAGCTCACGCCACCGATATATGGTGGAAATACCAACCAATCGGACGAAGCGCTGTGCTTCCACATTTATAATAGGTACAGCTGAGGAGTGCAACTCTTTACCGTCGTCTGTTTTTCCTGTGACACAATTAACGTGTCTTCAAGTCTCGCCTGGTTAGGTATCTTTTAGGTAAGCGTGATGTCTTATACTTTTTTTAATTAACGGGACTAAAATGACAGCTGCGATCGACTTGTTTTATGAGCTGAGTGCGCAATAAGCTAAGTGCAATTGCGGCGTACAAATTTTCAAATTTAGTTTTTATTTTTAAGATACATGTCAGCAGTGTAAGTACGTCGCTATTTCTTCAAATATTTTTTTTTATTTCTTTCTTTTCTTATATTGCAAGCCTGGAGCAGCTCACCACTGTGAGTAGAATTCTACAAAATTTGTATAGAAATTCGGTAGGGTTCGACTTACAGTAGTGAGTTGTTGATTCAACTCACACAACTCACTTATGAATCAAAAGAACTATCGACCCTTTTTGATTCATAAGTGAGTTGTATGAGTTGAATCAACAACTCACCAATGTAAGTTAAATCCTACCGAATTCCTATAGAAATTCTACAGAATTCTATTCACAGTGGTGAGTTGCTCCAAGCTTGCAACATAAAACAGGTCGATTGCAGCTGTCATCTTAGTCCAGGTAATTAAAAATCAGAGTTCACTATTCATTTTCATCCGTGCAGGAACGGAGAAAGAATACAATTTCCTGCGGCCGGGCGGCCTGTCGTAAGAGGCGACAAAACAACCCACAGCCAGGTGGTAGGGTATTTTCTCGACTGGATGGCGACCACCCCTGGTCTAGAGTATGCCGCCATAACAACCTTGTGTTGTGTTCCGGCATTAGTGACCAGGTTCCAGTCTCCCTTAAGAGAGCAGCAGCGCATTTGTAGCACCTTTGGTGTTGAACTTCTGCAATTAAAAATAAAAAAGAATAAAAAAATTCAAGTTTGTACTAAAGACTTCACAATACTATTTCAGCAAATAAACCAATATCTTTATTTTAAATCTAATTAACTCATTGAACTGCATGGCAATACGTAGTGACCTTTTGAGAATGAAATAATATGGTTTTGAATACGAACCTTTTGATCGTGATAGGTCTACGTGTCACGGATGCACAGACGCAAGAAATTATTTTGGATCTAATTAAAACTAATTTCCGCCTGTAACTTCGTGTATTTTTATATTATAATGACATGGAAGAAGACTATATTTTTTTATTTCAAACTAGCTGTCTGTATATTTAATGGAAATAAAAAAACCGTAAAGGATACACACGGCGCTATATAACGGAGTATGCGGTAAATAGGTACTTAGGTAAGAGTACCTATTTTACCGCACATTTCATTGTATGGTGCGTAATTTTTAACTTTCGAACAATATACAGGCTTCGTAAATGTATTATTTGAGTGTTGAATTTTTTTTTATTGCAGGAGATCAGCAGACAGGCAGACGGCCCACTTGATGGAAAGCGGTTACCATCGCCTATGGACATTTGCAACAGCAAAGTTGCTACAAATGCGCTGCTGCTCTCTTAAGGGAGACTGGAACCTGGTCGCTAATGCCAGAACACAACTCAAGGTTGTTATGGCGACATACTTTAGACCAGGTGTGGTAGCCATCCAGTCGGGCAAATGCCCTACCACCTGGCTGTGAGTTGTTAAGTCGGCTCTTAGAACAGGCCGCCCGGCCGCAGGAAATTGTATTCTTTCTCCGTTCCTGCACGGATAATGTAATAATAATAAAATGTATAACTTCAAAACTTTATAACAAGGAAAACACCTAATTTTATTTGATTTTTAATTTGAATCGTGAACTCTCTCATCACGAAAACTTTTCATTTGAAAAAGTTGAAAATATTTCCAATTTCTGTGTGAGCAGTGTTTAAACTATTTTTTTTATTATTTTTTTTATATATATCTCTACGGACTCAAGTTCCATACCCTTTTTTAATACTTAATTTTTATGAAAAATTTGAGACTCCGTACACGCTTATTGTTTATTTTTGTTAGTGTATGTGACATTATTTATGTAGTAATTTTTCTGTTTTGGTGTACCTTAAGAATAACTTATTATATTAATTTATTCTAATTTTAATACTAAACTTATACTAATGTAGAGTGTATCTGTTACACTGGTGTTGTGAGGGAGTGCATTTGCAGTGTTGGCCTTATATCTATACTTATATATAGTCGTATCTAGTGCCATGTGTGTTGTTTTTTTTCTTTTCTGTGCCTGTGTTTAAACTATTAAAAAATAATTTAAAGTTTAAATGGAAATAAAACTAATTACGGAACTGCTGTTTTAATTTAATAATTTCTTGATGTCAAATTGCAAAATATGTGATGTCAGACTAAGGAGGGAGGAGTCGCACGAATGTGACTAACTGTGACAAGGATAAAAGGGTAAAAAAATCATGATGATAATGATGACCGGTCGAGTACTTAACGCGTGTAAGCGTAACATACAAATTCCCCCCGCGGGGGGCCTTTAGCTTGCTTGGAGAGCAAAGGACCTTCTACCCCCGCACAACGAAGTGGGGTATGTTCTCCCAGGGCACACTCCAGGCACTTTATTGCGCTGGATCGACTGGGCGTAACTATGTTCTAAATCTCAACCTTTCCAACACAAACAAAAGCGCAGGGTCGACAGGGAGGACTCGCTCGTGCAGCAACGCTCGGAGTCTTCCACACTATTCTGTGACGTCGATCGCGGACGGAGCACTGCCAAGAGCATACTATTGCTGCAGTATTATCGTCCCCAACCGACGCGTGTCGTTCCCCTAGCAACGGCCCAGTTTGTGCGTAAATCGGTTAAGCATTTTCCCTCGCCTCAAAAAAAAAAAAAAAATACATAAATTCCCAGTGTGGACGTAACTACGTTCTAAGTCTCACGCTCTTCCTGCCATAAGCGCGGGGCACATGGGAGGAGGGTGGTTTTAGTGGAGTATTGAGTATTCGAGTCTCCACACAAGCCGATCGATTAGTGTTTGGATTGCCCCCTTGGGAATACCTCCATAATCGACTATGGTTTATTCAATAGCAAAGGACCCGGTACTATGCGAAATGCATTTCCCCCGCCTTAAAAAAAAAACCATACAAATTCAAAATTATAATATTAAAATTTGGCACACGCTTAATTCATCCACTTTCATTTAAGCTGTCCATTAACCCGCACATCAGTTTATTTTTAACATTCTCCTTTAAAATTTAAGACATTCGCCCCTTTTCTAATGAAAGCAATTAAGCTGAGTCTGGTCTAGACTGCATACAGCCAGTCAGCACATTCGCTGCTAATTGCCACTGCGACTGCAATCCACTTGCCCACCTCACAGTCATAACAATTGTGACATTGTATAAAATGCATTTTTAGACAGAAAACCATCTGCATGTTAACACGTGAAGCAAGAATGGAATAGTTGATTGTTAACCTATGTTCATAAATGTAGTATCAATACAATGAAGAAACAATAGTTTACCAAATGTGTGATAAGAGCGTACAATAACAACTGCTACACATGTTATTTTGTAGATATGTATTTTTGTATGGTATGTATATATGTCTATTTAATATATATATTTTCTGTATATAATAAATACATAAATTATATATATATATATATATATATATATAATATAATATATATATATATATATATACATAATTTATGTATTTATTATAAATTATTTGTATGTGCTGTATTTATTAGTAATTCCTAATCTGTTATATAATATATAGAAAACAGTTTATACATTAGTTTACATATAATCGAATACAATGCAAGAAAACTTAACTTATTTGTATTGTATTCTACTCATAGTTCCTCAAGACTATAAGTAGAATACTGAGCCTAGATCACCGTCTTCTATGGGTAAGATGCCCAGAAGGCTGGCTACGTTTCCTCGCTGGATCGCCATACTGATCCGTTGACCGAGGTAAGCACCAGCCCTCTGATCACCCGAAGAGTCAATAAGTCGTTTCGAGAAATTTCGGTAGAGGCTCATGGCCTCAGGACCCCACGGTCCAAGCGTCTCGACACCAAACGGCACAAACATATAACTCTCACTGAGGGTTGCATGTTTGCGCCGCTTGAATGATTCGGCTGTTTCCGCCTCTGAACCGGCTGATCTAGATGTGTTTGTTTGTTATACATATTTGTGTCTATATTGTCATATGTATATATATGCGCGTGTATACGTATGTGTATATACATTTGTTTATATAGTTATATTGTTTTTATACTTATATGCACTGTGTATACTTATCATCATTATTGATAAAATTGCACTACCGTCAATTTTAAAAATCTATTAATCCCTGCCAAGGGTTGCCTGGAAGAGATCGCTTTTTAGCGATAAGGCCGCCCGTTGTATTTTACTACTTCTATTTGTCTATGCTTTATGTACAATAAAGAGTTACCTTAACTTACCTAATAACCTGTATATAGCGTTTATGTATTTATTGAAGTGAAACTTCTATATAGATGAGGTCTTAGGATTTTTCTGTCACGAAAAAGCGTTACGGCCGCGTAGAAGAGCGACATAAATTTAGACTAGATTTGGTGAGAGGCGGCATCATTTTAGAGTTTACTATGAATGCGTTTTTTGGTTCCGGATCAAATTCAGTTTTTTTGTTTGATAAAAGAAAATATGTTTAAATAAAAAATGCAATAATTAAAATGTACCTAACCTAACCAAATAATAATTTGCAATAAACCGGCGAAAAATCGAAATATGTGCTGGGACACATAGTAGAAGTGAAACTTCAACGGACAAGTGGAAAAACGAATAGCAACAAAGTTTTAACTTGAAGTTTTACGGGCAGATTGTTAATGTACTTGTCCAATTTGAAAATCTGCCCCTAAAACTTCAAGTTAAAATTTTGTTGCGATTCGTTTTTCCACTTGTCCGTTGTTATTAAAAAAGTAAGTAGGTATATGTTACGAATACCGCCATCGCCAGTATCATCTCAATTCATTCCTGGGTGCTCTGGAAGAGATCGCTTTTTAACGATTTAACCGCCATTTGTGCAGAATTAGATATAGTTTTAGTCTAAGTCCATTTTTGTATTGGTGTCCGATAAAATATTATTTATTACTAGCTGCCCCGCAAACTTCGTACCGCCTCAGAATGAATAAATAAAAAAGCTGAATGATAATTGCAGAATGTTTCAACTTTAGTAAAAAATGTGGTCAAAACTTAACCGGAACGAACATCAAACGTTTGACATTCAAAACCAAAAATATGAAAAAAATTCACTTATAAATTTAATTTGATTTCTGAACGACTTTTAAATTTACTTGATTTCTAAACGACGGGACGGACATCAAATGATTGAGAGGTAGGAATAGTCTCTAAGGGAAAGAGAAATTGTTGTTTTTATTATATTCCAAGCATTTTTTTCATATTTACTCACCTTTTAAACCTTCCCTGGACTTCCACAAATAATTCAAAACCAAAATTAGCCAAATTAGTCCAGCCGTTCTCGAGTTATAGCGAGACTAACGCACAGCAATTGATTTATATATCTTAATATATGTAAATTACGTGTCACGTTGTTTTTCCACGATGGACTCCTAAACTACTTGACCGATTTTAATCAAATTTGCACACCGTGTGCAGTTTGATCCAACTTGAAAGATAGGATAGCTTATAACCGTTGGAACCGGTAGGTGGCACTGAGATCGGGTTCTAAATTTTACTTCTTCAGGACAGAACAACGTCTGCCGGGACAGCTAGTATATATATATATATATATATAGATGACCATCAAAAATTATTAACGCACTTCTTTGTTACACGATATCTTCGTCAATTGTGCGAGCGATTTTGAAATTGTTAGCTCCCGAGGTGATCACATGCTCACCAATCAGGATGTGGTGAGTGGATGCCAGGGAAATGGTTACTAGTAAAATAACTATGCAAATACTAAACCTATCAAATGTGTATGAAAGCCAATGTTATAGGAATAAATTGTAGTACGTATATCGAATTTTTAATGCATTTCCATACAGAATGAACCAATTCTATTCAAACGGAATATTTTTTTAAATCGATACCAAAAAGTTCGAGCTTAGCCGATACTGTGTGTAGTTTTTCATCAAAGTTTGAAACGCTGTATGAAATACCATCAAACGAAGTTTCGCTTTGTGATATCACGGTATATGTTCCTATCCGTGCAGGAATGGAGAAAGAATACAATTTCGTGCGGCCAGATGGCCTGTCGTAAAAGGCGACAAAATAACCCACAGCCAGGTGCTAAGCTTTACCCGTCTGGATGGCTACCAATCCTGGTCTGGAGTATGCCGCCATAACAACCTCTAGTTTTATTCCGGTATTAGTGGCCAGGTTTCAGTCTCCCTTTCAGGTTTTTTATCCGTGCAGGAACGGAGAAAGAATACAATTTCCTGCGGCCGGGCGGCCTGTCGTAAGAGGCGACTTAACAACCCACAGCCAGGTGGTAGGGCATTTGCCCGACTGGATGGCTACCACCCCTGGTCTAAAGTATGTCGCCATAACAACCTTGAGTTGTGTTCCGGCATTAGTGACCAGGTTCCAGTTTCCCTTAAGAGAGCAGCAGCGCATTTGCAGCAACTTGGTGTTGCAAATGTCCATAGGCGATGGTAACCGCTTTCCATCAAGTGGGCCGTCTGCCTGTCTGCTGATCTCCTGCAATAAAAAAAAAAAAAAAGGTGGGCCGTCTGCCTGTCTGCTGAACTCATGCAATAAAAAATAAAAATTCATACGTACATACAGAATATTATCACGCCTTATTTCTCATATGGGTGGACAGAAACAATGACTCTTTAAGTTCTGAACCCGTAATTGTATAAACGCCTAATCAGATACAAAATTGACGCCTTTGAAATGTGGTGTCGACGTCGTATGCTCAGAACTTCGTGGACAGCTTCATACTATAAAATCTCCAGATTGCAGATCAGGAGTATGCCGACAACGTATACTGAGAAGTACTTTGGCCACAGCCTGACAGAACCCAAAACATGGAGTCGCTTTGCGGTAGATCTCCAGATAGGTGGATTGACCAGGGGACAAATTTTGCTCCACCTCGTCAAAGTCACCAGACACTATCATCTCAATCGTAGTTTTGCTGATTTCGGTATTCTGGTAATTCCATTTTATCCGTGCAGGAACGGAGAAAGAATACAATTTCCTGCGGCCTGTCGTAAGAGGCGACAAAACAACCTACAGCCAGGTGGTAGGGAATTTGCCCGACTGGATGACTACCACCCCTTGTCTAAAGTATGTCGCCATAACAACCTTGAGTTGTGTTCCGGCATTAGTGATCAGGTTCCAGTCCCCTTTAAGAGAGCAGCAGCGCATTTGTAGCTTCGGTGTTGCAAATGTCCATAGGCGATGGTAACCGCTTTCAATCAAGTGGGCCGTCTGCCTGTCTGCTGAACTCCTGCAATAAAAAAATTTAAAAAAAATCCAATGATGTCTCAGTGGCACGATAAAATATCTCCGCCACAACAAGACTCGAATTCTTGGACAGTGTCTAATCTTATTTTATTAACGCACCATAAAATAAAGGAATGTGTCCAACTAAAATAGTATTATTGAATAAAAACAAATAAAATTAGAAAAAAGGGTCATGTTTTCGAGCAAGCAGCGTCGTAAACTCACTTCGCGATCGTAAAGTGGAGGCTCTCTAGCAAATGATTTTTGTCACAACACTACCCATCTTTTATATTTTATTTATGGCCTACAAAAGTTGGAATTAAATCTATACTAATATTATAAAGCTGCAGAGTTTGTTTGTTTGTTTAAACGCGCCAATCTCAGGAACCGCTGGTCCGATTTGAAAAATTCTTTCAGTGTTGAATAGTACATTTATCGAGAAAGGCTATAGGTTATAATATATTTTCAAAAAAATTAGGGATCCTTACAAAAAGTCCAATAATGTAACCCAAGGTGTAAAAAAATGACCCGAAAAAATCCTTACACGGCGTGCGCTGCGAAAAGTATTGATTATAGAACAAAACAATGTACTACCACTTTGCAGAACATATAATTGCCTACAAAAATATGTATATGTCTAACTATTGTAGTTATCTCACAATAAGTGTTTTCTTTTATTTTTATAAATAATTAAAATGCCGTCGCTTCAAAAACTCTTTATTTTGTACCTTGATATTAATCCTTATTAAAATAAATTACTCCATATTCAAGACGAATTCAATACCTTTCTAGAACTTTTTGAATTATTCAATTCGGTCGTTTCATTCAAAAGATATCGCGATATTTAAAATGTAAGTATTAGTGTTGTAGCCAAATATACTAATATTGTTTGATTGAACGCGCTAATCTCAGGAACTACTACTGGTCTGATTTGAAAAATTCTTTCAGTGTTGGATAGCCCATTTATCGAGAAAGGCTATAGGCTATATATCATCACGCTAAGACCAATAGGAGCGGAGCACCAATGAATAAAGTTTCAAAATCGGAGAGTTTTGAAAGCAAATTCTACGCGGACGACGTCGCGGGCACAGCTAGTATATTATATTTGCTGCTTAAACTGATATGCGTCTATTAAAATTTGATGGCCTCTGGTTGAGTGGGCTAAGCCTTTGCCGGTTTACCTCACTGCAACGTAGAAGCTCCGGGTTCGATTCCTGGTATGGTCAATTTCGGAAACGAATTTTCTCTGTTATTTACTATGGTCTAGGTGTCTGGGATCGGCCCCAGAGTAGTCCGTTGTATATTACCCATAACACAAGCGTAACTTGCTTAATTTGGGGATATACAGTGTGTGTATTTGTTTGCCGATTTACTTTTATTTTTTTAAATGACTACCAAGCCCATATAGCTCGTTGAATGGCATATATTGTCATTTAGGTGCCTTGAATTGCTGGGTTGTTTATTTAATGTACATTTTTCTTAAGCATATGTTTAACTGATCACCAGATATAGTAAAATATAACGACGAAAAATTCTTCTTAAGTTTTTACGACTTGTATACATAATAAAACTACGTTTTAACTGTTTTAAGCGCGGTAATTTATTTGATTTTGGTTATTCCGACGTTTCGGCCACTTTTCAGTGGCAGTGATCACGGAAGACAAAGATGTCAAGTTTCAACGAGTAGGCTAAATAAAACTTTAACAATACTCGTTGACACTTGACATCTTTGTCTTCCGCGATCACGGCCTCTGAAAAGTGGCCGAAACGTCGGAATAACCAAAAACAAATAAATTACCGCGCTTAAAACCGTTAAAACGTAGTTTTATTTATATACTTTATACTGCCAAAAATATCAAATAATCACCAAAATTAAAACCCCTATTTAACGTGGTTTATTTATTATTATTAACTAGTTGCGCCCCGTGATTTCACCCGCGTTTATAATATTTTGGATAATTCACACTATATCTTTATAAATTATAGCCTATGTGTTATACTGATGTGTAAGCAAAGTTTCATCAAAATCCATTCAGTAGTTTTTGCGTGAAAGAGTAACAAACATACATCCATGGATACAAACTTTCGCGTTTATAATATTAGTTATTAGTAGGATTTGTTGGTTAACTTTTGATGATAACTTACTGTTTTTGGTGTTTAAATACTACTTTGAAGTGTTGTCAAGATTTTTTGGTGCGTGTTACGTTTACATTCAGTCTTATTCATAGAAAGTTAGCGGAAGATTGAACGCTTCTTTATGGTTCTTAAAGAAGCGTTCAAACTTACTACCATTAGTATATTTCTTGGTAACAGTGCTTAGGGTCTCAAAGTATTTTTTGGTGGTAATTATGTTGTTGCGTGTATGACAAGAGTTATGAATGTCAAAGAAGCAAGTGAGGTGTGTAAGAATAAGCCTAAATGGCGCTCTGTTGTTCGTGCCTACCCCGCAAGGGAATTGGCGTGAAGTTATGTATGTATGTATGTATGTAATTATGTTATAATTCACTTTGACTAGAGTGTCTACTATGCATCAGGATAGCGATTTGTTGAAAACTTGGTGCGGTGAAAACTGCTTCTGTAGACGGATTTTTGCTTTCTAAGATGGCCGCCCTGTTACCATAAACATGACGCTCTATAATGTTCCTGCTGCAGCACGGATAATGTTAGTATTACTAAGTCACGCAGAAGTTGCCAAGAGTTTAATGCTTTATTTGAGAGGCGACATTGTTAATGACATTAACATATAACACATGTAAATACACTAATGTAGCTCATTAACGGCGTTATTTTTTAATGCTGTAAGTAAGCTACTTTTGTTTACAGTCACAAAATATTTGATGATTTAATCGTCCAGTAATACGCATTGAAGGAAAATGTTGCCAGATGTTGTTTTATTGTTGTTGCAATTTATCTAAAACTTAACATTTAGTAATATTAAACTGAAACAGTTTTGCTCACAGTTAATGGTAGTTCGGTTAAATTTAGACAGTTAAATTGTTCATCCATCTATTTTGTATAGTCATTTATCATAATTAAACTTGTTACATTGAACAGGAATTTATAGGCAACATAAACGGATAAAAGTGATCTTAATCTTCCAGGACATACAATGTAAGACAATAATTATGAAATAATAAACTCGCAGGGGGGCTTTGTGGCGAAGCCTTAGGTGAGTAGCGACACCTCGTACCTGACTCCGGGGGCCAAGGCCAGGCCCCCGCCTCCGTGCTTGCCTTAGCCAGCCGGCAAGGAGTGGAGATCGCTAGAGCTAAGGCTCAAGCTCCAGGGGTGGAAGTGATAAATGGCATCAAGTCAGAAGTAGCTTCGGTGAACCTGCAGCCCACCTCTCGACACCCCTTAGCCAGTCACACCCATATTGCCCCTGTCCTGTATGGCATTTTTTGGGGCCCATGCAGGGAGTGGCGAGTCATCGTCTGCCCATTTTTCCATGTTCCCTGAACATTGCGACGGGCAGACGCCATAGTCCCCATATTCCCAGACCCCTAGTACCACTAGCAGTCGATACTTTTTGTCCTCATTTCCCACAAAAGTCTTACACTGACCGGGGCTTGTTCTTAGGTGCATTACTATATGGTGTAGACAGGGATAATCGCCGGTCAATGTCACGCCACATTTAGATTAAATTTGTCAAAGGGCCTCTACGTGTTGGCCTTCCCATGGCCCCACGCAAGCCCTCCAAATGTCCGGACCATTTTTATGGCCCGTGGTCTTGAAATACATACAAATAATAAATAAATAATAACATAGAAAATCGGCCAATTACATGTTGGTCAAACACCATCCGATAACACGTCTAAAAATAAATTGAAATTACTATGTGAAAGCCCAAATCTGAAAGTGTGATAGTTTCTTAGTAAAATGTACCACAAAAATGCTTGGATTGTGCGATAGTGTAGGGCTAGCTTCGCTCGTCCTGATAAGACGGTATTATGAATAAATTAATTAAATTACCTCAGAAATTGAAGATAAAATGGTATTAATTATTTTTTTTAATAATATCCCGCTTTTACGTCCATTGTCGCTGTTGCGGCCCCTATCCCATGTTAGAGACTCAAAAATTTATCAATACTGAGATTATGACAGTCTCTCAATTTTTTGCCCATTATTATACCTAAATCTCCGTGCCCATGTGTGTTGTCGAATGTGCATGTAGGTTAAGCCGAAAAACCACGTATAGTATGAACAAAACTAATTTGCGTGTTTGAAATTCGTATAGGTCTTTGCGCAGAATACAATTAAAAGCTTCACAGTTCCACATGGTAGTACGCATAGATAATACACTACAATTATGTAGTACGTACTGAGTGTTCTTGCTCGGCCGGTAAACGGATTCGCATTTTGTCTCTTTTGCAAGACTCTGTGAGCTGTAAAAAATGTTTACACTTGCCTGGATCTGCGCAAACTCGTGAAGCTAACTTCTGTTTAAACGCATTTTTGTTTTGCGCGTTCTATATTCGAATAACAGAGACAGTGAGACCAATATTTTCGCGTCCGATTATAAGCCTCGTCGAAAGGCTCTTGTTCGACGACCGCGTAACGTCCTGACGAACAGAGTCGACGTTATTACGAAACGGCTGGCCCGGATCAGTCCGCCCACGGTTAGGACGGTAGGCTGGCAGGCACCGACAGACAGACACAGACGGCGGCGCCACAGACGCCGCCAATCAAAATCTCTCCACGTCCCCGCGAGAGACGCTAGGAGACATAGCTCTCCCCACAGGATAGGCTAGGCGTGTTGCTGGGAAGTTTCTTTCGCCATTTCTTCTCTCCCAGCCATAACACGTTGCGAAACGGCAGTAAGATAGCGTAGGCCGCCGCGAACCACCGATCCCGGCCCGCCGGGATCCTTCCCCTCGGCCTTTATATTACCTGTCGCCCGTTCTCAATTAGTGCTTTGTGTCGCCCTATGGTGGGCATCATTAAATTCATCCCCCTCTCATGGCAACAGTCCAGCCGAGGTAAAACTCCTTAGGGAGCTCCCTCGAGCAAGTTGCCCCCCCCCCCCCCCCGGCTCGAGCGCCTTCGCTTCGCGAAGGCAATAGCCCCAAAAACCCCGGTAAAGTTGTAAGGTCTTCGGACCAACAACATAAAGTCAAGTTCAATAAAAAAACCAATATTTTTAATATACGAAATATTACAAACATTCGTCCCACTATCCCCACGAGCATAAATTCTAATACTCACGTATCATCTTAAAATTCAAACATCATACGACAAAATCTCAATATTACTGACCCAACATAACGATTGCAAATAGAATTACTTGATAAAAAAAATAGTCCCCAAGCGGTCTTGCTGGGGCTAATTCGTTGGTTGAATTTGAAGGAGGAAGCCGCGAGGAATCATGTTAATATCGGCGGGGTCGTATATCTGGAGAGGGCCCAGAGGTCCCCAGGGCGGCCCGGACTCTATCGCAGCCCTGAAGTGATTGCCCCGGCTCGAAATGGACACTCACGGGATGCAAGCACAGTGAACAATTGCCCAAATTTTATTGTTAAATTTAATTTAAATAAAAAAGGTAAAATGAAATTATTTGAAAAGTTTAAAACATTTTAATGGACATAGTAAAATTAAAGACCGGTCTCTGCGGTTGAGCTGGCTTTGCCGACCGAGCTCACTGGATCGCAGAGGCTCCGGGTTCAATTTCTGGCATGAATAGAATAGAATAGAATATATATTTATTGCGTAATGCATGTACAAAGTTGTCACGGTTTTTACAATATCAATGCATTCGGCCCGTAATTGGGCGTGCAAACTTAACATTATGATATTGATTTATAATTATTTTTTTACAATCAATCAATTAATCAATGCAATTAAAATTAAAAATTAATAATAATAATCTATAATTAATCTACATAATAAAATGTCTACCATTACAGCATGTCAAATATATTAATGTCAGTTCATATTGTATGCATGGTAAATATTGTAAACGATATTTTCATTGTTTACTAAGGTCTGGGTATTAGGGTCAGCCCCAGAGTGGTCCGTTGTATTACTCATAAGACCAAACATAATTTAATTAAAATTGGGGATATAAAATGAGTGTGTGTATGTGTGTATAATAGAAAAAATAAGGCCAATTTTTTTTTACAATAGTGAAAACAGTGGCTTCTATTTCCTTTAATTTCTTCCACATTGTCTCAATTATTTTGGACAGGTATGAACGTTCACTTTTATGTAAACAACAAAAATAAGTTGCATATAATTTACACATGTTTGTTATACCTAAACCACCAACTTTCTGTATCGATTGGAGAAAAAAATTGATTCTGTTTTATATATTTATTTTGATCACTTAATTTAATTGAAATTTGTTGTTCTTCATATTTTAATGAAGTAATCTTAATTAGACCACAAGAAACCTTATTTTGTTAATACTATATAAGATCTTTTATGGTCACATATTCTTATACTATTTCAAAATATAGAAACTATCATATAAATTGTATTATAATAACGCGTTGGGATTTTTGATATTTTTTGTAGAGGAAATTTTTGTTTAAGGTATCTTAATTTAATTAAGTACTATTCATTTGTATACTATTGTTTTCTACCTATAATCTCTTAACACTATAAATAGAATCTATTATTGAACTTTATTAATTAAGTAAATAAATAGTATAAAATATCATATTTAAATGCTCTACGAACGAGGTGTCCGTGTGTCGCCAACTGTATCCCAAGATAAGAACCGTCGAAGAAATTGAAGTAATATCGCCAGTTGTTACTTGTTTGCGGATAAACACTGAGGGATATCCGAGCGAGCATCCTTGGAGCCAGGCTCTCCCATTGCCATGATAGACTCGGTAATCTCGTGTACTAGCTCATAATGCTAGGGGATTTGCGGCTTCAAGTAAAAAACGGGGTTATCTTATCTTACTTGGTATTTAGATATTTTTCTGAAACACTGTATTTTTTTTGACAAAAAGTATAGGACAAGTAAAGCTGTCAATACGTTCAGTAGGTACCTGCATCCATGAAAGATGACAGCCGATAATTAAATGTAATAAATTTAAAAAGACGGTAAACTCGATGACCGCAATAAATTACAATAATATGTGGAGTCATAGTCTAGAGCAGAGACGCAAGGTTGCGCGGCTAACTGTCTTCTATCAGATACATTACGAGGAGAGTTCCTTAGAATTGCACGAGCTGATTCCTCCATCCCCATTTTACCATCGGACAACCAGACGCACCGGTTTGCGCCACCGTTACATGGTGGTAACACTACCAGTCAGAGCCAAGCGTTTCGTTTCATCTTTTCTGGTGCGCACTGCCGAAGAGTGGAATAATTTGCCGGAGTCTGTTTTTCCTGACAAATACAATCTCGAAGTCTTCAATTCACGAGTGAATTATCTTCTAGGTAATCGTGCTCCATCATCATGATTAAACGCAAACCTACAAATCCAGAAAAAAAATATAGATACGAGCAGCAATAAATTTTAACATTATTTAAATTATAATATAAAACCATTCGTTAAAATTAATGTTTTATCATTACTATATATATCCGTGCAGGAATGGAGAATGAATACAATTTCCTGCGGCCGGGCGGCCTGTCGTAAGAGGCGACTTAACAACCTACAGCCAGGTGGTAGGGCATTTGCCCAACTGGACGGCTACCACCCCTGGTCTATGGTCTATATGGGTGGACAGAAATAATGGCTCTTTATGTTCTGAGCCCATAATTATATAAATGCCTAATCGGAGACAAAATTGAGGCCTTTGAATTGTGGTGTCGACGTCGTATGCTCAGAACTTCGTGGACAGCTTACCGAACGAATGCCTTCATACTATAAAAGCGATTGCAGATCAGCAGTATGTCGACAACGTATACTGCGAAGTACTTTGGCCACATAGCCTGAAAGAACCCAAAACATGGAGTAGCTTTGCGGTAGATCTCCAGATAGGTGGATTGATTGACCAGGGGACCAATTTTGCTCCATCTCGTCTAAGTCACCAGATACTATCATCTCAATCGTAGTTTTGCTGATTTCGGTATTCTGGTAATTCCATTTTATCCGTGCAGGAACGGAGAAAGTATACAATTTCCTGCGGCAGGGCGACCTGTCGTAAGAGGCGACAAAACAACACACAGCCAAGTGTGCCGGGCATTTGCCCGACTGGATGGCTAAAGTATGTCGTCATAACAACCTTGAGTTGTGTTCCGGCATTAGTGACCAGGTTCCAGTCTCCCTTAAGAGAGCAGCAGCGCATTTGTAGCAACTTTGCTGTTGCAAATGTCCATAGGCGATGGTAACCGCTTTCCATCAAGTGGGCCGTCTGCCTGTCTGCTGATCTCCTGCAAAACAAAAAAGGTTGAAAAACTAAAATTTTAGAAATGAGTATTTTAACGTTCAACCAATAATTCTATAGAACCGAATAACTTTTTTCTGACAATCTACAATTATTTTAAAAGTTAGCACGTTATAGAAGCAAAGAGGCGATTGTCATCCTTCACAAAATCTATCCATTTCTTTTCTGATCTACCTTTACATAATTTGTACCCATTAATCTTTAAGTTTAACATTATTTTCGTCACGTTACTTTCATCCCTCCTCTTTAAATACCCAAACCTTCTAGTCTTCTTCTTCTCAAATTTTCAGTCACGGGTGCAACTTTTAAAAATCCCTTACCAATGTGTGAAACCCGCCAATCCGCCTTAGACAATTTCGTAACACTATTCGATACAAATTTCAATAATATTATATGAAAACAGAATTCTCTATATCGTTGTGTAGAAACTCCATCCGAGCCGCGAGCTGACCTAATTAAAAGTTTACATGCTTGTTAAAGTCGAATATTTGTTTGTTTGTAAATTTCATGGAAATCATTATATTTGGACTGTTATATAAATTGTCCTTTAACAAAGCTGTTGGAGTTTCCAATGGCTTTATTGTAAAACTGGAAGATGCACCAGACTTCGCTCGGGTTATTTTTTAACATTTATTTTTTAAACATTTGGTGCGGCACAGTATTGGCCACCTAATGTAATTTATTCGTGCAGGAACGGAGATAGAATTCAACGTCCTGCGGCCGAGCGCCAACATACAGCACGGTATTTGCCCGTCTGGATGCCTACCACTGCTGGTCTAGAGTAGGCCGCCGTAACAACTTGAGTTGTGTTCCGGTATTAGAGGCCAGGTTCCAGTCCGCCTTTAGAGAGCGGCAGCACGTTTGGTGTTGCAAATGTTCATAGGCGACGGTAACCGCTTTCCCTCAGGTGATCCCTCTACCTGTCTTTTTTTTTTATTGCAGGAGATTAGCAGACAGGCAAACAGCCCACTTGATGGATAGCGGTTACCATCGCCTATGGACATTTGCAACACCAAAGTTGCTACAAATGCGCTGCTGCTCTCTTAAGGGAGACTGGAACCTGGTCACTAATGCTGGAACACAACTCAAGGTTGTTATGGCGACATACTTTAGACCAGGGGTGGTAGGTCAGGTGGTAGGGCAAATGCCCTACCACCTGACTGTGGGTTGTTAAGTCGCCTCTTACGACAGGCCGCCCGGCCGCAGGAAATTGTATTCTTTCTCCGTTCCTGCACAGATAAAACTGTCTGCTGAACTCATGCAAAAAAAATATATTTAGATGTTCTTTTGTTTTTTGTTGTCTGTTTTTTTATCTCTAATCAATTGCTCGTATAATCGCGTATGCAGTTTTTCATTACTAAAATATCAATAAAATATCGATAAAAAAAAATTAATACTCATAGCATAATTTTAATATTTAACTAGCTTTACGTTGTCTTGCCCTTAAAGAAACCAGGACCAATTGTTAATCTAAACCTTTCTCGAATGTACTGGAAAAACACAAAAAAATTAATCAAAATCGGTCCTGAGTTTAAAGAGGTGTTCAGCGGCGCCACCTACCGGGTCCAAACGTGAATCTAAAACATCCCGGGATCCACTTGAACACACACAAAAATAATTTTGTCTTAATCCTGGAACCCGATTGCAGCGCCATCTACCTGGTTCAAATTTGAATCTAAACCATACCGGGACACCCACTTGTACACACAAAAATAATTCATCTAAATCAGACAAATGAAAATGAGTTTAAATGCAGTCACTATAGCCGAAATCAGCCGGGAAAAATCATAACAAATGAATGGCTAGACTGAAGTTGTGACATTTTTTTTTATTGATGTATATCATATTTTAATACTTATCCTATTCCAAACGAAGACAATTGCAAAACACAAAAACACGACTGTGTTTATATATATACCTATATAGATAATAACCTGTGATGTCTACATTGCGAAGTAAATTAGCTCTAAATATTAACAATCTAAAAAGGGTTAACCCGTTACAATTGAAAATAAAAGGACTAAACGGAATTATAATTGGTTTTAATCCGCAACAAGAGGTGGATTAGGAAAAATGTGTTATACAGTTATATCGTATTGGATTAATTAATAATTCACCCGCTTAGAGTTTCGCGGAACGAATCCGGAGTGAAAATTTAATGAGTTCTATCTGAAATCCTATTCTGGAATGTTGATTCCTTTTTTCATGTTTCATAGCCGTTTTGGCAAGAAAAGGAACTTTTGTACAATCGTATATTGTCTGTATGAACGTGTTCCTATGTATGTTCTAACCTTAAAAAAAATAACAATTAAAATCAATCATATTGTTACGACTGACAAAAGTGGATTCACACCTGAAGGGGGGCGACCCATATAGGGTGGAGGAGCGAGATGGAATGCTCCTCCGTCTCAAAGGAAGATCTTCCAGCGAGGCTAATATTGTTCCTCGCAGGCCTAGGCCCATCTGTTATAATTGAAATTTTGTATATATTCTTTGTATGTTCCGGGAAACGTTTGTGACATCAATTATTGCACAGCGTCATCTATTGGCTTGTAAGTGTTCCACTACACACCTGCATACCATAAAAGCACACTTTATTACCTTTCCGTATTTGGACTTCTTTTGTTTACTTTGTGTTTAAAATTTGTAATTAGAAAAATAGTCCATTGTGTATTGTGATCTTTTATGGTAGTCATTAGCCAGGTGTGATTCTAAGAAATTCATTTCACGCGGCTGAGAGACATATTGTATATGTGCAGTATAAAGCATTGTCCCAATGGAGAGATTTGCAGTCTAGCGATAGCCACAAGCGGAGCAAGACGTTAGTGACGGACTTTGCGCGTGTTATTGAATCGTGCATTACGTTTGAACTGGTTGTGTTCAGTTATATTTGTACCTGTGTCATACGTGCTTGTATAGTTCTAATAAGTTCTATATTAATTCTAACGGCATTTTAATTCTAATCCTGCAACTTGTAACAATATTATACTTGTCATTTCAAAATTTTATATATGTACACTTTTATTAAAATCTGCGGAGTGACGCTCGCGGACCGCGTTCGTAATACCGAAGTAAGAAAGAGAGTTGGTCTGAAAGAGAGTGTCGGGGTGAAGGTAAGGAAAGGAATGCTCCGGTGGTTCGGGCATGTGGAAAGAATGCATGATGAAAGAATGACTAAACAGATATACAAGGCAAAAGTGGATGGATGCAGAAGTCGTGAAAGGCCACGACACACCTTCCATGATCAAAGATCAGGAGCCTTAAGAACAGACGAGCGTGCATGACAAGAGTTATGAATGTCAAAGAAGCAAGTGAGGTGTGTAAGAATAAGCCTAAATGGCGCTCTGTTGTTCGTGCCTACCCCGCAAGGGAACTGGCGTGAAGTTATGTATGTATGTATGTACACTTTTATTCTAGTTATATTGCAAACCCCACATGTTACACAATTTTTCTCTAATCCATCCTAAGGTTGTCTGGAAGAAATTGCTTGTGATAGTAGTAGTAATAAGACCGCCCGCCTATTGTCTTCTGTATTTAAACTTCTTGAATTGTATCTTAATGTTTTGCAATAAAGTATAGCTGATGCCCGCGTCTTCGTCCGCGTGGTGCGGTTTTTTAACTATCCCACGGAAACTCTTTAATATTTCGGGATCAAAAGTATCCTATATGTTGACCAGGGATATAAGCTACCACCATACAAAATTTCATTTAAATCGGTCCAGTCGTTTCAGAGATTAGTCCGTACAACAAACAGACAAACAGAGAAACAAAAAAATTGAAAAAAATCGAAATTTGTTCTATTTCACTTCTTACATCCCCTTGACTCGGTTTTTAGCATTGTTTTTCATTGTACAGAAATTCGACCTCTACAGTTTTATCATATGTATATATGATAATATCAATGTAGTATTCTTAAATACAACATTTATGAACTTAAACCAAGTCTTAGCGTTTTTTAATCTTGTCAGTTAATTAAACATTGCTTATCTAACTAATACTTAAGAAGTTAAGAGGCGTTTATAAGTAAGACAATACAGGTTTAAGTATTCCGCCCAGAATAAATATGCCCTTTTGTTTCAGTTCTCACACCGCATTCTATTATAATAGGGGAAAGATGGCTCCGGAAACGAATTATAGACGATTCGAACAATCCGCGCGTGAAATAGTACGTAACGGTTATGCTTGTTTTACCCTTTCTTCCTGTCTGGGAACTAAATCTATTACCTGAGTCTATTTTTACTTTGCCCACCTTTATTATAAAGAAAAGAAAGAAAATATTGTTTATTTAGAGTTATTTAAAATGGAAATTATACTGTTACGAGTTGCAGGACTCAAATTAAAATGCCATTGGAATTACTATAGAATTTATTAAAACTATACAAACACGTATACTACAGGTACAAATATAACTGAACACAACCAGTACAAACGTAATGTACAATTCAATAATACGCGTAAAGTCCGTCACTAAATAGATTACCGAATGTACACAGGTCTTGCTTCGCTTGGATTATCGCTAGACTGCCGATCTCTCCATTGGGCCATTGCTTTATACTGCACCGATACAATATGGCTGCCCAATCGCGTAGACCGAATTTCTTATAATCAGTTCGACACACCTGGCTAATGACTGCCATAAAAGATTACAATACACAATGGGCTGTTTTCTAATTACAAATTTTAAACAAAAGAAGTCAGGTGTGAATCTACTTTTGTCGGCATGTAGGTCGTAACAATAAATAAGTAGTTTAACAAATGCCAAAGGTTAACAAACTCTAAACAGGCCCTCACTCAGCAAACATTGGTTGATAACAACCAACTCTGGTCTTCCATTAGTGCCAGGCAGTTACTTCACCTTCACGGAAGAAAAAATAACTAATGAACATTTAAATATTTATGCCTAAGAAAATTCTAGAGATTAATAATATTATTTTTATAATTAGTACAACAACAAACAAAGAATAGCCAAAAGATATATATTTTAAACAATTTAATATAATATGTTACGAAATAATTATTAAAATGGGAAAATAATGATTAACAGATTATTAATAACTAACATAACGCCGCGCAGCGATCCGGTGTAGTGAGCGAACTGCGCCACCGGCCGAACGCATCGTTCGCTGCTAATTGGTCGCTCACTGAACGAGTCGGCAATCAAAACGCCGCAAACTGCGTAGGTACATTACGCGCTGTAATTAAAAATGTATGGGGAGACAAACTGGAAACAAACAGATATCTGCTCACTGTTTCTTTAATGGGGCCACAGCCCAAGGCTTCAGCTAAGAAAGAAATAGTATCAAACTGCATTTATAATATCAATATTGTCGCGAAGCGATACTAATCCTTTACAGGTGTTTTATTACCCCTTCGAATTTAAGTGATCTATTGTTCGCGTTAATCCCTTTGTGTATCCCCGGTAAGACATCATAAATCCTTTCTTCTTTTGTTTGCAATTCGTTGCACATTCTTAGAAGCCATAAAGCTTTCAAGTTGGGAATTTCAAGGACTACTGAGCATGTTGCTAGGCTATTATAGTCGGTCAGTCAGGACTGAGTCACTTAAGTTTTAACTGCGATCGAGGCGTTACCAAGTGTACATTCGTAACGGTAATCTCAAGTTTCTCAAGTTATTATGATTTTCTGTTTTAGGGCTTGGACTTGTTGTTTTCGGTTGTGTTTGCGAGAATTGTGAATTACGTGTGTGTACATCTAATAAAGATTGTGATGATTCCACATCCCACAAATACGTAACAATATGAATATGGATGGATTAACGGACCGCTATCTCACTCGATAAACATTGAAAACAAGATTCTCGTTCTATCACTTAAAAGAATCCACTGCAGCAATAACGTAAGGGTGAGGTTTACTGAAACGGCGGCCATTTTCCCAAACATATGAATACAAAGCTAATTCACATAAGCTTTATGTCCTTTTCTAATTTAGTGGAGAGCGTTTTGGTTATCTTCAAGATATCTTATACGAGGCGAAGTTAAAAGGATTGCTGCAATTATCACAGAAAAGGTTCACTTCAGGGGGTTTTTGGGGTTTACTAGCTTTGAAGAAGGGAGACTTTTTCAAAACATCGCAGTGAATTCTATTTACATTTATAATATTGTTATAACTCAGGTTCCGACAAAAACAAAATCCACCTGTATATCTGTAAAAACATATTTTATTATCTGTCGGCATTTGTACTAATTGTAATTCTTTTATGATCGTCTTCTTTTGTTTACTTATTGATTGGCATACGTTTCTTGAGAACAGCCCATTGTTTTATTGTACTCGTTTATGGTCGCTTGCGGTCGAATCATTAGCCGAGTGTTTCGGATTACGTCGACTACGATACGGGAACGATTGTGTTTGTGAGATATAAAACAACGGCCTGATGGGTAGAGGAGGTAGTCGAGTGAGAATTACGGAGACGTGTGTACAATCTGGTAACTATTAGTGACGGATTTTGCTCGTTTTATTGAATTACGACCTTCTGCATTACGTTTGGATTTGTTGCGTTCGGTTATATTTGTACATGTGTTATACGGTTTTGTATAGTTCTAATAAACTCTATATTAATTCCAACGGCATTTAATTCAAGTCTCGCAACTGGTAACAATATTATAAGATTCTAAATATGCCGTGTCTATATATTGAAGCTGTTTAAAAAAAACAACTGGAATACACTATATAAACAATACTAACTTTTTGTTATTTACTATGGTCTGGGTGCCTGGGATCGGCCTCAGAGTGGTCCGTTGTATATCACCCATAACACAAGCGTAACTTCCTTAGCTTGGGGTTATACAACGTGTGTAGTTGTCTGCCGATTATTAACAAATACATTATAGCAAGGAATCCTACTAATTTTTCTTTTTAATGAATTGCTTTCTCCTTCCATGATCAAATTGATCGTGTACTAGCAGAAGGTAATGTCAGGAGCCTTAAGAACAGACGAGCGTGCATGACAAGAGTTATGAATGTCAAAGAAGCAAGTGAGGTGTGTAAGAATAAGCCTAAATGGCGCTCTGTTGTTCGTGCCTACCCCGCAAGGGAACTGGCGTGAAGTTATGTATGTATATGCTTTTTCTTATTTCTTTTCGTATATTGGTTTTATCACGGATGCTTTAAAAGTATGCGCTGCGCTTAAGAGAGTTTGTCGTTAAATCGAGTGACGTTACATGGAGTTTACGCTGTATATATAGTTCTTATCCGTGCAGGAACGGAGAAAGAATACAATTTCCTGCGGCCGGGCGGCCTGTCGTAAGAGGCGACTTAACAACCCACAGCCAGGTGGTAGGGTATTTGCCTGACTAGATGGCTACCACCCCTGGTCTAAAGTGTGTCGCCATAAAACCTTGAGTTGTGTTTCGGCACTAGTGACCAGGTTCCAGTCTCCCTTAAGAGAGCAGCAGCGCATTTGTAGCACCTTTGGTGTTGCAAATGTCCATAGGCGATGGTAACCGCTTTCCATCAAGTCTGCCTGTCTGCTGAACTCCGGCAATAAAAATAAAAAAAAGTACTTTTCATCCGGGGACGTGTGTTAGTTTGCGAAATAAAATGAACTGAATTTTCCGGGGGCAAATAGCACTAACATAAAAATATAGTAGTACAATGAAACCTGCATCAGCGCCTGCTTTTTAATTAAACAAGAGGCACGCATTACAGGTTGACCCGCGGCGTAGCGCGGGGTCAACTTTAGTTATATTATAAACTAGCTTCTGCCCGCGACTTGGTCCGGGTGGAATAGTAAAAAAAATAAGTAAAAAAATCCCCCGATTTTGAAACATTCTTCATTCGTGCTCCGCTCCTATTGGTCTTAGCGTGATGATATATAGCCTATAGCCTTCCTCGATAAATGGGCTATCTAACACTGAAAGAATTTTTCAAATCATACCAGTAGTTCCTGAGATTAGCGCGTTCAAACAAACAAACTCTTCAGCTTTATATATTAGTATAAGATATACGGTCTTATTCACAGAGAGTTACAGTAAGTTTGAACGCTTCTTTAAGCACCATAAGGACATTGCGGTCCTCTGTTCCTTTTATATTTTTCCAGATATGATTATATTACAATTCAGGGCATATATAGGGGCCGAGGGCTTCATAACAAATGGACGTACAGACAAAAGTGCAGTTTTACACTAGGGACAAGATTGTGAATGAAACAAAACTAGTTGAATGTATAAGGCTGAAAGTTGGAAACCCCCTTCTATTCAGGTACACCTGCACACTGACTGGTAAGACTTTCTAAATTGTAACATTTCATAGATTTTAGTAAACAACAAAAAAAATGTTGGTCCTGGTGATGTCAGGAGCCTTAAGAACAGACGAGCGTGCATGACAAGTGTTATGAATGTCATGCACGCTTTCATGAATGTCAAAGAAGCAAGCGAGGTAAGAATAAGCCTAAATGGCGCTCTGTTCGTGCCTACCCCGCACGAGAACTGGCGTGAAGTTATGTATGTATGTATGTAACAAAAAAATGGCATTTTTTTGTATATGTAGGAATCGTATTTGTTATTATAAAATAACCATATGACGGAAGTAGTCAATAACCGGTTAGTGTTCTTTAATGTAGTAATCGGAAGTTGTTTAACCGGATGTCAATGTAGAAGCATTTATTTATTAAGCTAACAGATATCGGAAATGGAGTAACCGAATGTTGGAAGTTAATATGTATGGCGGAAGTTGGTTTTATGAAGGAAGTGTAACTGAAGTGGCGCCACAGTATTACCGGATGGTGTCATTGCGGCGCGCTACGAGGATCTGTAAATACGCGGTGTTCGGGCAGAGGAGGGGCAGTCTTCAACCGGCAGTCTTAAACCGACAGTCTACGAGTCTACAACTAAGTCTACGGCCGACAGTCTGCATTGACAGTCTCGGACAAGGAGCACATAATATAATGTGGTCCATAATTACTGATTGATAATCGCAGTATTCTTGAAGAGCAAATTGCTGCTCGACACCTGACAAGCGTGGATGCAACTCTTGGAGTTGTCCTAATATTGCTGTGTATTATTGTGCAATATTTAATATCGTAATTGTTATAATTCTAGTGTAATAAACTTTGATTATAATATTCCAGATACTGTATGTCTTTCAAGACCACGGGCCATAAAAATGGCCCGGACTTTTGGGGGGCTTGCGTGGGGCCATGGGAAGGCCAACACGTAGAGGCCCCTTGACAAATTTAATGTAAATGTGGCGTGACACTGACCGGCGATTATCCCTGTCTACACCATATAGTAATGCACCCAAGTACAAGCCCCGGCCAGTGTAGAACTATTGTGGGAAATGAGGAAAGAAGTACCGGGCTATTGGGGTGAACTGCTTGTGGTACTAGGGGTCGGGGAATATGCGGACTATGGCGTCTGACCGTCGCAATGTTCGCAGAACATGGAAAAATGGGCAGACGGTGACTCGCCACTCCCTGCATGGGCCACAAAAAATGCCATAGAAGGCAGGGGCAACATGGGTGTGAGTGGCTAAGGGGTGTAGAGAGGTGGGCTGCAGGTTCACCGAAGCTACTTTTGACGTGATGCTATCGCTGCTACCTTTATCACTTCCACCCCTGGAGCTTGAGTCTTAGCTCTTGCGATCTCCACTCCGTGCCGGCTGGCTAAGGCAAGCACGGAGGTGGGGGCCTTGCCTTGGCCCCCGGAGTCAGGTACGAGGTGTCGCTACTCACCTAAGGCTTCGCCACAAAGCCCCCTGCGGGAGCCAGATTCCAGATTATTATTGTGTTATTCTCGGAGTGTCATTCCTTCGCTCCTGGCGTGAACCCGACATATACGCCCATTTGTTATGAAGCGCTCTATATCTATCTCTTCTTCCTATCAAATCTTATCAATGTTAACCATTGTAAACTGTAATATCTTCTGAGAAAAAATTCTGTGACACATAAAAAATTAACTGTACAAAGGTTACATTTTAGCCAAAATAACTACCTTCAATCAAAAGTTAATTTCAGACTTATAAGTAAAGTAAATTAGGCGGGCAAGCACCCGCAAATGTCAAGTTAATAACTGCTAGACAGAGAAGCGGTTAAGGCATACACTTTTAAAACGATTTCAGTGTATTTTTATTTAGAAAACTACGCTGTGCTAGTGGGCGAGACAGCTCTGAAATTCGATTAAACGGCACACGGCGCCATTGCAAAAGGATTGTTATTATCGGCAATGGCGGAAGATTTTTCAATTTTCTATTTTTATCTTATTCTGGTATTTACACGTGAATTTGGGTACGTTTTCAGCTAACATTTGCATTGGTTAGGCTACCTGCTCATTGAAGCGGAGCGAGACTGTGAATCGGAGAAACGGAGGAATATTAATCATTAGGATTGCATAAAATTTGCGTCAATGGACAGGCTTTTCTCCGTTTCTCCGCTCCGCAGCCTTGCTCCGCTTCGATGGACCAGCATCCTTATAGTGTGTCTAAACATTTATTAACTGACTTCAAAAAAAAAGGAGGAGCTAGTTAGGCAAACGGTGGACACACCGCTGCCCATCAACCTGCTGACTACGCAAAGACCAGTCATCATATCAGCAAATAATTAGTATCAAGTTATAATAATGTTAATATAATTTGAATTATAATTAAATTAGTCTTGTAAGAACTGTCGTATAATAAACTTACATACATACATAACTTCACGCTAGTTCCCTTGTGGGCTAGGCACGAACAACAAAGCGCCATTTAGGCCCATTCTTACACACCTCACTTGCTTCTTTGACATTCATAACTCTTGTCATGCACACTCGTCTATTCTTAAGGCTCCTGACATCACCCTCCGCTAGTACACGATCAATTTGATCATGGAAGGTGTGTCGTGACCTTCCACGACTTCTGCAACCATCCACTTTTGCATTGTATATCTGTTTAGTCATTCTTTCATCATGCATTCTTTCAACATGCCCAAACCACCGGAGCATTCCTTTCCTTACCTTCACCCCGACACTCTCTTTCAGACCAACTCTCTTTCTTACTTCGGTATTACGAACGCGGTCCGCGAGCGTCACTCCGCAGATTTTGCGCAGTGCTTGCATCTCAACCGCGTTTACTCTACTTTCATGCTCTCTCTTCCATACCCAACTCTCGCTTCCATACGTGAGCGTTATAATAAACTTGTTTTAAGAAATTGTTTTTTTTTTAAACTTCTCCGCGCCACCCTACTTATCTAGCTTCTCAATTTTTTAGGTATTTTTTTTAATATATGTTCAGCCACAACTTTTTTGTTTCATAGTGGATTTTCATAATACTTTTTGTACTGGATTTAGTAAAGCTTCAGAATGGTCCCATACAAACCTTATTGCTATTAGATTTTGGGTTCCGAAGATATAGCAGAAAATTCGTTACAATCGGAAAGAAAATGTTTTTATTTTTGCGGTTTTTACCAGCCATAACTTTTTTGTTTCTAAACCGATTTTGATAATTTTTGGAGTTGGATTCAGTATAGCTTCGGAATAGTTTTATATGGATTTCATAGTTATTGGATGCTACGTACGTAATTTAAAAATGAAAAATAAAAACATCTAGACAAAAAGAAACCGACTTCAAGAGTAACTAAAAAGCAATAAAATAAATATTCTCTACAACATCTTGAAGTCGATGCTAAGCAAAATATAAAAAACAACAACGTGTTTAAGAAATATAGTCTATCCGTGCAGGAACGGAGAAAGAATACAATTTCCTGCGGCCCGGCGGCCTGTCGTAAGAGGCGACAAAACAACCCACAGCCAGGTGGTAGGGCATTCGCCCGACTGGATGGCTACCACCTTGAGTTGTGTTCCGGCATTTGTGACCAGGTTCCAGTCTCCCTTAAGAGAGCAGCAGCGCATTTGTAGCACCTTTGCAAATGTCCGTAGGCGATGGTAACCACTTTCCATCAAGTGGGCCGTCTGCCTGTCTGCTGAACTCCTGCAATAAAAATTAAAAAAAAATCTTTATGTTTTACTTCACACTGACTTCAAGATGTAGAAAATAATATTTTTTGATTTTTAGTTACTCTTGATTTATTTTTTGCTAGAAATTTTATTATGTTTTATGAATATTGTGAACTTTGAATATCGTTTAACACGAACGAAGACACGGCCAAACATTAACATAACATAAATCCCCTCAAACGTGTTAGATTCGACAACGGCGCTGTACAACATAGAAGTTAAAACCCCCTTAAGGAATAAATCTGGGAACACTATCTATGTGCAAATAGAAGGGTAATTAACCAAGAAAGTTACTTAGAACAGTATGTTCAATGGATCTCCTGACTTTAATTAGGGACTTGTTTTACACGAGACATCCGATGGAAGATCTCAGGGCTGACTCCATAGCTTGTTTGTTCTTAAGATAACTGTTTTTTTCTTAATATAAGTAACCTATTTGATATATAGCAAAAAGGAACTGACTTCAGGAGCCTTTATTCTTTATTGTACACAAAAGTTAGATATAAAATTATACAATAGTGATGATGTACAAAGGTGAGCTTAACCCAAGAGTTTGCTTTAAAGAAACCTATGAATCTACCGAGAAGGGAAGAAGTAAAAGGCAGGGTTGTGTACACTAAAATATTTTATGATTTAACTATGTAATCTTCTATCTACATACATACATAACTTCACGCCAGTTCCCTTCCGGGGTAGGCACGAACAACAGAGCGCCATTTAGGCTTATTCTTACACACCTCACTTGCTTCTTTGACATTCATAACTCTTATCATGCACGCTCGTCTGTTCTTAAGGCTCCTGACATCACTTTCTGCTAGTACACGATAAATCTAGTAATCTTCTATCTATTATATATATATATATATATATATATATATATTGTTAAGAGTTACAGGACTCGAATTAAGAAGCCGTTGGAATTATTATAGTTTATTAGGACTATACAAAAACGTATAACACAGGTACAAATATAACTGAACACAACCAGTGCAAACGTACTGCACGATTCAATAACACGCGCAAAGTCCATCACTAAATAGATCACCGAATGTAAACAAGTCTCACCTTGATCGTGGTGCTCGCTCGACAGCCGATCTCTCCATTGGGCCATTGCTTTATACTGCACCGATACAATATGTCTGCCCAACCGAATTTCTTAGAATCAGTTCGACATACCTGGCTAATGACTACCATAAAAGATCGCAATACACAATGGACTGTTTTTCTAAATACAAATTTTAAACACAACGTAAACAAAAGAAGACAGTCATGAATAGTTTCAATGTTAAAAGCTCAAACGCCGGCGGGTAATAAATGTGCTTTGTCTACAGGTATGCAGGTGGCCCAAATTGTAACAATATATATATATATATATATATATATATATATATATATATATATATATATATATGTGTGTGTGTGTGTGTGTGTGTGTGTGTGTGTGTGTGTGTGTGTGTGTGTGTGTGTATGTATATATATATATATATTAAAGCACTCGGAAAGTATAAATAAAAATAAAACAAAACAACATAAAAATGTGTATGTTACTTTTCACATAAAAACTAGCTGACAAACAGTAGCTGTACCCGGCAGACATTGTCCTGCCTTAAAAAATAAAAATCTAGAAACCGATTGCAGCGCCATCTACCAGGACCTACTCGAATCCACTTGAACATAAATAAAATTTCATTAAAATCCGTCCCACCATTTAGGAGAAATTTAGCGGCGCCACCTACCGGGTCCAATCGTGAATCTAAATCATCCCTGTAAATATTCTACTACTGGTACGCGTATACAGAGTATTGTCTTCCAGAGAGTGTAGGCGCTCGGTGCTCTTCACCTCGTCATTTCAACAAGAACCTTTTTTCATAGGGTCTTCTATATTTAAACTACATTATAATATAGTAACGTCATAGTGTCGGTTGTTTTTTTAGGTCTCTAAGTATCCGCTATGCGTGTATGATTGTCTAGAATAAAACTCTGCTGGTATTCACAATATGTGCCGTATTATTTCCCGGTCCATAACCAACAGGTTATGGGCCCAGAACGGATCACGCGCAGACAATAAATACGCATAAAGAAAGCCAAAATATAATATTTGAAGTTTCGCGTCGAAATTACTACGCACGAAACAATGGCTAGCGGCAGTGGAGTCTCGTCAGTTCCTGTGGAAAAACTGAGTGGTATCAATGACTACCACAACTGGAAGTTTGCGATGCGCATGGTACTCATCCATGAGGATTTATGGGAGTGCGTGCAGTCGAAGGAAGTGAAGGACGAGAAGAAGGACCTAAAAGCTCTTGCTAAGATTTGCTTGTCGGTACATAGCTCGGTATATAGCCATGTACGCAACGCAAAGACCGCACATGAAGCTTGGAATAACTTAGAACAAGCTTTCCAAGGCAAAGGATTGTGCAGAAGGCTGAGCTTATTGAGAAGTCTCTTTAGTATAAAGAGGAATGAGCACGATTGCATGGACGTATATTTGTCCAAAGTCACCGAAGTTGTGCAACAGTTGGACGAAATCGGATCACCTTTGGAGGATGATTTTGTTGCAGTCATCATATTAAGCGGGTTGCCATCCGATTATGACCCCTTAATAATGACATTAGAAAATAACAACATGAAGTTGTCAAGCGAGCTGGTGAAGTCGAGGTTGCTGCAAGAAGAACAACGTCGCGCAGGCAGTAGTGAAACGGTGACGGCTATGGTTGCTAAGAAAACGGTTGTTTGTTATAAATGTCATAAGAGTGGACACGTGCAGAAAAATTGCCCACAAAATGTCTCTAAACAACAACATAAAAATAAGAAAGCGTTCCAAGGAAAGCCTACAAGCAAAGGCATGTTGACGGCAATGTCAGTAGCTTTGAATAGTAATACCTGGTACGTGGACTCGGGAGCAACGTCACACATGACAAATAACAAAGATTTGTACATAAGTTTCCTGCCTATTGAACCAGTGCCAGTGAATGTGGCAAACGGTGATAAACTTTCGGCAATCGGTGTTGGTAAAGTAAAAGTTAATTTAAAAACTGGTGAAAAGACGATAAGTCATGTATTTTATGTACCTAGTTTAGTAGGAAGTCTGTTGTCCGTGAGTGCATTAACTAAGAAAGGTTTTAATGTTAAATTTAATAAGAAAGGCTGTATAATTCTTAGTGGTAGAACGGTCATAGCTACGGCTACCCATGTAAATAATGTCTATCAGCTTGATGTTTGTAATAATTTTACATGTAATGCTGCAACGGAAAGAGTCGTGCCTAAAGTTTCTGTTTTAGACACTCTATTGACTTCGCAGGTGATTGAAGTTGCGCAGTCGGATGCGTGCTCAAGCGATGCAAGTCAAGCATCATTGGCCGCTGACTCTGAGGCAAACGCACCTAGTGAGAAGACTTCGCGGGAAACGTGGCATAGACGACTTGCTCATCTCAATGCCAGAAGCATGTACATCATGAAGAATGGGATGGTAACGGGCATTAATTATGACGAAGGTTCCTACCTACCATGTGAGTCATGTGTACTGGGTAAGCAATGTCGATTACCTTTTCCTAAAAAGTCAAAACGTCGATCTAAGGAAATATTAGGCTTGGTGCATACAGACTTATGTGGGCCTATGCCACAAGCGTCTTTTGGAGGTTCTAGATATTTTTTAACTTTTATAGACGATTTTTCTCGGAAGATTTTTTGTTATTTTTTAAAAGGGAAGGATGAAGTTTTTACCTATTTTAAAACTTTTAAATCCTTGGTTGAAAACCAAACGGGCAAAACAATTAAGGTTCTAAGGAGCGATAATGGAACTGAATATGTTAATAAACAGTTTCAGAATTTTTTGAAGGAGCATGGGATAAAGCATGAAACTACTATTCCATATTCTCCTGAACAGAATGGGGTCAGTGAAAGAGCTAATAGGACAATTGTTGAAAAAGCCCGGTGTATGCTGCAGGATGCAGGTTTGGATAACCGCTTCTGGGCGGAGGCTGTCCAAACTGCAGTTTACATAAAGAATAGGTCGCCTACAAAGGCAGTGATGGGATCAACACCAGAAGAAAAGTGGACTAACGAAAAGGTTGATGTAAGTCATTTTCGGGTGTTTGGTTGTGTGGCCTATGCTTTAGTGCATAACACAAAAAAGTTCGATCCCAAATCCAAAAGATATATTTTTGTTGGATACTGCGAGGAAAGCAAAGGATATAGGTTGATGGATCCGGAAAATCTACCTACTTGTATAAAGGCTAGAAATGTAAACTTTTTCGAAAATAAATTTATTTCGAAAAATAATGTTACAGATGTGTCAAATACGTCATGTAATGAATTATTGACACCAAATATTATGAACATTATTTCTAATTCGGAAGTAAATAATATAAATGAAAATGAGAATGGGAGTGACCAGGTTGTCGTCAGGTCAGATGAGCGAGGACATGAATCGTTTGAGCCTGATGCAACTGTGAGCTCGATCGTAAGTTGCGATGATTCTTCGGATGAAACATATGTTCCAGAGTCATCTTCTTTAAACGATACGGATTCTTCAAACTTCGTGAGCTTGAATAATACCACTGAATTGGCAAATATGGTGATGGCATTATGCTGTGATAATGACGAGCCATTGACAGTGGAACAAGCATTGAATGGTAAGGATGCTGGTCGTTGGCGAGAGGCAATGCAGGAAGAATATGATTCTTTTGCAAAGAACAATTGTTGGACGTTGACAGATCTGAAAGATGGACAAAAACCGGTAAGATCCAAATGGGTTTTTAAGATTAAACGTGGTCTTAACGGAAATATATTAAAATATAAGGCGCGTTTAGTAGCAAAAGGTTTCACGCAAAAATATGGTATCGATTACCAGGAAACTTTTGCACCAGTTGTACGTCATTCGACAATTAGGATGTTGTTTGCCATTGCAGCCATAAAAGACCTTGACATTGACCAAATGGATGTCAAGACAGCATTCTTGAACGGAGATTTGAAAGAGAATGTTATAATGGAACAACCAGAAGGATTTGTTTTAAAGGGGGAGAATAAACACAAAGTTTATAAGTTAAACAAATCCATTTATGGTTTGAAACAAGCTGCAAAATGTTGGTACGATAAAATTAATACCGTATTAACAGCAAAAATGGGTTTTAAAAGGTCTAGTGTGGAGCCCTGCGTATACTTTAGAAATCTACAAGGTAGATTATCTATTTTAGCACTTTATGTTGATGACATACTTTTATTTACTTCTTCAGATGCTGATAAACATGACATAGAGAAGCGTTTAAATGAAGAATTTGAAATAAAAGATTTAGGTCAGGTACATGAATTTTTGGGAATGCGAGTTTGCAGGCAGAAGAATAAAATCACACTCGACCAGGCTAGCTTTATAACTAGGATCTTGAACAGATTTAAGATGGCTGACTGCAAACCTGTTTCGACTCCAATGGAGGTTGGCTTGAAGCTTACCAAAGCTGAAGCAAAGCTTGAAAATTGTGAGTACAGAAATCTTATTGGCTGTTTAATGTATGTCGCTGTGTGTACTAGACCCGACATAGCGCATGCGGTTGGTTTCTTAAATCAATTTAATGACTGTTATTCAGATATCCACTGGAAGGCAGCTAAACATGTTTTAAGATATCTGAAGGGTACTACCAATTATCGTTTGGTGTACGACAAAGGTAACATTGAAGTATGTGGTTATGTAGATGCGGACTGGGCGTCATGTGAAGTAGACCGGAAGTCATACACTGGCTATGTGTATAAAATCGGGAATTCAGTCATCAGCTGGGAAAGTCGTAAGCAAAAAACCGTCGCATTGTCTAGTACTGAGGCCGAATACATGGCTCTTTCCGATGCATGCAAAGAGGGTTTTTTTTTTTTTTTTTTAAATGAGACAATTCTACGGACTCTAAAGTTCCGTCCCATTTTTAATTTGAAGTTTATTAGTTGTATTGGTTTGTGTCTTTTTATTGCGCTGATAACATTGTTCTTTTTTTTTATTATTGTATTAAAGTTGACGACATAGACACGGGTGGTGCTTATTGATTAATTTCTTAATCTCTAAGTATTTTATGTTATATGACATTTTTTTTTTTTATTATTGTTTGCTATTTGTATATTGGTTTATAGATGTATTGGACTTATTATATTACTTATTCTAACTTGTGTAGTGTTGCTGTTATAAAGTGGGTGTGGTGTTTGGCGTGTGTGGAGTCTTAGGTGCTAATATTATTATGCTATTCTTAGGATATGTATATTTTTTTTTTCTTTACTTTTTTTGGTTTTTTTTTGTTTTTTTGTTTTTTTTTGTTTTTTTTTTTTTTTTTCCTTAAAATGTACATTACAAGTAGTCTTAAAAATAGCTTATTGTAATACATTTTGTTGTTTTTTATTTATTTTTGTGTCAGGGTGGAATTTTTGTTTGTTCGTTGTGTGTTGGTGATTTTGGTGTGCTGTTTGTTTATTGTGTGTCATAGTGTCTTTTGTGACTTGTGTTGTTCTGTGTTATTTGTGTTTTGTTGTTCTGGTGTGTGGGGTGTGTGTTAGGTGAGTTGTGATATTTGCAAAGAGGGTTTATTTATACGCACTTTTCTACAGGAATGTTTAAATTTAGATTGTGTTATTAACTTATTTAATGATAACCAGTCTGCACAAAAGCTGAGTAAGAATTCGATGTTGCATTCGCGAACTAAACACATTGATGTCAGACACCATTTTATTCGTGACATTGTTAATAAAAAATTGATTAATATTAAGTTTATGTCTACTGATAAAATGTTAGCGGATATTCTGACAAAGCCTTTACCGCGAGTGAAGTTTTCAATGTTTTTAGGTCAGTTTAATTTGAGAGGATATTATTTACGCGAATGACAATTTTTTTTTAGGAGGTCTATGTTTAGTTTTTATTGTATATATAGTTATGTAATGCCACATACGTGTTTATTGTTTCTTGTAGGGTTATAACATGAACTATGTATAATTATGTTTTGATTTGGAGAATAGTTCATACAATACTATGTTGAAATGATTTCAGTTTAAGGGGAAGTGTTGAAATAAACCTCGTCATTTCAACAAGAACCTTTTTTCATAGGGTCTTCTATATTTAAACTACATTATAATATAGTAACGTCATAGTGTCGGTTGTTTTTTTAGGTCTCTAAGTATCCGCTATGCGTGTATGATTGTCTAGAATAAAACTCTGCTGGTATTCACAATATGTGCCGTATTATTTCCCGGTCCATAACCAACAAATACAATAAAAAATAAGTTAAGTTTTCTTGCATTGTATTCGATTATATTAATTACTAGCTGTGCCCGCGACGCCGTCCGCGTGGAATTTGTTTTCAAAGCCCCCCCGATTTTGAAACATTTTTCATTGCTGCTCCGCTCCTATTGCTCTTAGCGTGATGATATATAGCCTATAGCCTTCCTCGATAAATGGGCTATCCAACACTGACAAATCAGACCAGTAGTTCTTGAGATTAGCGCGTTTAAACAAACAAACTGTTCAGCTTTATATATTAGTATAAGATGTAATTTTATAATTGTCTTATATCTCTTATCATTAACTGTATTTTTAAGTATTTAGCTTAATTTTTTTTTTCTACTTATTAACTTAAGCATAGATATTTATGCTACAGTGTCATAAAGTTGGAAATGTAAAAAGTCAACTTTATTAATGCACCTGAATAACTTATAACTGGTGAATGAAAAATCAGCCCCTGTTCTAATAAAATTTATCAAAACTAAGATAATAATAAAAGCTAAACTGATATTTCAATTTCTTTAGATGTGTGATAACAACACAAGAACCAATCAGCCCTAACAAGTCCAAGTCCTCCCAAGCCGGCCATTCGCGTGGGTGGTCACGCAACTTTTTCCACTTGTGTACGAGGACAGCATACTTCCAAGCGAATTACTGCCAAACACGACACATATTTGAGACATTCTACATTCACTCGGCTCGACACAACTGGTACAATTTCATAAACAGTTCGTGTATGTAAGGACATTAGTATTATTATTATTTTTTTACAATAAAATTTGTTTTTTTTTAGTTTACTACTTAAAATCGATTTACATATAAGCCCCCCATGTATGGAAATATTATGAGGAGTGAAATAATACAATTGCAATTCAAAACTTTTTTTTTTCTTTTAAACCTCTTGTTAACCAAGGAAGACATGAAACAACTTTTGTTAGAATAATGCGTACATTACAATATAGACGTCATAACTAACCATTAGAAAACTGCCTAGTCGTGCATGCGTTCCAGCCAAGATTCGAACCCGCGTCCTTTGAGTTTGGGACGCGTACGCTAGCCTAATATTACGCTACCACAACAAAACCATATATTTTTTTTTTATTTTTTTTTTTACACATAAGAGCTTATCAATGTTATTTGTTTTACTAGTACCTTTTTTAGTGTCCTTCCGTGATTACGTCCGTCATCATTATCCTAGCGTTGATGGCTTCCGTGGTTGAGCGGGCTTTGCCGGCTTACCTCACTGCAACGCAGTGACTCCTGGTTCGATTCCTGGTATGGTAAATTTTGGAAACAAATTTTCTCCGTTATTTGCTACAGTCTGGGTGTCTGGGATCGGACCCAGAATAGTTCGTTGTATATACAAGCGTAACTTGCTTAATTTGGGGATTACAATACGTGTGTTTATTTCCAAGCATTTATTTTACTTTTGACAGCTCGTTGACGGATCACTTAGTAATGTCCTAATGCGTTACCGACTCGATTTGTTATAAAAATCGTTTTTTGAATCACCACATTTCAATGAATATTTACATATATTAAATAAGCAAAGTAAAACAGACTTGTAATAACTGCGGTATTATTATTCTTTAAAGTAGAACATTTTTTAATTTCAAGTCGATTCAAAAAATTCAAAAGTTTTATTCAAAATAAGTTCCACTGGAGAACACTTTTTGAAGGTCAATACATATAAATTAAAATTTAATTTTACTTCCTATTCTATGTACACCGCTTCGCAACGCGTCTAGCTAACAATTGATTAACTCAAACTTTTCTTTTTTTACATACATACATAACTTCACGCCAGTTCCCTTGCGGGGTAGGCACGAACAACAGAGCGCCATTCAGGCTTATTCTTACACACCTCACTTGCTTCTTTGACATTCATAACTCTTGTTATGCACGCTCGTCTGTTCTTAAGGCTCCTGACATTCTTTTTTTAAATAAATTTTATATAGAAATGTGTTACACAATCACTTTTCGAAGAATTAATGGAGTTGTAGCAAACAGTGCATACTTAGTTAATTAACCTATATTTTTTTTTATAGCACGAGTTCAGCAGACAGGCAGACGGCCCACTTGATGGAAAGCGGTTACCATTGCCTATGGACATTTGCAACACCAAGTGTTACAGATGCGCTGCTGCTCTCTTAAGGGAGACTGGAACCTGGTCACTAATGCCGGAACACAACTCAAGGTTGTTACGGCGGCATACTCTAGACCAGGGGTGGTAGCCATCCAGTCGGGCAAATACCCTACCACCTGGCTGTGGGTTATTTTGTCGCCTCTTACGACAGGCCGCCCGGCCGCAGGAAATTGTATTCTTTCTCCGTTCCTGCACGGATAAAAAGTGTCGACGATTTAATAGTATAAGCGTTACATAACTCACGGAACATCACTATTACGTCACCCACAACAATAAAGTACGAGGAGTTTTTGATGGGAACTTAAAGGGGACTTTGTGCTGTGCAGTTTTATTTTCTAAAAATGTGTAAAATCACTCTAAAATGAACAATAGTTGTAGGATATTGATAGTTTTTGAGTAGTAATTATGTGTTTTTGCGAGAAATGTGAACTGTATAGTCAAATATGACCTTTCGAGTTTCCACAAAAACTCCGTTATAAGGCGTCGATTGTAGCCTACAATACAATTGCGCCTGGCTTAAAGGCCTATTTGCCAAGCCATAAACATAAAAAAAAGTACGACATTTATATTTATGTCATTTGTTCCATGTGGGCTTTACTGTCAAGAAATACTAACTTGATAGACGTGCAAACGTCTAAAGTAAAATAAACTCTTGGAAACAGTATACTTATTTTATTTATTTATTAAATCCCGGTTGGGATCGCAGCGTCTGCCTCAAAGCCCGGGGTCCGCTACTTCCACGTTTACATGCACTGTAAATACTACAGTGTACACACTACAACGACTAGAATATTTTACTACATGTAAAATATTGTAGTCGTTGAATTTAGTTTTCGTACTATTGCAAAATGCAGTCTGGAACTTTGAAAATGGACTTGTGTGAAACAAACTGAAGTTGGTAGGGTGACAATGAACTTTACGTTTAGAAGTTTCTATTAATTAAAACTAAGATTTCACGGTTTTAAGTGTGGCATTTTATTTGATTTTTATTTTGACGTTTCGGCCATTGTTCAGTATCAAGTGACGGAAGACAAAAATGTCAAGTGCCAATAAGTAATGTTAAAGTTATTAATAAATTTAACATCACTCATTAACACTTGACCGTTAAAACGTAGCTTTAATTATATAATATTTACGAAATTACTAGATTGTATTAATATTACTATAGCTATATCAAATTACAAATCACAATAAAACGAATTGAGCGTAGTATAAATTTATTTATTTACAAGTAACACCAATAGCATACCCGTTATTATGTCAAAGTCAAACAAGTCATTCGTTATAAATTTTCTAATGTGTGGACTTTGACAGAAGTGCGCAGCATTTTCTTATTTAAAATTCTATTCTATAATAATATATTGGTGATGCGTTTAGTTTCTACAATGAATTGAACAATGAGAAAAAAATCAGGGAAGCTAATTCAGACCAACAGATCCTGAAAATGCAATATTTCGAACTTTTTGTCTGTCTGTTAGAGCATCATGTGAAAACTACTGAACGAAATATAATGAAACTCGACACAAAGCTAACTTATACTCCAGGATACTTTTTATCCCGATAATTTCTATCCCTGCAGGAACGGAGAAATAACATAATTTCCTGCAGCCGGATGGCCTTTCGTAAGAGGCGACAGAACAACCTACAGTCAGGTGGTAGAGCATTTGCCTGCCTGGATAGCTACCACCCCTGTTCTGGAGTATGCCGCCATAACAATCTTGAGTTGTATACGGGCATTAGTGGCCAGTCTCCAGTTTGCCTTCAGGGAGCGGCAGCACATTGGTAGCACCTATGGTTTGACTTGGTTGGTGGGCCGTCTGCCTGTCTGCTGAACTCATGTAATAAAAATTTGAAAAATGACGTCGGTTCCGTGATATAGATCTTTAAGCAATAAGGTGAGGGTTATTCTATATAAACATGCTTCTGACTATTATTTTGTTATAATAGTCCGAAAAATACCGCCATAGTCATGGTTAACATACACGTATGCGCCTCGAAAGGGACGTTTGTGTCTGATTGGGCGGGAATTTTCCGGGAATTTGCCGACGGTTCCCGGCCGCGAGACTGCTCACGCCGCTGACTCGACGATATGTGGAATTCGAGGCAATTCATAAGATACAAGCGAATTTTGTTACGTCACCTTTCGTGGACTGATCACATTTTCTAACAGTCACGTAACGTGACGTAAAAGGTTTAATGCCTGTTCAAATATAAGATATTTCCTACCTTTTAATGAAAACTGAACAGACATATAGTAATCCTCGGAAGATTGTATACCGATAACATGATCTTAAGATAGAAAAACATATATTTTGAGGCAAAAATTATGAGGTAGTCAATTCGTAGTAGAAAAAGGAACTTACTCCGGACAGCCTTGTCTCATATATAAAGTTTTCAGTATAGTTCAGCAAAATTGTTGATCACTGGCTAACCACGAATCACGGGGTTCTTGTGACAATTCGAAAGTTTACTTTTCACTACACTATCACACTTTCACACAAATACGTAATTATTATTAAATAAAACCAATCAATATCCTACAACTAATTTTTTTTATTGCAGGAGTTCAGTAGACAGGCAGACGGCCCACTAGATGGAAAGCGGTTACCACCGCCTATAGACATTTGCAACACCGAAGGTGCTACAAATGCGCTGCTGCTCTCTTAAGGGAGACTGGAACCTGGTCACTAATGCCGGAACACAACTCAAGGTTGTTATGGCGACATACTTTAGACTAGAGGTGGTAGCCATCCAGTCGGGCAAATGCCCTACCACCTGGGATTTCATTGTAAAGTGTTATTAAAAAATATTTAGACAATAAAACAGAAAAACATTATTTTATACTTCAGTTCCCGCCTTTCCCGCCAGGATGCTGCAATTAAAAAAAAATCCAAATACACATCTTCATACAACTTATAAATTAGACCAAACACAAACGAATTAGCGAACAATAGGGCACTGTTTACTTGGAAAGTTTCCGTCCGTAATAATGCGGAATTTATAACGCGGCCATATGAAAAGTGTTATACAACGCATAATTGATGTACGCGCTGAGTTGCCCCCATAAACTTGTCGGTTATTATGGACCAATTTAGACAATGTTTATGACAAAAACTTTACCGTATGTAATTAGCCTTTGCTATAATTTTATATTTATTTTTTATCCGTGCAGGAACGGAGAAAGAATACAATTTCCTGCGGCCAGGCGGCCTGTCGTGAGAGGCGACAAAACAACCCACAGCCAGGTGGAAGGGCATTTGCCCGACTGGATGGCTACCACCCCTCGTCTAGAGTATGCCGCCATAACAACCTTGAGTTGTCAGTCTCCCTTAAGCGAGCAGCAGCGCATTTGTAGCACCCAAAAATGCAAAAGTCCATAAGCGATGGTAACCGCGTTCCATCAAGTGGGTCGTCTACCTGTCTGCTGAACTCTTGCAATAAAAAAAAAATAGAATTAATTGGAATATCAAAACGGTATTTATTAAATCGGGCAAGTACGTGACAGTCCACGAAATATAAAATGTTCCATAGAAGTGACAATCATACACGGTTTTTGTCATTTGCTTACGGAATCATAAAGAGCATGTAATCTAAAATATACACACATACCCAAAAAAGTACTCATCGAATACCATTGAACCTAATTTCCCCTAAAAGTAATTTGAAAAGTTCTACGAGCTCCAATTTTTTGCATTATTAACTTTTGAACTATGAAGTGGAACTGTATGGTGCGAAATTTACAGAGGGACAGAATTTTTACACTTTTCAAACCAAATAACTTCCCAGCCGCTGAATTCGTTAAAAGAGACATTAAAACTATTAGTTTTCAAAATCTGATTTACGATAACCCACATGAAATGACTACATATTTGCGGCTTTTAGGGTCTAGACCTTGGGATCACGGGGGCCTGATGCGCACAAACTTTATCGAGACGTAGCGAAAGGCCTGGTAAACGTCTCACGTGACCAAAAGACTGGTCTATATCTCGTAGCGTTGCCATTCAGCGAGGCAATGTGGCCAGTCTTTTGGGCACGTTTCCAAGTGACAACAGTCTGGGACTAGATATTATAGTTTCATTTGTATATATAGTTTTATTAATTGTGTATTAGAAATTTAATTAATTGTATGTCTTTGGCCCGGTCATTTGGAGGGCTTGCGTGGGGCCATGGAAAGGCCAACACGTAGAGGCCCTTTGACAAATTTAATGTAAATGTGGCGTGACACTGACCGGCGATTATCCCTGTCTACACCATATAATAATGCACCTAAGGACAAGCCCTAGCCAGTGTAGGACTATTGTGGAAAATGAGGACAAAAGTACCGGGCTATTCGGGTGAACTGCTACTGGTACTGGGGGTCTGCCCGTCGCAATCTACAGGGAACATGGAAAAATGTGCAGACGGTGACTCGCCACTCCCTGCATGGGCCTCAAAAATGCCATAGAAGACAGGGCAACATGGGTGTGAGTGTCTAAGGGGTGTCGAGAGGTGGGCTGCAGGTTCACCAAAGCTACTTCTGACGTAATGCCATTTATCACTTCCACCCCTGGAGCTTGAGTCTTAGCTCTAGCGATCTCCACTCCGGGCCGGCTGGCTAAGGCAAGCACGGAGGCGGGGGCCTTGCCTTGGCCCCCGGAGTCAGGTATGAAGTGTCGCTACTCACCTAAGGCTTCGTCACAAAGCCCCCCTGCGGGTAATTAATTTTATTATTATTTAATATAATTAATCAAATTAAATCTGTACCAATAAAAATATTGACCAATGATCTAATCTACTCAGTCTTCTACTTATAGTCTTGAGAGACTATGGGTGGAATGCAATATAAATAAGTTTTTATTGTATTAGATTATATGTTATACATAATTAATATTGTTAAAAAATGATTTCATAATTGCCTAAGTAAGTTATCTATCTATATGTTGATACGTGAAGCAAAAATGTTGTACTCCTTTATACGAAAATTGCGCGGTCGGAGGAGTATGAAATTTCGCACACTTATAATTTATATAGAGAAGGAGTGCATTATATATATTTATTTTAAATTATGCATTAAAAATACATTAAATTTAACACACACACGCATATATATACTCTTTTTTATTGCTAAAGTGTAATAGTGTAGCCTTGGCGAAATCTGTGATTATAGAAGTATAGTTTTTGAGATTAATTATTATGGTCGAATTTCGACCACGGGCGACCACTAGTATAAATATTATTGTACATTTTATATACCTACTATATTAAACGCATATTTACAAAGAAAAAATATTTTGGGAACATTAGCGGCCGAGGATCGCTCCCAAAATATTGGCTGCAGTTTCACGCTGTATGACAACGTAGACCTTGCCATATAGCGTGGAATATATAATTATTATAGCGTATTTGGGAATATATCTTCCATTATCTCTAACACGTAATAATTTTGTCATCACACGCGTTCATGGGCTTATTGATTTCAAAGATTTTACTAACATATTCGCTGTTAAAACTATTACAAGATATGCCTAGTTTGGAAAGTGGAGCAAGAGGAGGCAATTATAATAAATTTAAAGCGAAACGTACACTCAGATAAGTTTAAGAGTAAGTTGGGCTGCAAGCGACTTATTGTACGGGTCCCACGGGTACTACAGAGATTCGATGTACAATCTGACACACAAGTATTGTAAAGGAAATGTGTGTTTGCGACAAATCTAGCACACACATAAACATACACATATAAACCGGCACTAAAAGCACGTATATATGTAATGAAACCAGGTTCGGGCATGTGGGAAGAATGCATGAAGAAAGAATGACTAAACAGATATACAATGCAAAAGTGGAGGGATGCAGAAGTCGTGGAAGGCCACGACACACCTTCTATGATCAAATTGATCGTATACTAGCAGAAGGTGATGTCAGGAGCCTTAAGAACAGACGAGCGTGCATGACAAGAGCTATGAATGTCAAAGAAGCGAGTGAGGTGTGTAAGAATAAGCCTAAATGGCACTCTGTCGTTCGTGCCTACCCCGCAAGGGAACTGGCGTGAAGCTATGTATGTATGTATGAAACCAGCAGCACGGACTTCTACCCGTACTTGGTGCATATATGGCACATTAGAAAAAAAGAAAGAAAGAACTATAGGGAACTCTCTTTCACTTGCAAATTCAAATTCATTTTTTTTATTCAAAATAAGTTCCACTGAAGAATATTTGTTGAAAGGTTATACATATAAGTTAACATTTAAATGTACTTCCTATTCAAAGTCCAGCGGCAAGAAACTCCCCAGTAACACGTCTAGCTAATTCTTTTTATTTATATGTATCTATCTCCAGTTCATTTTTTTTATTCCATGACTTCGGTAGACAGGTAATACAGCCTACTTGATGGAAAACAGTTACTATCGTCTATGGACATTTGTAACACCAAAGATGCTATCAATATGCTGTTGCTCCCTAAAGAGAGACTGGAACTTGGCTAATACTGCCAGAATACTACTCAAGGTTGTTATGGCGGCATACTCTAGATCAGGGGTGGTACGAACCAGACGGGCAAATGTCCTACAACCTGGCTGTTGGCTATTTTGTCGCCTTTTACGACAGACCGCTATGCCGCAGGAAATTTTATTCTTTCTCCGTACCTGCACGGATAAAATAAATACAGAAGTATGTTATATAATTACTATTCGAGGAAAGTTGGTGTTGTATCATACAGTGTCATACTCGATACGACAAAGACATGATATATCCTGTCAGAAATGGAGAAAGAATACAATTTCCCGCGGCCAGGCATTTTGTCGCAAGGGGCGACAAAACCACCCACAGTCAAGTGGCAGGGTATTTCCCCGTCTAGATGGTTACCACCCCTGGTCTAGGATATGCCGCCATAACAATCTTGAGTTGTGTTCCCACATTAGCGGCCGAGTCCCATTACTCCTTTCGAGAGCAGCAGCACGTTGGTAACACCTTTCCATCAGCTGGGCCGTCTGCCTATCTGCTGAACTCTTGAAATAAATAAATTAATAATAAGAAAGAAAATATTATTCTCTCTCTTTTCTTTCACCATATCCCAATTACTTGGGGTCGGCACAATATGTCTTTTCCTTCCACACTCTTCTATTCTGACATACCTTTTCTGTCACACCGCATGTCATGTCATCCTTCACACAATCCATCCATCTTTTTTTTGGTCTACCTTTAAATTTGTACCCATCCATCTTGTAGTATAACATTCTTTTTGTCACGTGACTTTCATCCCCATACCAACTTAATCTTCTTCCTCTCAATTTTTCTGTCACAGGTGCAACTTTCAAAGATCACCTTATGTACTCATTTCTCACCTTATCCATTCTTGTAACACCACACATCCATCTCAACATTCTCATCTCAGCTGAGTGGAGACGTTTGTAGTTTATCACTTTAGTGGCTCATCATTCCGACCCGTATAGCATGACTGGTCGTATGATAGATTTATATATTTGACCTTTTAGTTTCAGTGGCATTAGTTTGTCGCACGTCACACCGGTTACCTGAAAGAAAATATTATTATTGTGGTAATATTGAAAAAATATACTAAAAAATTAAACTGTAACATATCTTCATAAATTCCATACATGTGTGCCACAATAAAAGAGTTATACATAAGATAGTATAAAAGCTGGAGCGAGCTACTATATGTAAATTAAGTTTTGTCGTTTAAATATTCAATAGTGTAGCATCAGTTTTTAAGCAAGGTACTTTTTAATTTAGTTTTATATTTATTCAAAATTATTAATAATTTCGTTGATTCCCCTTTTTTAACTAATAACTTACTCCTGAGATGTCCCCGATTAAGCTCACGTGATAACTCGCTTTTTTCATTGCCATTTATAAAAACCAATTATACTAAAAACACATTTTTATACCGTGCCTGCCAGCAATACAATGCTTTATTCAATGATGTCGATCCATTTATATTCAATTTATTTAAGTATAAACTGAAATTAAAAAGAAAAAAAAAAATAACGTTCTACTAATTTCATATATACTCGTATACTTTATTTTTATTATTTTGACTTTGATTTCATTAATATTATTATTTTGTTTTTTTTTAATATTATGAGTTTTATTTTTAACATGTATCACGATTTTTTTTATGACATGATAATTATGACTTAAGAATGATATAGATAAATAGACAAATTGTAGTTTTTGTTTTGTGTTGTATTGTATTATTTAATTCCTTTTTTATTTTATATCTAATTTTCCAATATTGCATCAAATTTATTATAATTTTCTTATAGTTGTATGAGCCAAATGCGTAACAACAATTATTTTTTTAGTGGAAACTTAGTTGATATTTGTATTAAGTTATGTGTTTTATATTATAAGAATTATAATTATTGTATGTTTCCCAAATAAATTAAATAAATATTTTGCGAAGAGCAGGTAGAACATTTTCTATAGTTTTGATCCAAGAACCCGTATTGCTGATTACTCAGCGTCGGTAGCAGGTGCCACTTTAAAATTCCTATTATCATTTTCCCTAGCACTTTGCTCGTCACTGGCAAAACTGTTTCGCTGGGCCGGGATTCGGCTATACCGTTTTTCCGCAGGACTAAGTATTCTGGTTCCTGGGCCGACGAGTCCCATATACGCCCATCCATAGCCCGGCAACATTAATCAAATAGTTAAATTCGTTAATCGCTAATACGTTACTGAAAAAGTTAACTTCGTTAAAAGTTAAAGCGTTATATTTCAGAAAATTTAACGCAAGTTAACGTTAACCGTTAATCCGTTAACACGTGATAAAAATTGCATCTTATAGAAACTATTGGTTCTGTAAGTTAACAGGTTAGAAACAAAAAAAAGGGGTATAATTAGAGTGTTTAATATAGGCATGTTGACAATGTTTTTTTCTTTCATTTGGATTAAGGTTTAGAATTTATTTGATTAATAATAATAATATTATAATAATCGGCAGACAAACACACACATTGTATATCCCCAAATTAAGCAAGTTACGCTTGTGTTATGGGTAATATACAACGGACTACTCTGGGGCCGATCCCAGACACCCAGACCATAGTAAATAACGGAGAAAATATGTTTCCGAAATTTACTATACCAGGAATCGAACCCGGAAACTTTGCGTTGCAGTGAGGTACACCGGCAAAGGCTTAGCCCGCTCAACCACAGAGGCCGTCAATTGATGATTAACATAGATTAGTTGCGTTCTGGACGAAACACTAATTAGAGGAACTAATTTTAAGACGATTTGATAGTAATATAATGACCAATTGCTATTTAGACGACTTGCTACATAGACCACTTACATCTTAGACGAAACAATACTAACCCGTCTAATTTATATGTCATTTTAGACATCTCGCATAATATGAATATTATGAATATATAATATGAATATTATGCGAGAACATGAACATTAAAATGTTGAAGTTGTCGTCTGAAAACAAAGCTCGTTTCGGCTGTAGTATATCCCTGCCCGTGGAGAAAAGACGTCCAACTGCAGCGCTTGAGGCTATAGCAGAATTATATTTAATAAACAGATTTGCGAATATCTGTTCCCCGAGGAATGCCGCATCATTTAACGAGTCACTCGACTTTATTTCTAGCCATATTTTGACGAGACTTCGAGCTTGCTGGATTTGTTGCTGGATTAACGATTAACGGACTTTGGGAAATTTAGCGGAAGTTAACAAGTCCGTTAACACATTTCTAAGTTACCTTAAAAGTTAATCCGTTACTCGAAATGTTAACTTCGTTAATTAACGATTAACAGATTAACGAGTTAATGCCCAGCTATGCGCCCATCACAACTCTTAGCGGTGCAGTACGTAAACAGGATTCCTCTTCGAAAAAATCAGGATATAAAAAAAATTGCATCCTGTTCGGAAAGACAAAAAATAAATTAAATTAATAGTTTAAAATAATATTGCTATAATAATGACTTGTATAATCCTTCTTAACATACCCGATTTTATTTCTTTTCTTTAAAATTAGCCTTATTATCAATTGCAGTTCGTTAGTCTCGCTAAAACTCGAAAACGGCTGGACTGATTTGACTAATCTTGGTTTTGAATTATTTGTGGAAGAACAGGGAAGGTTTAAAAGGTAAGTAAATATGAAAAAAATGCTTGGAATATACTAAAAACAACAATTTCGCTTTCCCTTAGAAACTATTCCTCCCTGTCCAACATTTAATGTTCGTCCCGTCGTTTGGAAATCAATTAAATTTAAAAGTCGTTCAGAAATCAAATTAAATTTAAAAGTTTTTTATTTTATTTTTTTGGTTTTGAATGTCAAACGTTTGATGTTTGTCCCGTCGTTCAGAAATCAACGTTTTTTTTTATTTATTGATTCCAAGGCGGTACAAAGTTTGCCGGGTCAGCTAGTTAAATAATATAAAAATGTTATGAAAGTTGTAGATTTATGTCAAAGACTATATAATTCTATAATCACAGATTTCGCCAAGGCTACACTGTTAATTTGACTTGAACAATAAACAAAAGAGTATATATGCGTGTGTATGTCAAATACACCTTAGTGTGTGTAATGTTTTTTTATTGATTTTGTTTTCTTATCAAAGCGCTTGTTAAGTAACATTAAAGACTCATTGTATGACTTATTTACGATAGGGAGATTGACAATAATAGCTAAGGCCTCATCAATCAAATACTTTCTTAAATACAATAATTTTTGTACACTTGATAGAGACTTGTTGTTATGGATTACAACTGTGAACATGTCTATGAAAAGTTTATATTTGGTATTATCTCTCCCATCAAACTGTGGAATTTCGATACTTGGCAGCTTGGCAGTGGTAATATTGTTTTCATTCGAGATTTCATGTGATTTCAGGTCTTTTAATGATTGATTTAATTTAGAGAGCACTTGGAAATATTTCTTTTCAGCTCTACCTTCTCTGCGTCAACTTTGTCTAATAACGAGATATCCAGGTTTACATCTTCGTATTATTTTAGTGTTGAAATTAATTTCTCTTTCCTTGCTTGTAGCATGTCAGCTCCTGCTGATGCCATATTTATGGGAACTTTTATAAAATTGTCGATGCGGATAATGATACCTTTTCAGTTACTACGTTTTAAACGTAGGCGTTTAAGCTCTTTGTTCGGCATTATTAGTACACTTTATTTTAGCACTAATTATTATTGATTTATAGCATTTCCAAGTTTGAACCGCACCCGGCACCGTAGACCCACGGCGGCGCATGGCAACCAGCCACACGATTGTGGGCCGACCGCCTAACCCCAGGAACAGCTCCAACGACGACTTGAAACCTAAGCTTCAATAGCTCAAGGACACTCCAATGCTTTTTAATGTGGACTGTAGTTGATATTTGTATACTACATACATACATAGCTTCACGCCAGTTCTCTTGCGGGGTAGGCACGAACAACAGAGCGCCATTCAGGCTTGTTCTTACACACCTCACTCGCTTCTTTGACATTCATAGCTCTTGTCATGCACGCTCGTCTGTTCTTAAGGCTCCTGACATCACCTTCTGCTAGTATACGATCAATTTGATCATGGAAGGTGTGTCGTGGCCTATATATTTGTATACTGCTTACCATTTTTTTACGACGCTTATGGAGGTCGTAATATGGCGGCGGGCCGCCTCGCTCTTTTTTTCAATAGCACTATTGCGCACTAAGTATTTAAAGAAAACTGTCCTCAATGGACCACAATCGCCTGTTAATAAAAAGCAAATATTTATTTAGATATTTAATTCCCAATCACACGGTTTATACACTTTTTAATGTTACATAGCAATTTTAGTATATTGTTAGTACAATGGCTTCGCCGGAAGAGGATTTATTGTATTTTTTAGGAATAATTTTTAAAAATATTAGCATTTGTCGCTTGTTCTCTATATAAACTATAAGTGTGTGAAATTTTATACTCCTCCGTCCGCGCAATTTTCGTAAAAATGGGTACAAAGTTTTTGCTTCACGTATTAATATATAGATTTATATGTTCGCTGTTGGTTTACTCGATAAATTAATAAATTTCAAACAAATTAAACACTTTCGTCACTGACATTACATCGTACGTTCAACTTAAATTAACTCCGACGTATTTCAGGTTCCGTTAATCTGACATCTACATACATAGATCGCTGAAACGAAGAAATACACCATCCTTGTCTATGCCATTTGTCTTTGTCTCTTGCGTGTACATGCTGTAAAGTTCAATTTACGTTCTTCTTCTCTTTAAAGTTGCTGAGGAAATATTTTTATTACCTTATTTTGTTGTTTGTCTTAGATCGGAAATCGAAGCCAGTATTGCCAGCTTTATTTACGAGGAAAAATCCGATTGAGGACTAACCGATGCGGGAAAGCATTTATTATTGCCATCCGAATTAGGGCAACCACTAAAACCCTTCAGTGTTTCCTCCTTTACCGTATGCTAGGGCTACGGAAAAAGCGGAAGCTCGAGTAAGTGCCCTAGCAAGCACGGGCCTCCAGGGCCACATCCATTGTGAGGGGGAAGTATAGCCCTGGCATCGTCCCTCTCAAATTCAACGTGGACGCCCAAATGACTCGCCCCACGGAAGAAGAGTGAAGCGCGTGCGGAACACAACGCACCGTCCTCTCGACGGCATCATTGACGAGTGTTGTTACACTTCCCCCAGTATTGCTAGCTATCTGAACACCCGTATTCAACACCAGTTAAACTGCGACTGTTTAACAACCCTCAGATTACATGTGGTTGTTTAAGAAGGGTACCATAAAATTTCTTCGAGGCTACACGGTATTACATACGTTTATAGGCGATTTTTTTTTTTTTTTTTATAGCTGGAGTACAGCAGACAGGCAGACGGCCCACCTGATGGAAAGCGGTTACCGTCGCCCATGGACGTTTACAACACCAGAGGTGTCATCAACGCGCTGCCGGCCGCGAAGAAATTTTATGACGCCCTTTTTGAAAAAACCCATATCGTAGCGCTGTGGGAAAACCACGGCTGGGAGCTGGCTAATTGATTAACGAATGACGTGCAGTTTCGGGGTCATCTCTAAACTTGCCTCAAAAAAGCGTGGTTAAACTGGTCTAAGCAGTATTTCACCCCGCGGCAAAGACTTGTGCTTTACAATGCACAAATTAGGCCGCATATGGAGTACTGCTCACACTTATGGGCTGGAGCATCCGCTTACCAGACTGACCCTCTCGACTCCATCCAGCGTTCGAATAGTTGACGATCCCAAACTAGCGGTTTAGAATCGCTTAGCGTTCGGAGAGACTGCGTCCCTCTGCGTATTTTAGCGCCTGTACAACAGTGCCAACGCCTTATTCTATCGACGGGATGTTCACCTCATTTACTAGCAGTCCCACGCTCAACTACGCAACGGTTATCTAGAACGTTTATTCCGCGTAAAACAATGATCTGGAGGGAACTTCCCGCCGAAGTTTTCCCTCTGCGCTACGAGATGGGGTCGTTTCAGGACGTTATAAAAAATTTTAGAGGCCGGGAACGCGTTGGTAGCACCCCTGGTGTTACCAGTAAAAAGGCGACCGTAACCACTTTCCATTAGGTGGGCCGACAGATTTTTTTTTTTTTGTTGCAGGAGTACAGCATACAGGCAGACGGCCCACTTGATAGAAAGCGGTAACCATCGCCTACAAACATTTGCAACACCAAAGGTGCTACAAATGCGCTGCTACTCTCTTAAGGTAGACTGGAACCTGGTCACTAATGCCGGAACACAACTCAAGGTTGTTATGGTGACATACTTTAGACCAGGGGTGGTAGCCATCCATTCGGGCAAATGCCCTACCACCTGGCTGATATCTAACTTTAAAGGACGTAAAGCTTAAAAAGTACTCTCGACGAAAACTTATTTGTACAAGATATATTTAGTAGTTTTTGGGATATATTTTCAAGGAAATATTTTTACGGCTTCGTAACCAAATGACAAAACCATTCGTCGCCTATACTGAACCCTTTATTATGTATATCTTATATTATGTAAGCTAACACATATTCGGCCTATTTTTATTATTAGCATGGAAACTTCCACATGATTGCGTCGTTTCGTTATCCTCATGAAAACCATAACAAGTCTTAAATAAAAAACTTCACTTCCAATCCCAAAGTCGAAAGAAAACTTTCATAAAAATCAAAGGAATTCTTTCAGCCTCATTACTTATAATAATTTTCGTACAACGCTATTCGGAGTATAACAACCGGTTTTTTTCCGGTGGAACCTAAACAACAATTTGTGTTTTCACAAATAAAATATAAAGTACTACGAAACGGGCAAAGTGGCTTTGTGCAGATAGCGAGAATAAGACGTCACTCCGTGAGGAATTGAAAATTTATACATTTATGCCTCGCAGAGTGGAATAATTCGTTTATTTTTCATCATTATAACGCGGAAATGTTTTCATGGAGCCACCGCTCTTTTTTTTCTAAAGTATCTTTGAGCAAATGCCCACTCAACCATATCATTTGCTGCTGAGACGCTTACATTGATGCCTCAAGATCATAAGCCTCTTCAAAGGGCTTTCAAAATTTCTAATGGACTCTTCAGGTGATTATTAGGCTCGTGGGTACTTCAGACCATGGACACTTTTTTTATTGCAAAGCTAGGACACAAGGAAACGGCTCAGCTCATGGAAGTTGGTTACTGTCGCCTATAGATGCTTGTAACACCAAGGGCGAAACCAATGCGTTAGCAGTCTTTAGAATTGGATAGAAAGGATGAGGATAGGAAAAATGGGATAGAATAGTGGACCATTGGATCTCACATTGATTCGCTCAAGCTTAAACGTTTGACGCCGATATTCTGTGAGAGCGTCAGCACACCGATCCAACCGGTTGCAAGAGCTGTATTTACGTATCCAGCCTTCTGAGCATCTTAAACATAGAAGACGGTGACTTCGGCAAGCCTAAGCCTAATATCAAGATATTCCACCTATAATCTTATATCATCTATATATATCAATTGCTGTTCATTAATCTCGCTAAAACTCGAGAACGGCTGGACTGATTTGGCTAATTTTGGTTTTGTATTCTTTGTGGAGGTCCAGGGAAGGTTTAAAAGCTGAGTAAATATGAAAAAAATGCTTGGAATATAGTAAAAACAACAATTTCGCTTTCCCTTAGAAACTATTTCTACCTGTCAAACATTTGATGTTCGTCCCGTCGTTCAGAAATCAAATCAAATTTAAAAGTTAAGTTTTTTTTCACTTTTTTGGTTTTGAATGTCAAACGTTTGATGTTTGTTCCGGTTAAGTTTTGACCACATTTTTTACTAAAGTCGAAACATTCTGCAATTATCATTCAGCTTTTTTATTTATTGATTCTGAGGCGGTACGAAGTTTGTCGGGTCAGCTAGTTATAGATAAAATACGATATACATATCTAATATAAATTAATTCGGTTTAGTTGAGGGTTGATTGTCTTTATTGTATTAGTTTGTTAAATAAAGTAAATTTTGACTAGTAATAGAAAAATAAAATGTATATGTCTTTAAATAAATAATGTACAAGCTGAAGTCGATTATGATATTTTAGCAAAGAAATGTATGGAAAATTCTAACAAGGAAAATCAACTAGTAAAAACATATTTCGGAAAGTTTCCTAAATCCTATACGAGTATATATTTCTATTTAGTTCATATTTATAATGTAATCGTTTTACCATTTAGAATATACTAGTGGTCGCCAGTGGTCGAAATTGGACCATAATAATTAAATTATAAGTTTGAACATTTTTAAGGTTCTGTTGTCAGACTATATCCCTATTAATATTATAAATCCGAAAGTAACTCTGTCTGTCTGTCTGTCTGTCTGTCTGTCTGTTCCGTTTTCACGGAAAAACTACTGGACCGATTTGGCTGAAACTCAGTATATATATCTTTTCGATGCCGAGGATGAACATAGGATACTTTTTATCCCGAAAAATGGGATAGTTTCCGGGATAAAAATATATTTGTCTGTTTGTTTGTTATGCTTTTACGAAAAAACTACTGGACCGATTTGGCTGAAAATCGGTATATATGTAATTTTCATAACGAGGGTGGACAAGGGATATTTTTCATCCCAGATAATGGGATAGATTTATGTAAAGGTTATCCCAAAAGTGGGAAAGGTTTTGGTTGGTTTTGTGATTTGCCATTTTCATCACTTTGGTTATTTTGTCCGTTTTGCTCTTTCTGTCCTTTTTGCTCTTTTGCTCTTTTGCTCTTTTGCTCTTTTGGCTGTTTTTGCTTTTGGCTCTTTTTGTATTTATGCTGTATTTGCACTTTTTGTCCATTTTGACAATTTCGCTCTTTTTGTCCTTTTTCATGTTTTGTTCTTTTTGCAGTTTTTGTCCTTTTTGTCATTTTTGTAGTATTCATTGACGGGGATAGATACATAAAACTAGGACTGTTTGTAATAGAGGATGAAAGTTTGGATGAGACCAATCATTTCTCAAGTTCATAGATATAAAAATTCATCGTCTATAAAAATGCGATAGTAACTCGATATGTCTTTCTGTTAAGTTTTTGGAAAACACTGGGAATACTGGATCGTTTTTATTCTAATTTTGTTTAAATGTAGTTTTAATGCCGAAAACGGACATATATACTCATGCCAGGAGATTGGATAGTTTGCGATATAAAATTAAGTGAATTTTTCGGGTGCAAATGGCACTAACATAAAAATGTTGTACAATGTAACCTGTATTAACGCCTGCTCTTTAAACAAGAAGCAGGAACTAGAGGTTAACCCGCGGCACAGCCGCGGGGTAAACTCTAGTACTTCTATAATAACAGATTTTTCCAAGGCTACACTGTTAATTTGACTTGAACAATAAACAAAAGAGTATATATGCGTGTGTGTGTTAAATACATGGTAGTGTGTGTAATGTTTTTTTATTGATTTAATGTATTTTTTATATATAATTTTAAAAAAATTAGCATTCTGCACTCCTCTATATCTATACTAATATTATAAAGCTGAAGAGTTTGTTTGTTTGTTTAAACGCGCTAATCTCAGCAACCGCTGGTCCGATATGAAAAATTCAGTGTTGAATAGTACATTTATCGAAGAAGGCTATATTATATTTTCAAAAAATTAGGGATCCTTACTAAAAGTCCAATAATGTAACCCAAGGTGTAAAAAAATGCCCCGAAAAAATCCTTACACGGCGTGCGCTGCGAAAACTATTGATTACAGAACAAAACAATGTACTACCACTTTGCAGAACATATAATTGTCTACAAAAAATATTGCGTAACCATATGTCTAACTATTGTAGTTGTCTCACAATAAGTGTTTTCTGTTCTTTTTTTAAATAATTAAAATGCCGTCGCTTCAAAAACTCTTTATTTTGTACCTTGGTATTAATCCTTATCAAAATAAATTACTCCATATTCAAGACGAATTTAATACCTTTCTAGAACTTTTTGAATTATTCAATTCGGAAGTTTCATTCAAAAGATATCGCGATATTTAAAAAGTAAGTATTAGTGTTGTAGCCAAATATACTAATATTGTTTAATTGAACGCGCTAATCTCAGGAACTACTGGTCTGATTTGAAAAATTCTTTTAGTGTTGGATAGCCCATTTATCGAGGAAGGCTATAAGCTATATATCATCACTCTAAGACCAATAGGAGCGAAAAACCAATCAAGAATGTTTCAAAATCGCAGGGTTTGGAAAGCAAATTCCACGCGGACGACGTCGCGGGCACAGCTAGTAAACTACAAGTGTACGAAATTTCATACTTCTCCGTCCGCGTAATTTCGTAAAAAGGGGTACAAAGTTTTTGCTTCACGTATTAATATAATGATATAGCGATACTGTTTTTAGTTAGCTATAGTAAACATAGTATAGCAAATTTAAAAAAAATCATACATTTAACAGTCAGTAGAATTTGTAAATAAACATATATTTTTAAGTATTATAAAATTGTCATTCAAAACGTGTAATTCTTGTTAGACTTCTTACAAGCCGACCCGGTCAAACGAACCGGTGGTAACCTGTTTATCCTGTTATAAAGGACCTGAATGACGAAGGTTGATCATCCCGCAGAGAACAGATAAGTCACGGTTTCGATAGCCGACGTTGTTTGTCCGTTTATCCGGTTTTATCGGACTAACAACCGGTTATAATGCAAAGGGTTAATTATTAAACTTAGTTAATAAGGGTACGTTATTTGATTTATTCGTTGACCCGCTTCTAGTCGCGGTTTTATCCGGTTTTAATAAATTTCTATATATAATTTCTGTTTTAATTTTAGTGCTGGACATTGTAAATATATTTTTGGTAGACATACTGACTAGGCTTGAGGTTATAAGCGTAAATGTAGACCAAACAGGTTATGAACTGATTTTATGCGAAACGACGTAATAATTTACGGTGTGATGGAGGACATAATATGCTAGAATGTACGATAGAAAGAAAGATATTGTTCCGATCCCAAATGTTGGTCCCAAATGGTTATACCGGTTTGAGACGGTAGGCACTATAGGCAACTAACTGCCTACGGCAGCAAAATTTAGAGGCGCCAAATTGTCTGCATAAACGCTTGAACTGCTAAAGCCAAACAAAAACAACACACATACATATTATGACGCCTGTTTCCCATTAGTGTAGGGGTAGGCAGAGACGATGGATTTCCACCTGCTATGATCCTGACAAACTTTACGCTTCACCAACTTTCATTAGTCTCTTTTTTTTCTATTGCAGGAGTTTAGAGGACAGGCAGACGACCCACTTAATGGAAAGCGGTTACCATTGCCTATGAACATTTGTAACACCACAGGTGTTACAAATGCGCTGCTGCTCTCTTAAGGGTCACTGGTACCTGGTCACTAATGCCAGAACACAACTCAAGGTTGTTATGGCGACATTCTTTAGACCAGGGGTGGTAGCCATCCAGTCGGGCAAATGCCCTACCACCTGGCTGTGGGTTGTTTAGTCACCTCTTACGACAGGCTGCCCGGCCGCAGGAAATTGTATTCTTTCTCCGTTCCTGCACGGATAAAAACTATAACTCTTCATACATACACGCTTATTTAAAGTACTTCTCAACACACAACACCCAAAAATAGTGTCAGTTTTTGCCAAAATAGAAGAAAGAACGAAAAAATATTTATTTAGGGCAAGACACAGAAAGAGATACAAAATAATAGACATTACAGTGCCCCAAAAAGACCCCTGCTCAGCAAAATGCTCGTTTCTCAACCAGCGCTGATCTTCCGCAAATACCTCTAAGTGATGTCGCAGCTTAGCTCCATTAAGCAAATTGATGTTTAAACATGGACTATAACTTTGCAACTAGTTTTTATTAACGACTAGCTGACCCGGCAAACTTCATACCGCCTCAGAATCAATAAATATAAAACGTTGATTTCTGAACGACGGGACGAACGTCAAACGTTTGACATTCAAAACAAAAAAATGAAAAAAAAACTTCACTTTTAAATTTAATTTGATTTCTGAACGACTTTTAAATTTAATTGATTTCCAAACGACGGGACTAACATTAAATGTTGGACAGGTAGGAATAGTTTGTAAGGGGAAGCGAAATTGTTGTTTTTATTATATTTCAAGCATTTTTTTCATATTTACCTACCTTTTAAACCTTCCCTGAACTTCCACAAATAATTAAAAACCAATATTAGCCAAATCAGTCCAGCCGTTCTCGAGTTTTAGCGAGACTAACGAACAGCAATTGATTTTTATATATATAGATATTATAATCTATCTTCTATTTATCTGTATATCTGTACTCTCTCTTTCTCTCTCTTCTTTCACCATATCGCAAGTATTTAGAGTGGGCACAATATGTCTTTTCCTTCCACGCTCCTCTATTCTGACATACATGTTCTGTCACAACACAAATCATCATATTATTATCATCGTTCACACGATCCATCCATCTCTTTTTTCGTCTAACTTTTTTTATATATTATGAACAACTCTACGGACTCGCGTTCCGTAACCTTTTTTACAACTTAATTTCTAGATTTAATTTTTTGAATTTAACACGCTTATTAGTTATTTTGGTTCTTGTGTGTGACATTAATTTAATGTATTTTTATGTTGAGGTGTATATATCTTACGAATAATTTATTATATTAATTTATTCTAGTTTTAATACTAAACTTATACTAATGTAGGTGTTGTGAGGAAGTGCATGTGCAGTGTGGGCCTTATAGATGATATACTTATATATATTCTCCTATCTAGTGTCATGTGTGTTGTTTTTTTCTTTTCTGTGCCCGGGTTATTAATTTTTAGGCTCTTTGTGTGTCTTGATTTGTTTGTGAAGTGTGCGTGTAATGCAATGCGGTGGTCTACCTTTACATTTGTATCCATCCATCTTGTAGTTTAATATTTTTTTAGCACGTGACTTTCGTTCTTCTTCATTATATGCCATACCACCTTAATCTTCTTCCTCTCAATTTTTCACTTACGGGTGCAACTTTTGAAGATCCCCTTGTACCTACTAATTCTCACCTTATCCATTATTGTAACACCACATATCCAGCTCAACATTCTCATCTCAGCTGAGTGGAGGCGTTTGTGGTTTATCACTTTAGTGGCCCAACATTCGGACCCGTATAGCATGACTGCTCGTATGACGGATCTACAGACAGACGTATCTGTCTATCTATACTATACCTAATAAATCTGTAAATGGTTCGAATTTGTACAATACGTTTAAAAAGATAAAAAAATCAGGGGGGCTATTTCGGATCAGCAGATTCCGAAAATACAATTTTTAGAATTTTTGTCTGCCTGTCTATTTGTCTACTAGAGCATCATGTGAATACTACAGAAAGAATTTAAATGAAACTCGAAACGGGGCTAGCTTATATCCCGGGTTGTAACTTAGGATACTGTTTATCCTGGCAAATTACGTCATTTCCGTGGGATAGACGAATGTATTTTAATCTTCTTAAAAACTACTGAATGTATTTGAATAAGACTCGGCACAGAGGTGGCATATATCCCGAGGCAACATTTAGGATACTTTCTATCCCGATAAATGACCTTATTTACTTAGAATGGATGGATTAGCAAAATAGATGGCGGTGCAATCGCGTTTTTCCAATTCACTAACGAATACCTATGTTGTCATAAACAACATGTCATTCATTGTATTACTTCAAATCAGGTTGGCTTCGACTCGCCTCTGTGTTTAGCCCAACAGTTGTGTAAACTATATGGACTTAATTTCTTTGTTATTATTGTATTAGCTGCGCCCCGCGGTTTCACCTGCGTGGTGACGGAAAATCACAAAACTACACTATATCTTTATAAATTATAGCCTATGTGTAAGCTATATCCTCTTATCTTAAGTGTAAAGTTTCAATCCATTCAGTAGTTTTTGCGTGAAAGAGTAACAAACATACATTCTTATAAAATTCCGCGTTTATAATATTAGTAGGATGTAATAAAGTTTTTAAATAAGTAAAATAAAACTAATAACACGCAGCGTAGCCACGGACAAACTCTAGTTACAAAGGAACAATAACAAAAAAAAACACAACGAACAGAAGTGAGGAACAAGACATAAAAATAATAAACTCATAATGAATTGGATACACAACTGAGCAGAGTTCCTAAAATATGTATTGTAAATCAATATCTTTGCGTGTAATATTCTTTACAACACACCGTCATTGAGCTATCTTAATTAAAATATAACATTACTACTATGGATACAGAAAAATACCAGTCCAGCAACTTGTAAAAAGAAATTTCGTGAAGCTTGTAGAATTTCTTGGTAACAACATTACTAATATCATCATTTGAGGACATTTCTAATCTAATGTATTGTAATAAGGTACAAGACATCTGCACACATAAATTTGTGTTAGCTAGTCCTGAATGGAGTTCTACAATGATAAAAATGAATCTTGCTAAAGAATTTTCTACTTTAATTGTATAGCTGTAAGACGGACGTGCTGTGCAAATGTATATTGGTGTTAGCCACTTTTGAATTATTCGGTTCAAAGCGTCGTGTAGTGCTCGCAGCTGCCACTAGAGGCGTGACAGTCGCGGGTGTTTTGTGACGCGCTATTTTATTTTACCGCATTGAATTCTCAAGTATTTTTTTCTTTTAATTAAATATAACTTTAAATGCGGCTTCGTTCGTGAATATTTTCGGTCTGTATATCTCGAAAACATTTTATCTTTGGGTTAGAATTATCCTGTAGGACAACCTTTTTCATACGGTTTATTTTTCTATACTATTCTTCATTCGTTCGAAATAATTTTCCTTGAATATTGTAAAACATCTATATATTAATACGTGAAGCAAAAACTTTGTACCCCTTTTTACAAAAATTGAGCTGACGGAGGAGTGTCAAATTTCTCACACTTATAGTTTATATAGAGAAGAAGCGACGAATGCTAATATATTTTTTTTAATTATGCATAAAAAAATACATTAAATAAATAAAAAAAACATTACACACACTACCATGTATTGAGACACACACGCATATATACTCTTTTGTTTATTGTTCAAGTCAAATTAACAGTGTAGCCTTGGCGAAATCTGTGATTATAGAAGTATAGTCTTTGACAACAAATTATTGCGGTGGAATTTCGACCACGGGCGACCACTAGTAATAATTATTAACTTAAATCATAACCCGTCTTTTTCACTCATGAAAATTCAATTATATTAAAATAAGTATGGCAATATAGGCAATACTGTGGTAGCTTAGTGTGTAACACATAGTGAAACTCTCGTTTCAAAAAGGGTCCGAATCTTGGTCGATAAGTACGTACCACTTAAGCAGTTTTCTAACTTGCCATTCATATTGTTACAAGCCAAGTGCTGATGGTGATGTAAAACATCATGGTGAAACCTGCACGTCGAGATAACTAACGTCTCAAACATTTTGGGCAAGCGTGGCAGTATTGCCAGTTCCCACCCCTATATTTTTGAAACATTCTTGTTTTTTCTTTCACTTAAAGTTAAAAGCGTACAAACAAAAGCGATAGATTTATTAAGTTTATTTAATACTAATAAAATGCAATTTTATACAATTGTCAAGGCTGCTGAGGTTCGTCATTGATGAGTTCAGAAATGTTTCCCAGACGTTCAGGTGTGTAACCGATAAGATCAGAAATATTTTGCCAATCCTGTGCGTTCAGTAACAACAGCATATCCAACTCTTGGAAAGCTGCTTCCACTGTGAAATAATCGAAACAATAAATAAATCAAAGAATTCCGCGGAGATGTCCTGGGAATGATAAAAAATGGCCAGGTTAAAAAAAATCGAATTCAATTCGATAGCTAATTGTAGAATAGAATATACTTTATTGTACAAAAATGCAACATAAAAACAAGAACATTAATATATTTCTTTCAGACAACCTTTGGATGGAGTGTTATAGAACGACAACAAAAGTCGGTAGTTGCTAAACCAGCACTTGTACAATAATTTAGTTTATTCATAATAAATATTCATAATAATATATATTCATAATAAAATATGATAATATATATACATAAATAAATACACATATTATATTATGTACATACAAAAGTATGTAATAATATAAGTGTGTAATAATCTAAATATATATAATTGAAATCCACGTATATAGTGACTCATCACGATATCTACATATATAACTTCACGCCAGTTCCCTTGCGGGATAGGCACGGGCAACAGAGCGCCATTCAGGCTTATTCTTACACACCTCACTTGCTTCTTTCTTGCTTTTTCACGATATCTCAGGAACTATAATACCTATAGACTTGAAATTTGGCATGAACCTTCCTTTCGCCAAGTAGAGGTCAGTTAAGAACGGATTTTACGGCACGCGAAGCGGGCGGGTATCAGGTAATATGTGATTTTTTTATTCTGGGATCGCGCGGGAATTTTCCCGGGAGCGGTTTGAAGTTGTCCGGGTGCATAAAAATTTGCTTATTCCGACACAGTTTTCGCTAAAACGATAGCTTTCATTCACTTTTAAATGCTACGATACTTTTTGTCCCGAGAATCCTGCGGGATTTTTTCTGGCTATGGTACAAATTAGTTAGATTGCATAAATATTAGCTGATTTCGATATGATTTCACTAAAACGATAGTGTAAATCCTTTTTAAGTGATACGATGCTTTATGTTTCGGGAATTTTCTTGGGAGTGTTACTTATTATATTACTTCAAATCGAGTTGGCTTCGACTCACTTCTGTGTTTAGCTGGGCAGTTGTCTAGATTATATGGACTTTCTTTGTTATTATTATATGTTTTTATATTATATGTAAAAAAACAGAATTAAGTTTTTATGTAAGTAAAATAGAGATGCTGCCTAACAATCGACACATGGCGTAGCCGCCGGATAAACCCTAGTAGAAAAATAAGATTTGTAGTGTGACAAAGGACGTATGTATATTGAAATAAAGATATATGGAAGGAAAGCTGGGCTCTGAATCTGTAACTCTAAGTGGCAATCGAATCGAATTGGAATCGTCAATTTCAACTGACTTGGTAGTCTGTAAACTAACTCGGCCCAATATTGAATCAATCTTGATGTCATTAAGAAAGTGACACTTGTAAATTTTAGAGACTAGGTACAGATATTTGAGCATCTGTAAGAAGTATGGATCTTGAGTCGCAGTGACATGATTATTTTGTGAATGTTATAGACTCGGAAGCCTGGTAGTGATTTCCCATATAGCCGATTCTTGTCTTACTGTTCCTTCTTGCCTTACCATTGGTAGAAATCTAATGTTACATGTATGGTGGTTAGTCAAATTTCAAACAGTAGTAAGACAAATGAAAGATAAGTAAGATAAAAGAAGCGGTTATTACGTAGTGTTTTGGCGATATTATATTGTGTCGACCTCAAACTTAGCCAGAACTTACACCTGTTACTAGTTAACATTAATCTATGTATTTATGATTTGTCACAAAAATTACCTCTTAATTGGTTCAATTCGTTCGATAATTTCTTCAAACGTTCTAGCTGTCTTTCAATATCAATCTTTATATTGACGTAAAAATCTTCGCAATCGAAATTTGGATTACTTTGTGAACACATTCTTTACAAATTGTTTCTGATTGCAAATAATCATAAATCAGAATGCGAATCAAATACAAATATTCAATATTAAACACCAAACAATATTTATATAACTGAAAGTTCCCGCTCTTTTTGTTGTACTTATCACCATAGTGTTATTTATTTATTTAGGTTTATGGCTTGGCAGCTAGGCCTTTAAGCCAGATGTTAGATTACAATATAGTTTCTTCATTTTCTTAAGCCTATTTATAGCTCAACTGAACTGTAGGTTATCAACCGACGCCATTCAACTGAGTTCTTGTGACAACTCGAAAGGCCACATTTGACTATACAGTTCACATTTCTCACAAAAGCACATAATTACTACTCAAAAACTATCAATATCCTACAACTACTGTTCATTTTAGAGTAATTATACACATTTTTAGAAAATAAAACTGCACAGCACAACATCTCCTTTCAGTTCCCGCCAAAAACTCCTAGTAAAACCTTATTTAAATAGAATACGTTCCACATGAGCCTCACAACGACCACGCTCAGGACCACGATTTTTCCCGTTCCACTTGTTTGCGGGCGTTATTACATTCGTAAATTCAAGTGGAATGGATTATTCGATCCACCTTTTGACATGGGTCGTTATGAGCGCTCGTCGTCGTCAGCCATTTGCAGTCCACTGCTGGACGTAGGCCTCCCCAAGACGGCGCCACCCGTCTCCCCATGAGCGCTGCGTGATCGAAAATTATGACATCATTAGTGGCGTTTTCGCGACGACCGTGATCGTTATGTGGAACGGCTGAAGGAGCACTTTGAACGTTGTGAGCTAAAGGAGGAACGCACCCTTAATTTGTAAAAAAATATTATCTGTTGGAATCTCCAACAAAATGTTTTTAATGTAACTGATAAGGCCAAAGGGGCCCATCCACTATCCTGCATAGCAGTCCGACTGCAATACCGATCAGAATGCCTCTTCAGTCCTGCAAGCTCTGTCCACTGCAAAACTGCACTGCAGGATAGTGAATGGGCCTCTTTAGGACTGGCCAAGATATGTAATTTTTAAATTAAGAATTTGATTGATGTTGTTCTATTTTTCTAATGTCAAATTGTTTTCTCCGTGTAAAGTGCATCTATATTCACACGTCTAGTTTTCATTATTAAAATACATATTTATAGTCCGCTACCAAAAAGTTTTACAATTAATACTATTTGCACTACGTAAATGTTGGGCTTTGCTCTATTGCCATTAAAATACATACATACATTGTTCACGCCAGTTCCCTTGGGGGGTAGGCACGAACAACAGAGCGCCATTTAGGCTTATTCTTACACACCTCACTTGCTTCTTTGACATTCATAACTCTTGTCATGCACGCTCATCTGTTCTTAAGGCTCCTGGCATTAAAATAAATCACAATAAAGTATATTTACAGGTAAACATTTCTTAAGCTTCTAAGTTATGCTTGAAATAAATAAAGAAAATAACTAAAAATGCATTAGATAGCAATAATTTAAAACGAATAGACGTAAAAACATTATTGTGTTTATAAAACTGTCTATATGATTCACCTAACTCCTACATGCTCTCAGATAGCTGAATGAATTCTAACTACCTAGAATAAGTACAAACACATTTAAATGTTTTTTTTTTACATTTGTAATCTTATTTTTAACGAGAGCACGCGGTTTGTACCTACATTTAACCAGCGACGAATATGGATACATATTATCACTCCTGTTTCCCATGAGACTAGGTAAAGATTATGGATCTCCTGCAACGATCTTGATAAACAACTTTCGGTTCATCTACTTTCATTAACCTCATCATACACGAATGATTATTTGATAATATAACGTCAAATATAGAAATTTTAAATTCTTGTTTAAATCTTCGAGGAAAAATTTTGTAGACACTTTGAAGGGTTATGTTTTGTTGCGACATTTTATATTAAAAAAAGTGTCATATTTGTTAAAATTAAATAATTGTATTAATTGTTTTAATTAAACAAAAAAATGTGTTTGTATACAACATAATAACTCTTTAATAACCCTGGATCTACATTTTCCAAAAGGGGAGTATAGATTGCTGACTTGCCGCCTTTGCAGGCAAACTTTTTGATCAATCTAATGACGTCAGTGACTGACAACTTTTTCAAGTTACTACATCAACACAAGAGCGTCGCCAAGTGAGAAGCATAAACCCCGCAACCCTCTTTTAGAGATTAAAAGAGCCATATACTAACTTCCTTTAGAAAAGGTAAAAAAAAAACCAAATGTCATATATCTTCTTCCGCCATCGGTTGGCGAAACCCTTTTTTTGTTAACTCAGGGGAATGTCTTTTCTTGTGACACGCGGGTCTTGGATACAGAGGAAGACCAAAAGCGCCCCCTAGTGCCGCGCGCTTCGTGTACGTGTGGGACTCTTGCACCAAACAACAAACGGGATCTCCTCCATTAAAGGAGGAGGCCGAACAAACTACCCACTCATCTTGCATTAACTCCATTGTTTGATGTCAATCAAAGATTTCCAATTCACTGAGACTAGAGACTTTTTTTTAAATACGAAGCTACCAAACAGGCGAGTGGGGCCTCTTGATGGAAAGTGGATACCATCGCCTATACACGTTTGCGACATCAGGGGCAAAGCCAACTTATTGCCATCCTTTAGAATGGAATAGAGGGGGTGAAATTTTAGGGATGCGACAGGGGGAGAAGAATCCCTGCAGGGTCGGAAAAAGAATACAATTTCTTGCGGCCAGGCGGCCTGCCTGTCGTAAGAGGCGACAAAACAACCCACAACTAGGTGGTAGGGTATTTACTCGTCTGGATGGCTCTAGAGTATGTCGCCATACCAACATTGAGTTGTGTTCCGGCATTAGTGACCAGGTTCCAGTCCCTTAAGAAAGCAGCAGCTCATTTGTAGCATCTTTGTGTCATAAATGTCCATAGACGATGGTAACCGCTTTCCATCAGGTGGGCCGTCTGCCTGTCTGCGAAACTCATGCAACAAAAAAAATGAAAAAATCACACCTATCGAGCCGGCACTAAGAGCTATAGTCAAGATAATGATGCCAGCATGGCTAGACTACATCGTAAAACGTCTAAGATGCCGAAGAAGAAGAGAAGATAAGGTGTGGGCGCGATGCGATGGCCGGGAGAAGGCAGAGGGACGTGGAAGAAGAAGCAAGGGGAACTTACCTCGCCACCAATCTACCGCCACACTGCACTCGTTCCCCGGGGGTTCACACACTTCACTAGGATTTGCTGAGGAGAATCAAAGTTATTTAAATTAAATTAAAATGGTTTTCTTTTATATTGTGATCCAATTTTTTTTAATGGCTTCAACGCACACGGCATTGATTTTGCCAATATCGAAGATTTAGAATGAAAAGGCAGGTGAAAAACAATATAACATTTGGCCACTTTTTGTATGTTATCTGTAAATCTTGAGATATAATACGTATAATAAACTATATTTATATTATCTATCTATCTTTTTATATATAAAAATGAATCGAAAAATGTGTTGGTAAGCGCATAACTTGAGAACGACTTTACCGATTTTGATGAAATTTTGTGTGTGTGTTTGAGTGGGTCCCGGGATGGTTTAGACCCACAATTGGAACCGTTAGGTGGCGCTGAGATCGAGTTCTATAAACCTCCTAATCACCTGGAGCGATTTTGGTGATTTTGTTTTTGTGTGTTTGAGTGGCTTCCCGGATGGTTTGGATTCGCAATTAGAACCGATAGGTGGCGCGAAGATCGGGTTCTAGAATCCTCCTAATCACCTGGACCGATTATGGTGATTTTGTTTTTGTGTCATGAAACAAAGTCTTTTAGGAATTCAGAAAATATGGCGGTACGAAGTTCGCCGGGTCAGCTAGTATACTATATATATTGCGGTGACAGAACTGACAGACGATGAATATTTGTCTTGTTTTGCGCATTCTTTCTTTGAAAGTTTATTCTCTTCTTGATGGGGAGAAACAATTTATAAGGAGGTGTTCCTCGGCGCAACCATAAGATGACAGTTAATTTTTAAGACAAATAATATTCGCTTAATTTTCCCATTTAGCTTCTACAGTAATAAAAGTATAACCATATTAGTTTGAATATAGATATTATACTTTGGAATTGGATCTCATCTGAGAAAGATTGCATCGCTAAAGTTTACAAACTAGTAATCTATGTTAAAACAAGCTCAATCCGACAGTTACTTATCTATGGATTTAAAGGTTCTAAACTTAAATTTTCTTGGAGAAAGAAAAAATATTAGGTAGTATCTATCAGCGGTGGGAATTTAAAGAATGATACTTTGATATACAATTCTATATTCAAAAATATATACATAATGTTAACAGGTCCGGCAGATGTTTTCCTGCTCTGAAAGTATATAACCCAAATCCAGCGCCATCTATCGGATCCAATTGTTAATACCAACCATCCCGGGACCCATACGAACATATACAAAAAAAAACATGAAAATTGATCCTACCTTTTAGGAGTAATTCAATGACATACATGCGAACAGTTTACAGAAGAATTGCATACATGTTTTTTTATTATTGCAGGAGTTCAGCAGACAGGCAGACGGCCCACTTGATGGAAAGCAGTTACCATCGCGTATGGACATTTGCAACACCAAAGGTGCTACAAATGCGCTGCTGCTCTCTTAAGGGAGACTGGAACCTGGTCACTAATGCCGGAACACAACTTAAGGTTGTTATGGCGGCATACTCTAGACCAGGGGTGGTGGCTGTGGATTGTTTAGTCGCCTTTTACGACAGGCCGCCAGGCCGCAGGAAATTGTATTCTTTCTCCGTTCCTGCACGGATAATATATAAAGATTAATTAAAAGTGAGCATTTCTTTTACGCGAGAAATATGGTATTTATGTTGGAATACTCGTGTTTAATGAAATGTGTCTTTTCCCTAATAACTCTTTGACGTGCATCAGACCTACAACTGATTTTGGATTCATTTGTTTTATCAATAATTGTTTAGCAGCCATCTTTAGTTTTACTTCTAGCTTGCACTATTTATTTTTTTGAGACACTTCACTTTGTAATTTAATTTCATCATAGAAAGAAAGAAAGAAGAAAGAAAAACGTTTATTTGTCAAAGGCGACACACACAGAATACATATTTTTAATGAGCAAAACAATTTTATAGTTGCATGCCGCAATTGGACAAATGAGCTTGGCACATAGTATATTGCTGTGCGGAAATTTAATCCGACACAACACTGATTTTCAGTGCCTACCTCTTTCTTACTCTACACATATTTTATTGAGACCCATAGAAAAAAAATGAATAGTATGTTATTTATAATATAATAATAATAATAATTATTATTATTATTTCTTTATTTCAGGTAATAGATAACCCATATCAATTTACAATATAAAATCTTACAATTAAGTTATTAAATTAAATTAAAAAATCAAAATTAAATAGTACTATGTCATTTTAATCATCATACGTTATGCATTCATGTCACGGTGCACAGACTGCCAACTCCTCAAAATGGGGTTGTCAAGGCAATCTGAGAACATGCGGAGAATGCCATTGCCCGAAGCACGGAGGCGAGCCCAGAGCCCCGCTATGCGTGCCCTCCTAATCGCAAAAAAATCTGCAATTCTCTGTTCGGCGAACATGCCCGAAGCGCTACAAAATCGAGGCAGTTTCATTAGGATACGATATGCATTATTATATTGTATCCTAATGGTTCCCAAAGCTTTCTTGGAACATTTCACCCAGAGTTGACAAGTGTAGAAGCTTTGACAGTATGCTCTAAATAGTGTCACTTTCACTTGTTCATTGCATCGCGAAAATCTACGGGAGATCATGTTGCACCTCACAGCCAGAGCTCTGCGCTCGCGCTCTATGTCTAAGTCGTCACTGAGATTCTCCGCAAGTATGTGTCCCAAATATTTAAATTGGCTTACGAATTTGAGCTCAATCCCGCTCAACAATACAGGCAATGTAATCTCCGGACCCTTGCCCGCTCGGAAAACCATCATCTGCGTCTTGTTCTCGTTGTATTTTAGGCCATGCTTAGCAGCATAGCCTTCACAAATACTAAGCAGCTTTCTTAACGCACTGATTGAGGGGCTCAAGAGCACCATGTCGTCAGCATAACTTATGTTGTTTAAGCATACGCGACCAACATGACAACCAATCCTGGTGCTCCTCAGTTCCACAATCAGGTCGTTAATATAGAGGTTAAAAAGGTCCGGAGACGTCAGGCCTCCTTGACGTACGCCACACTTTAATTTATAATCACTAGAGACGGTGTCTCCCCATCTGACATGGTTGGTTTATTATTTATCATCTGTTGATTCTTCCTTTACCTCTGGAATACGTATTATAAATGAGGCCACAATGCAAATCGAGTGGCTACTGTCGCGAGTTCGACGAATTGATTTACCCATCCCAGCAAATCGAACAAAACTGATGACAATCTCGAAAATTGATACGCAAATTCAATATTTGACATGCGTTCAAACAACTCGAATATTCACATCGATATCCAGTCAATTAGTGCAACAATAGACTTGCCAATCATCTGGTGGGCTAAATCTGTTTTTGGATTCGCTTTTCGGTATGTGTGTCGTCGCCGAATGTCATTGAATTTATAAATACAATCAGCTCCAGAAATAGTACGGGCAGGTTTTCCAGGCGTACGGTACTAAAATAAAGTTCGACTGGATCCGTTTAAACAATATAATTGTGTTGTCACCGGCCTTAGTGAGTGTTCGTCAAACAATTAAACAATTCTTTTTTTAATTAAACAATTCTTTTTTTGAATAAAACAATTGTTCGTTTTAAAACATGGCGGGTTGTGAGGATGACGAATTACAACAGTTTTCGTTGCGGTGGCATAATCATCAGGTAGGTAAGTAATTTATTTGTCGACGCGACACAAAACTACAAAACTGTTGACAGGTACACTACACTCATTCATTTTGCCTTGTTATTAAATTAAAGTTTGATATGATCTCGTGTACGTGTTTTGCTGTGAATAATGTAACGCATTATGTTGTTTTGAATTATAAAATGAGATACATATACGTGCTTATAAGTTTATTTTATTTACTTATTAAAATATAGGTAACATTGTACATTATATTTAACAGTGGTTCGAAAAAATAATAAACCTAAATTGATACCATATTAATCAATGCGTATATTCGTAATACAAAATTTATTATAATTAATTTTATTCTATTAAAAATAATAATTCACATATTTATATATTTTAACTATATATTCATAATTAAAAATAAATAATATTATTTGAATTAATAAAAAATACATACATATACATTTTAACAATGACTTGGACATAGCCTGTACAGTACATAATTGTATTTTTTTTAAGTATAGTGTTCTGTCCGCGAAACTAAAACGCACGTGCGCGAATTATTAATAGAGTTTTCAGCTTATCACGAGCTTTGATAATATTTCCTAAATTCAGCTTAGGTAGGATGTTTTACAACACCACACAACACTATTATGCTGTTCGTTGTTTCTTTTTAAAATACATATTATCACGCCTGTTTCCCATAGGGGTAGATAGAGCAAAGTATTTCTACTTGCTACGATCTTAACATACATCTCTTGCTTCATGTACTTTCATTAACCTCTTCATACACAAGTATATTATAGGTGCTTCCTGGCCATTGTGTAAGACATCTGCGATTTGATCATGGTAGGTAAGTCGCGGTCTATCAGCAGCAACTTATACACTTTTACATTACACTGTTTTGTCAGTCACCTTCCATCCTTTCTCTGTATATGACCAAACCACCTTAACATTCTTGTCTCAACTCATGCTATTATATCTTCTTTCAATCTATAAGGTTCCCTTGTCGCACTGTTTTTTATCATATTCAACTTAATCTCACATATACCTACTCCTCAAAGCTCTCATTTCTACTGTATTTATTCTACTTTCATGCTTCTTCTGCCATTTCCAACTTTCACTACCATACATTAGTGTTGGCACCAACACCCCTTTATGGACAGCCAACCGTGCCTTTACAAACACTTCCCGGCTATTCATAAAAGAGTTTAGCGCTTCATACATCTTATTGCCAGCCATAACTCTCCTTTCCATATCACTATTATGCTTTCCGTCTCAAGTACACTGCATCCTAAGTAAGCAAACTCCCTGACTTGCTTTAACTTTTGGTTTCCTATTTATAATTATATTACAAATTATCATTCTTTCAAAAATCATAACTTGCGTCTTGTTAATATTAATTTACATACCTACCCTTTCTCTCAAATAACATGTGTCAATGTGACATGTGTCAATGTGACATGTGTCAAAGTGACATGTGTCAAAGTGACATGTAACAATGTGACATGTGACAATGTCCATAATTGTTACCATCTCTTGTAACTCTTTTTCCGATGATGCAAATATAACCTGATTATCAGAGTATAGAATATAGAAGATGTATAGAAGACATTAAGTACCCATTCATTCTTAACCCACTATCACTTTATTTCAAACTAACTGTGCCCGCGACTTCATCCGCGTGGTTTCTTTCGCGGTACTCTAAAAAGAGTAAAATAAAAGAGTAGCCTAAGTTATTACTTATAACATCAGCTATCTGCCAGTGAAAGTCCCGTCAAAATCGGTCCAACCGTTTCAGAGATTCGTCTGCATTTAGTAAAAGGCTGTTATTTTGACATTACAAACAGACACTTCAATTTTATTTGCTCTATTAGATCAACCAGGCAACTGTCCATGAACATGTTGAACAGCCACGGCGACGTTACGCATCCATGTCTCACTTTTGTCTATGCTAGATCATTTAGGCTATGTTCCATTAGACACTCACAACCACAACGATCACGTTCACGATCGCGATTTTTCCCTCTCCACTTGCTTGCCGGCGTAACAATCGTAAACCCAAGAGGAACGGTTATTCGACCCACCTCTTGACATGGGTCGTTGTGAGCGTTGTATGGTCGAAAATGATGATATCCTTAGTGACGTTTGCGCCAGGACCACAACGACCGCGATCACCTTGGGGAACGGCAAACGGAGCATTTTAGTCGTTGTGAGCTACTAGTGGAACGCGCTGATAGGCATTTATACCTTTATGGCTAAACCATTCAGTGTAGGCGCCGTTGACCCTAATACAAACACTTCTTTTTTAAAGAAGCTATCGAATCTAGTACACTATGTGGTTCAAGCATTAGCACATTTTAAGAAGATATACTTTTTCTTAAGTTTTCACGACACACGTAATGACTACTAAAACTACGTTTTAACGGTTTTAAGTGCAGTATTTTATTAGATTTTTATCAGATGTTTGCGCTATTTTTCAGTAGCCGTGATTACGGAAGATAGAGATGTCAAGTGTCATTGAGTAATGTCAAAATTTTTATTTAACCTACCGCCAACTTGTTCATTTAAATTTTTACCAATTAAGTTTTGTTTACGGTTATTATTTACTTAATGTAGCCTAATCAAATTTACCACCGCTTCGTAAAATGCTGTGGCTTGAAGAGAAGAAGTGGCGTAAGAAACTCTTCAGCAACATGCCTAGCTCTAATAATTTTATATTATATTAAAATTTATCTCCCGCCCATTTTACCGCGTTGAAAACCGTTAAAACGTAGTTTTATTAAGAAATAAATTGACAAAATTTACTTACGACAAATCTGTATTCTACTAAATTTCTATCTACTATATTCTATCCGTGCAGGAACGGAGAAAGAATACAATGTCCTGCGACCAGGCGGCCTGTCGTAAGAGGCGACTTAACAACCCACAGCCAGGTGGTAGGGCATTTGCCCGACTGGATGGCTACCACCCCTGGTCTAAAGTATGTCGCCATAACAACCTTGAGTTGTGTTCCGGCATTAGTGACCAGGTTCCAGTCTCCCTTAAGACAGCAGAACCGCATTTGTAGCAACTTTGGTGTTGCAAATGTCCATAGGCGATGGTAACCGTTTTCCATCAAGTGGGCCGCCTGCCTGTCTGCTGATATCCTGCAATAAAATAAAATAAAATTAACAATAATATTGTGAATGATTGTGTTAGCCCATTCCTTCGAGTCCAGCAACACTTTGATATTGCAAATGTCCATAGTCCACGGATGAGAACTTATTAGAATTTTAGCAAACAACCTTCGTTTAATACATACATACATACATAACTTCACGCCAGTTCCCTTGCGGGGTAGGCACGAACAACAGAGCGCCATTTAGGCCCATTCTTACACACCTCACTTGCTTCTTTGACATTCATAACTCTTGTCATGCACACTCGTCTGTTCTTAAGGCTCCTGACATCACCCTCCGCTAGTACACGATCAATTTGATCATGGAAGGTATGTCGTGGCCTTCCACGACTTCTGCATCCATCCACTTTTGCATTGTATATCTGTTTAGTCATTCTTTCATCATGCATTCTTTCCACATGCCCGAACCACCGGAGCATTCCTTTCCTTACCTTCACCCCGACACTCTCTTTCAGACCAACTCTCTTTCTTACTTCGGTATTACGAACTCGGTCCGCGAGCGTCACCCCGCAGATTTTGCGCAGTGCTCGCATCTCTACCGCGTTTACTCTACTTTCATCTCTCTCTTCCATACCCAACTCTCGCTTCCATACGTGAGCGTAGGTACCAGCACCGCGTTGTGTATAGTTCGTTTAATAAGTACGTAAAACGTGCAAACAAAACCATATATACTCCCTTCATCTACATATAGCTATAAATCCATTCTAATAAATTTAAGTCGCATTTAATTCTATTTTACAAACAAGATGATAAAAAATTGTGCAATAACATTTTTCGTGACACATATTTTTTTGTTATACACAAAAAACATAAATTCAACTCCCACGTTACAAAAAGACATTAAAAACGACGCGTGTTAGTAAATCATTCATAATTTTCATATTTCTTGAAACATTTCTTTGATTCATATGTAAAATTACCAGGTTTTTAATTTAGAATAGAATACACTTTATTGTTCACCACCTACACATAAAATAGACCATTTACAGTAGTCACATTAAACAGTAAGAGTAGGAACAATGGGTGGCCTTATCGCTTTAGAGCGATCTCTTTCAGACATCCCGGGCTATGGATTTTATGAACGGGAGATTCGCAAGTGTATGACGGTGGTAGCTTTAACATCGTGACGATCCAATCTTCAACGCATTGCAGTATGATCCATTTTTAATACACCTAGACATTACATTCTTGGGCTCCGGATTCTCCATTTTTTTATCCGTGCAGGAACGGAGAAAGAATACAATTTCCTTCGGCCGGGCGGCCTGTCGTAAGAGGCGACAAAACAACCCATAGCCAGGTAGGGTATTTACCCCTCTGGATGGCTACCCCTGGTCTAGAGTATGCCACCATAACAAGCTTGAGTTGTGTTCCAGCATTAGTGGCTAGGTGCCAGACTCTCTGAGAGCAGCAGCGCATTTGTAGCACCTTTGGTGTTGCAAATTTCTATAGGCGATGGTAACCGCTTAACTCGTTCATTATATTTTTTTTATGGGACCCGGACCTCATACAAGCCACGCTAGTACATGGGGTATTGGTGAGTTTTATCAATATGTCACTAAGCAGGTTTTAATACGATGTCGCCTTCAGCGTCAGCACGTGGCAATCGGAAAAATACGCACATTATGTTAGAAAAACTGCTTAAGCGGTACGTGTTTCCCAGATATAATTCGAACCCAAGTCATTGGAGTTAGACGCGGATTCGTTCGTCACTAATCTACAACGCCTTTGACTTTACTCCCTCCGCCTATTTTCGAAGGTTACTAGCTAAAAAAATTTGACGCGTACTACTCTATATCTTGAAATATAATTAATTCCTAAATATTTACGATTTAGAAAAATACATAACTAATAACTTTAATCTTCATCCAAGTCTAAGTCGGCCAATTTCAGTTACGTGTATTAGATACCAATGTGCATTAATCCCTTGATATTACGAATTTCTAAGGACGCGTTCCTTTAGTAGCTCACAACGCCCAAAATGGTCCGTCAGCCGTTCCATCTGGCGACCGCGGTCGTTATGGTCGTGGCGAAAACGTTACCAATGACGTCTTCATTTTCAATCAATCAAAAATTTCATCTCAAGAGCTGGGTCGAAGTGGGCGTTGAGCACAGGGAATTAAATCTGTCTATCTCTTGACATTGAAAAAGGCGCTATTTTCAAATCAACCAATTGTATTTCATCGTTTATGACGTCAACGCCCCATAATCCGTTTCACTAGAGTTTATGATTGTGAGTCCCTTCTGGAAGGTATCCTATTTCGATAGTTGTTTATTTTGCACTTGCTTTTTATTAGATAGGATAGACAATGACACCTTGTGGGATTCGCCGCAACTGCCAGATACCTCTAAAACCACCCTGGCGTTTCTACTAATAACTTAAATAAAGGCCATGGAACTCACGCGGATGGGACGTCTCCTTTGCGAGAGCGTCATGCTCGTCATTTGTCCGCCAAAGTAGGATGCGCCGGCGCCGGGAAGCGGATTTCGAGCATCGGCCGCCGTGAGCGGGCGGCGAGGGTGGTCCCTGGGTAGATTCCGCGCGTGCTCATCTCTTTACTCGTGGGGCGAGACATTTTGCCGCCCCCCGTTGGACCTGAGAGGGACGACGCCGGGATCATACTTCCCCCGGCTGTAGCTTCGGTTGTTCCCGTAGCCCTGGCATAAGGCCAAGAAAGGAACACCGAGGAGTTTAGTGGATATTCCTGAGTCGGTGGGCAATAGTACTTCTTCGCGGGTATACTAGTGTCAATCCCACACGCCGGCGCCGAGTTTCCCCCGTGGCGGTTAGCCCTCAACCGCATTCCCCTCGTTAAAACAAGGGCCATGGAACAACAGCTTAGCCAACGAACTCATTGTGCATTTGCTCATCAAATTTACGCAAGTTCTCTAACCTACACTAACGTACTAAGATACACCAATTGATTTGAACACAGATAACCAATCACCTCATTTTTCTCGAAGTATATATTATTACTTTTCTAAAATGCGAACATGATGACACAGATCTAAATACTAATATATATTTTTTTTATTTAGAACAGTGTAATCGGTGCCCTTGGGCGGATGCTGAGCACCGGAGCCCTAACTGACGTAACTCTTAGCGCCAGCGGGACTTCAGTGAAGGCTCACAAGCTGGTGCTTGCATCATGTAGTCAGTACTTCGCACAATTGTTTAAGGTGAATATTATTATTATCATGTATGTCTTTGTAGACCACGGGCGATAAAAATGGCCCGGACATTGGGAGGGCTACGTGGGGCCATGGGGAGGCCAATACGTAGAGGCTCCTTGACAAATTTAATGTAAATGTGGCGTGACACTGACCGGCGATTATCCCTGTCTAGGGCATATAGTGATTGATGCACCCAAGGACAAGCCCAGGCCAGTGTAGAACTATTGTGGGAAATGAGGACAGAAAGTACCGGGCTATTGGGGTGAACTGCTAGTGGTACTAGGGGTCTGGGAATATGGAGACTATGGCGTCTGCCCGTCGCAATGTTCAGGGAACATGGAAAAATGGGCAGACGGTGACTCGCCACTCCCTGCATGGGCCCCAAAAAATGCTATAAAGACAGGGGCAACATGGGTGTGAGTGGCTAATGGGTGTAGAGAGGTGGGCTGCAGGTTCACCGTAGCTACTTCTGACGTGATGCCATTTATCACTTCCACCCCTGGAGCTTAAGTCTTAGCTCTAGCGATCTCCAGCGATAGCCAGCGTGCCGGCTGGCTAAGGCAAGCGCGGAGGTGGGGAGCCTTGCCTTGGCCCCCGGAGTCAGGTACGAGGTGTCGCTACTCACCTAAGGCTTCGCCACAAAGCCCCCCTGCGGGATATTAATTCATTAATTTATTAATATAAATAAATCGGCAGACAAACACACGCGTCGTATATTGCTAAGCTAAGGGAGGTTTAGTACCCATTAAACTCAATCTGGGTACCCTGGTGACAGGCATTTTATAACTGCTTCCCAAGGAAAGATTTGTGCAGAGACGGTCTCCTGAAGCCCTATAGCCCTGTTGAACTTTGTCTTAACGAAGGAAATTCCTTTGTTGACTTCCCACTCCTCGGGGACACGACAGTAGAATAATGCGGCACTTGGCGGCTGTTCCACCGAAGTACCCACTAAAAATTGGTCATTGGCCAGGGACACGAGAACCGGAGCCCTGACTGAAGTGCAGTCACTCCATCTCTCGTTGACCTCCCCGGGGTCCAAGAGAATAAGTAAATACATTCCCCCAGCAGTAAGTTTTATCCGTGCAGGAACGGAGAAAGAATACAATTTCCTGCGGCCGGGCGGTCTGTCGTAAGAGGCGACAAAACAACCCACAGCCAGGTGGTAGGGTATTTTCCCGACTGGATGGCGACCACCCCTGGTCTAGAGTATGCCGCCATAACAACCTTGTGTTGTGTTCTGGCATTAGTTCCATTAGGTTCCAGTCTCCCTTAAGAGAGCAGCAGCGCATTTGTAGCACATTTGGTGTAGCAAATGTCCATAGGCGATGGTAACCGCAAAGTAAAAACGGTAAGAAATAAACAAGTGCGCATTCCAGCATTTTTACAAAATCATCCCTGAAGAGTTCAGTAGGGGGTTAAAATTATGACGTGTTTTTAATTTCACTCCTTTGTGGTATGCGATCCTGTGATCTACGCAGGAACGAATAAAGAAAAGTAATTCCTCCGGTCGTAAGAGGCGAAGAAACAACCCATAGTCAGGTAGTAGGGCATTTGGTCATCTGGGTGGCTATCACGCCTGGTCTAGAGTATGCCGCCATTACAACCTTGAGTTGTGTTCCGGTATTAGTTTCAAAGTTTCAGTCCTCCAAGGCCAAAAGCACATTGGTCTTATTTTGATGTTGTAAATGTTCTTAGCTAACAATAACCACTTTATGTGATAATACATAATAAAAGTACGTTTCAAAAGTTTTAGGCGCGGTAATTTATTTGACTTTTATTATTCCGACGTTTTCAATAGCCGTGATAACGGAAGACAAAGATGACAAGTAAAGTTTTATGAAGACTACCGCCAACTTGTTCATTTTAATTATTTATATTATACTAGCGGCCCCGGCAGACGTTGTCCTGCCTTTAAAAAATAAAATTCTAGAACCCGATCCCAGAGCCACGTACCGGTTTTAATTGCGAATCTAAAAGAGTAATATTTTTTTTTTATTCAAGTCATGACAAAATAAGATTAAAAATCTTGCCAAAAAATTAAAGTTTATAATTAACAAATAAAAAATAGGGGTTGATCGTAGAGGGGTGAAAATTTAGGGTTGTATGTATTTTTTAATGCTGTATTCTAAAAAAATAAAAAAAAATATCCAAAAGTTAAAAAATAAAATTTGAGGTGGACACCCCTTATCACTTAGGGGTTTGAAAAATAGATAGTAGCCGATACGAACATTGTGACACGAGAATTTTATATATAACATTAATAAACAAAATTATAATTAAATAATTAAAATGAACAAGTTGGCAATAGGCTTAATAAAACTTCAACAATACTCATTGACACTTACTTTTTGTTTTCCGTGAACACGGCTACTGAAAAGTCGAAACGTCGGAATAATAGAAACCAAATAAATTACCGCGCTTGAAACCGTTACAACGTAGTTTTATTACGGGACAAAATATTGGGTAATAGCTAATGTGTTTTTTAAATTAATTTTTCCAGGAAGTGGAGACGGAAAACAACACGCTCGTGGTGGTCTTGGGCTGTGAGCCGTCAGAGCTGAACCTGCTCCTCACCTTCATGTACACCGGTGAAGTTACTGCGTCGAAGAAGATCCTGCCGTCTTTACTGCGCCTCGCTCAAACCCTGAAAGTATCGGGACTCACAGACGCTGATACGGTAAGTTTTATCAAGGTCTTTTCCTTCATATAAGAAATTCAAAAATATATCAACATGAATTATATACTTTATTGTATGACTGCGGGGTGACGCTCGCGGACCGCGTTCGTAATACCGAAGTAAGAAAGAGAGTTCGTCTGAAAGAGAGTGTCGGGGTGAAGGTAAGGAAAGGAATGCTCCGGTGATTCGGGCATGTGGAAAGAATGCATGTCGAGTGTGCAGTCGTTAAAGGCCACGACACACCTTCCATGATCAAATTGATCGTGTACTAGCAGAAGGTGATGTCAGGAGCCTTAAGAACAAACGAGCGTGCATGACAAGAGTCATGAATGTCAAAGAAGCAAGTGAGGTGTGTAAGAATAGGCCTAAATGGCGCTCTGTTGTTCGTGCCTATCCCGCAAGGGAACTGGCGTGAAGTTATGTATGTATGTATTGTATACAACTTGGAAATTAAACTAATAAGTATATTATAAATTAAAGTAAATAAAACGATATATACTGTTACGAATTTGTAGGATGTAAATTCGAAAATGCCGTTGGAATTATCACAAAGTTTATTAGAAGTACACACACGTAATTCACAGTTCTTACACGTATAGCCGACTACAACAAAACCAAACCGTAGGGCAGAAAATCGTTATCACATAAATCCCACCAGTTCGTTGTATACTCGCACCGAAAGTGCACTAGGTAACGCCTCGTTCGCAGTCAGAACACGACTGACGCATTTCCTGACTGACCGACCCTCATCCATTTGAAAATTAGACATGGTCTTTTAGCAACATGCCGCCCATTGGCTCTTGAAATCGTTAAATAGACTGCTTAATGGCTTCCAAAAATTCGCATGAAATACCAACAGCGGAAAGAAGGTTTTATGAAATTTTACGGCGACATAAATAAAGAGATTAGCGCGAACAATAGAGCACTCAAATTCAAAGGGGTAATAAGACACCTGCAAATGATTAGTATCGGCTTGCAACAATACAAATTAAAATATAAAATCTAGTGCCAGACCGCTGTCAGTTGGAAACGTGCCCAAAAGACTGGACACATTGCCTCGCTGAATGGCAGCGCTACGAGGTATAAACCAGTCCTTTGGTCACGTGAGACATCGACCAGACATAATATCAACCTAATATATTTTAGGCCAATTTAAACAATGTTTTATAAAACTTCCTTTCCTTTATAGCCTATGTGTACCTATTACTCTGGTATACAAGCTATATTACTGTAAAAATTCATCGATATCCATTCAGTAGTTTTTATGGAGTTTTTGGCGGGAACTGAAAGGAGACGTTGTGCTGTGCAGTTTTATTTTCTAAAAATGTGTAAACTTACTCTAAAATGAACAATAGTTGTAGGATATTGATAGTTTATGAGTAGTAATTATGTGTTTTGTGAGAAATGTCAACTGTATAGTCAAATGAGGCCTTTTGAGTTTTCACAAGAACTCCGTTGAATGGCGTTAGTTGTAGCCTACAATACAACTGCGCGACTATTATACGAAGACTTAAACATCAGAATTGGCTGTATGGACTAGATTCCTTTGCCTGCCTTTGTGGCAAATACAACTACTACTACTAGTAGTAGTTTTTATCTGAAAGAGTAACTAGAGAGTAAATTCATTATCAGGAATATTCTCATTCATATTATGAATAGAGTTGATTACATTATTAGGAACCCCTCCATCAGTATCGTAACACGCAAACACGGAAACGGTTTGTTTTGAGCAAATTGTTTCGTCCGACACAGTCTTCACTTAAACGATAGCTTAGATTCTTTTCTAAATACTGCGGTACTTTTTGTCCTGGCAATGTCGCGGGAATTTCAGGTCAAGAGTGGACTAAGTCGCGGGCATATCCTAGTTAAAAATAATAATTTTAGGTTACGACAGGTCGCGATGGCAGTTTTCTAGTGTTGTGGCGTCACATACCATGTAGTCGATATCGATATTTTGTTGGGTACGCAACAAAACAGTAAAATTATTATCACCGTTTTACTTCAAATAATATTTTCAAACTCAGCCCTATGCAGTATCTGGTTACAGGATATTTATAACACGTTTAATATAAGTTATTACAAGATATCATGATTTTAGATATATATTGCATATTAGAAAAAACGTGTTACACGGCGGACATAGCGAATACTCTTGCTGGACCTTAGCTTTAAAAATTGTTGGCGGAGATTGGTTGTAAATAATAACACTTCCGTGTTACACAATTATTTTTCCGTTCATGTCGCAATTTTTTAACACTTTTCTGGTTCCTGGTGCTTGAGAATGGATTATTGCTTTTTTACATACCCCTCTTCGTCCCTCGCCTCATACCCTTATTGCCATGTCGACTTGTAATACCTTTTGTTTTGAAAAATACTAATCTTCATTTAAATATTGTGCTATTTTTAATATTTCAGAACACAGTACCGCCAACCGAAAACGAGAAACAAGAAGACGAAAACTCCCCGATGAATTTGGAAATCAAAAACGAAACACAACCGATTTTGATCAACGAAAACTCAAGTAACAGCTCGAAGGTCTATGAGGATCTTTCACCCACCGACAAGGATAGCTTTATGGATTACACCACTAAGAATGAAAGGGACAGACTGAGCAAATTGGATCAAATCGTCCAGAATTTGTATAGCACGCACAAAATTGACACACCTGTTACTGCAACACCTTTAAATAACATAGGTAAGTCTATCCATATTAATTTTAAACCCTTGAGAAAAGAAAGGGCGGGGGACTATGTGTGGACAGTTATGTAACGACACCTTCTTATGCACCTTAATCGAAGGCAAAGTGGAAACAAGTAGAGGGCAGGGAAGGTCAAGGATACAATACACGGATCAACTTAAAAAAAGTGGGTGCTGTGTCGTAAAAAGACGTAAAACAGCTGAGCCACAATAGAGAAGATTGAAGGAGGCCCCATCGATAAGAGCACAGCTCTTAAATGATAGATAGATTCATAGAATTTAATGCAAAATAACTCTGTTTGTTATTTAAAATTTTCTCAACGAAACGAGCTGGATGGATCCAGGCTAGAAAAATAATTTTGATAAGAGTGAGGGAATAATATGAACCTATAAACGTACCACTGCTGGGCTCGAGGCATTTTCGGAGGAGACAGTGAGTTACCTTGCCACGCTTATCCGAGACAGGTTGGAGGGGTTTCGCACATAGGTTGTCTCGTTGTGGTGTGTCTCTCTCATTATGGTTTCATCATGATGTTTTCCTTCACTGGCAGCACGTGGTAATTATAACAATATATATATGTATATATATATATTATTAGGTCAGACAAAAATGTGTACATGGTGCAATTTTGCCGGTTACATATTGTACAATGAGTTTAAAAATGAAAAAAAAATCAGGAGTGCTAATTCGAACAAGAAGATTCTAAAATGCAACTTTTACAATTTTTGTCAGTTTGTTCGAACAGCGCTTGAAAATTACAGAACAGATTTAAATTAAATACGATACAAAGCTAGCGTATATCCCGGTTCAAAGGATACTTTTTATTGCGATAAATGACGTCGTTTCTGCGACGAATATAGCGAAAATGTGGGTACGTTTTTAGGCGCTGCCATTGCAACTCTTTACAACTAATTAACAAATACGTCGTCGTCATGGCAACGCGAAAGAAGTTTCTCTGGCACATGCTAGACTTATTAATAAAATTATAGCTATTAACCCCAAAATAAAATCAAATAATCAACTTTTTTTGTTGTAAAAGTTCCAGATCAACCCGAACCATACGACAGAAAATGGCGGCTTAACAGTTCAGTATGTACCATTTGTAACAAACGACTCAGCAACCAATACAATTTACGTGTACACATGGAAACACATGCTGGTAGAAGACACGCTTGTCGAGCGTGCAACCATGTTTCGAGGTCACGTGACGCGTTGAGGAAGCACGTCGCGTACAGACATGCGCCTGCGCAAGCCAGGCCAAGAGGAGATCTGTGAGATCTGTATTAGATAGAATATTTTCACATTATTTTAAAGTTTTACACGCAAAATCCCGCACCTGAATTGATTACCATCGCAGCCGAACGTGTTGTTTATGAATCATAATAATGTGTGCTTCTTTCTTGATCACGTGGCGTTTTATGAAGAGAAAAGAGAAGGACGAAAAAGTTTTAGACAAAAAAGCCTTGTGATCTTTAAACGTTGGACACGAAATCTTTGCCATGGTGGCTTAAGAAACCTGACGCGATGGTACTTTTGCATTGCATGTTACTTTGCAACAAGTGGACCGCCAACATACTAAGCGAAACAACTAGGACTGATTAAGTATCATTAATTTCTGTGGACTATGAAAATGCGCGCACAGACATGCGCCCGCGCAAGACCAAGGGTCATGTAAAGCTATATTATATAGATTAATTCTTTTTTAAGATATTACGAAGACACCACACGAATTGATTGTCATTATAGTTGAGTAGACAAAAGACAAAATGTTCTGATTACAAAAATAATTTGTTGCACATTTGACATATTGAGGAAATCTTGCGTGCAAACATGTGTGAACGCATCTCAGTATGCGATTTAGAGGTATTTTAGATAGAACATTTTTTTGTTGTGTTTTGAAAGTTAAAGACATCGTTGAATTAATTAGGATAGACTTAATCCGATCGCATGCCATGTATAACTACGTTGACTTGGTACATGCGCCGGTATCTAAGAGAATTAGGTAAGTGAATATTACATTTTTGAATTTATATTTCGGTATCTTATGTGGTATAGTCCGCTAAACCTAATGGGGGAAGAACGTGTAGTAGCTTTTTTATCATAACACAAACTACACGAGACGTTTTAATAATCACATTACAAAGTAATAACTATGCTGGTAAGATAGGCAATAATAGGTTTACCATTTTTAGGTATATAAAAGAATAATAACAGTGAATCTTACGAATAAATAAATTACAAGTTAAATTTATGTATGTTCACAGACGTTTCTCTTATTATTTGTTGCAAGTAATTGAATAAAAACAGTATATAGTTCGCGAAAAGTCGACATGACAATCGGGGTATGATGTGAGCTGTAGAGGGGAGGGATAGACGTCCCGCACATATGCACAGCGCCGACGCCATCTTAACCTTAGTGCTGCACGAGTCTGCATCGACCACGTATCGATCTAGTTCACGTTGTTGCTTGTATAATTGTTGTGTCATGAAAGAAGTATATTTTCCATGGTTGTAAATTGAAAATGATCAGATACCATTTCACCATTCTATCATTGGACGACAATGCGTTCTGGTCTACGCCATCGTTTCAAAGTGGAAACACCACCATTGCGAACGAAACATTTCACCCCCAAGTTCCTTCTGCATTCGGCAGAGGTGTGGGATGCACCATCAGAGTTTGTTTCTCGAAAATTACAATACGGGTGTGTCTTCAAGTTTCGTGAGAATGGGTTTTTTATGTCAGCATTCTATGTCTTCGACCGCATCATCGTAAAATATTAAACGTGATCGTGGTCAAACGCGAACCTATTTATCATAAAAAAAATACCTTTTCGTCGGGTATTAAAATAAAAACAATAAATATCAGAAAATTGTGACATTGGACGGTAAAACAATTTTTATAAATATCACTAGATAATGTGTTTGAAAATATTACTTAAAAAGATATTAATAATTTTACTCTAATTATGTTGCGTATCAAAAAAGTTATCGATATCAACAACCTAGTATATGACGTCACATCACTACAAAATTGCCATTTCGACCTTTCGTGAACTATACATAATTTTATATATTCAGTTTTCTTGGTTTTGTTTGAAAAATAATTATACTAAGTCATAATCAGGAGGAAGGGTTAGAATAAGTAGTAGATAGGATTGTTTATTACTATAAAAAGTTTTGTTACTTAGTCTAGTCATAAAACATAACTATGAACTGTTATGAATAATTCGAGATAGATAATTTTTCAAAATAAATTATCGATACAAAAAATTATAGATACTACCTATGTACACGTAACTTTAGAACGTGTAACTAATTTAATTTAACTAATTGAAATACAAAAGACATTTAGTACTTATATTAATGAATTAGTTGTCTCATTGCTACTTTGTTTGATATATATAAAATTTTAAATGAGAACATTAACTATTTTTTCTAAACATAATAAAATTATCAAAACGCCCACCGATATAAATCTCTACTACGTTTTTTTTTGTATTAGTTTACAAACCTTAAAAAACATTTTATTACGTTTATCTGTTTCAGAAAGACGACACTAATTTATAACAATATATACTTTTAAGATACTTCAGCTGATTTCCCCATTGTATAGATGGCGTTGTGTTTAGTAATTAAATATATATTTCTTATAATATTACTCAAATTCTTGAAGCATTAGAAAATTTTATAGAAATAATTGTAATCTTTTTGACAAATTATATAATTATAATCATTTAGGAGCTTTGACACGGACTGATTTTACTAAAAATAATCACTCCAGTATAATTTAACGGAACACCAATTTATAAACCGCGCCACGGAAGAAGTCCCACAGACTCGGCGCTGCGGACGCCCTACTTAATCCTGCCAGAGTAATTATTTGCTAATCAGTAATACGATTTAGATAATTATAATTCTTCTGAGGTAATTGCTGATTGATAAATACAAACTATTCCACAATTAAAGATGTAAATTTATTTCCGTGCTACTTTACAAACAAAATTCTATCAAATAGCGGAACTGCCACCTTTATAACAAAATCATTCCGTGTCAAACAAACTTGTTTTCAGTTTACATTGATTTTCATTATGATTATAAAATATCTTAAAGACAAATGATATAATAATTAAGGTACATATTATCTATAATCAAATAGATTAATAATTTTAGCAAGTAAGCGGTACACAAAAAAGACATTAGCAATTATGAAAAGACAATAATTTATTTATAATAAAATGTTTTTCTTTTTTCAAAAAACTTTTATTTTAATATACTTCGATGAAAATTGCCACTATTCATAGTAGTAGTTTAAAATTAGCACTTGCTAGCGGTGAAGGAAATCATCGTAATGAAACAGTCCGTACAGGGCCGGATTTACCTTAAGTGCCGCCCTAGGGCACTGTGAAAAATACCGCCCTATTATCAATGCACTGTAACTAGACTTCAAAACGTTAATATCCAATGAGAACTCGCTTTTTAAGATTTAGCATGAAACCAATAACTTCGCAACTTTTGAAAATAATTGTTTTTTTTTGCTGACACTCCAAATTTTGCCGTCCTGGGCACTACTCTAGTGCCCCTATGTAAATCCATCACTGTGTCCGTACCTCTATAAATGACACGCCCGAGCCCAGCAGTGGGACCTTTATGGGCTGTTATTATTATAAACTGTGCCATCGGATCTCTCATCGTACGAAACACGACTGGCTCAAAGGTAACCGTTTTACGTGGATATTCTGCGAGAGCATGGTATGACATCGGTCGAGCAGGCTCTCAAATAGCTATAATCAAGATGGTTTTAGCATGACTCTACCATATCTATCCGTGCAGGAACGGAGAAAGGATACACTTTCCTGTGGCCGGGTGGCCTGTCGTAAGAGGCGACAAAACAATATTTGTCCGTCTGGATGGCTGCCATTCCACAACCTTTAGTTGTGTTCCGGCATCAGGGGCCAGGTTCCAGTCTTCCTTTTGAGATCGGCAGCACTTTTGGTGTTATAAATGTCCATAGGCGATGGTAACCGCTTTCCATCAGGTGGACCGTCTGCCTGTCTGCTGAACTCGTGCAATATAAATAAATAAAATAAAAATTCAAAATTGGAAGCAACCATGAAACACTGCGATTACAAATGTACTACTCTTCTTTTATAAGACCATCTCGTTTTCCGTTCACAATTTCCCAATCCCTCATGGATTGAAACAATGTATCTTTCTTACATACAAACCATCCATCTCCACGGTATAAATTGAAATAAGACCCATGACTACAAGTGTATACAATTTAATCATTTTACACAGTTCATTTTAGTAGAAACCAAGTAAAAACAGGACTAACGTATATATATGAAATTAGTATAAAAATACTGTTTACAATAATGACTTGGATGTATGCATCGTCTATAAAAATTCATTTGACATTGACAGCTAGACGTCATAAATGATTAAACTCCATGACTAAAGCTATAGAAACCGTGCATAAATAAAAGCTCTTTCATACATATAAAGTATTACTGTATACATGAGTGCGAGTGAGACAAAAAGACATCTCAGGTGTCTATTGTTTCGGAGAGTCTTAAATATACATTAGGGATGTGAAGGATATGAATAATATTATACTGGTATCGGATACGAATTTATTTCGGATTATCCGATAGTATCGGATAGATTCCGTTAAGGAATTTTTAGTAACTGTGAAAGGAAAATACAAATACAGTGTAAACTCTAAAAGAAGACGTTGCCAACCTTTAGCATGCGATAAACAGAGTGGGGTGAGATTGAGGGATCAGATAGGAGGACTGGGATGAGGAAGGGATAAGTGGGCCGTAGAAACTCTCATTCATCGCACGAAACACGATTAGCTAAGGGCTAATAGTTGCATGCCGATATTCTATGCTTTACGATAATTCCGTAAAATAACTTTTAAAAGAAATAGAGTTTAAACTCTATATAACGACACTGAAGATACTGTGCATTTTATGGCGTTATAGAGAGTTGTCGTTAAATGGAGAGAAGTCTGTTATTTTGTCTGACGTCTTTTTCTGCACCAGTAATTTTGTTGTATTTTTTTACTTACTTTATTCATGTCTTGCGATATTGAGGCATCTTGATGATAAAGGAAGTACTAAGAAATTTCGGTATGCACGATGCCAACAGTCGAATTTATTAAGGGTTAGCATAATAAAGCGATAAAAGAACGTACACAGCTGCGCAGCTTTTACTAATTTTGGCAACTTAAAAGATACTTTTTATTACTTAATTGTTGTTGTTATTGAGAGTGGGTGCAATGCTATATAGAGTGTATCACTGTGTGGAAGACAAGCTAAATCAACCAAAGACGTGATTTCGACGCTTAAGGGAGTTTTTCGATAAATCGAGTGACGTTACATGGAGTTTACACTGTAATTATGAGATAATGATTGTGTGTCGGTTTGCCAAGTGAAAACCGGTCATATCGTATAGAGTTTAATATTCATATATCGCAAATAATAATAACAGAGTCCATCCCTATTCGAAAATATCCGTTACTTTCATATACGACACGCTTTCGGATATCCGATACCGATAGTTTCGGTGACGGTTGATTTGACTGCTATAAGTTAAAATTGTTGTAAATATGCTAATAAATAAAAAATACTAGTCTTACTTTAAGCAGGTCTATCCGTGCAGGAACGGGGAAAGAATACAATTTCCCGCGTTGTGGCGGCCTGTCGTAAGAGGCGACAAAACAACCCACAGCCAAGTGGTAGGGTATGTGCCCGACTGGATGGCTACCACCCCTGGTCTAGAGTATGCCGCCATAACAACCTTGAGTTGTGTTCCGGCATTAGTGACCAGGTTCTAGTCTCCCTTAAGAGAGCAACAGCGCATTTGTAGCACCTTTGGTGTTACAAATGTCCATAGGCGATGGTAACCGCTTTCCATCAAGTGAACCGTCTGCCTGGCTCCTGAACTCATGCAATATTTTTCCCTAGTTTCAAAAAAGCTATAGATATACCGAATCTTCGTAGACGACTACACGCATCCCTTTCCAACACGCCATCAACGCTATAAGTGAAAATAGCTTGGATGTATGTATTTTGTAGCGGTTTCTATAATTTCAGTTATTACTCTAAGGCTGTAATGCTTTCAAAAATAGCAAATCCTTATAAACGATGATAATACAAAATGTTTTGATTTATCGTGTTCTAAAAAGCGCTTCACACTTTACATTAGCACACTATTTATAATTACATATAAATTGATATAAAAAAAGATCACTCAGATCGGTAAAAAACTTTTTATATATTATATTATTTATTATAATACATACTTTATACTCTTTTTAAATAATTACAGGATACAAAAAAAATCACAAAATGCCTGTAAAACGTAGTTTAAAGGGCCGACTTATTTTTTTTATATTACCTGAAGCAATACAACAGACAAAATAAATTTGAATCGAATTAAAAAATTATTAGACAAAGACGCACATTGTATATTCCCAAGCTAAAGTAGGCACGCGTACTATCGGCAATATACAAAGGACCACTCTGAGGCCTATCCCAGACACCCAGACCAAAGTAAACAGTTACCAAGTTCCTTTATTAAATTTATCATCTCAGGAATCGAATCTACTCTTCAGTGAGCAATTGAGTACTAATTATGTGTTTTTGTACGAAATCAGAAATATCAAGTCAAATTTGTCACAATAACTCCATTGATTAGCATCAGTCGAAGACCTACAATTTGGCTGAACTATGAAGACTTAATACACGAGACAAGGCTGCATGGGTTAAGTTCCATTGCCTGCCGTTGTAGCGAATACTACTACTTAATGGATAATGCGGTAAAGAAATTCGGCAAAAGTCGTAAAATCTTTCCCATTATTAGAATACAAGTCGGCCCTTTCTGAGCAAATAAAAAAATCATTACTCAAAGAAACTAATTTTACATAAGTTAAATACAATTAATTAAACTGAGAGCATTCAAAATGTATAAAAAAATCTCCATTCTTAAAAGTACAAGCAAATAAATACGTTAGTATATTTCTCTTTAACATAAGTTTTGTTAAATTCAAATAGTTTTCTGCGCTTATATTATATTGCAGTCGAGTGGTATGCTATTTGATGCCATAGCATTTAATATTACAAATATTTGAAAACAAAACTACACAGCACAATAACGCCGATGAAGTTCGCGCCAAAAGTAGAGATGGGCAGCTATTGTAAAAGTCAGCTAATTAGCGGTTATTCGGCAAATAGCCACGGCTAATATCCACCAATTCGGCAGTCGGCTAATGGTTGTCTAATAAAACAGACAACCGGGCTTAGCCGTCAGCTGTCGGTTGGCGAGTCTTTCACCCATTATCCAAATAGCCATCAACTAGTTTTTTTTGCCTGCTATTGAATTATCACTAGCCGGATGGTAAAACGTTTGAAATTTCGATTGGTTACCCACCCATCCCTAATTAAATTCAGCTGGGTTAAAAGCCCAGTTGCCAAGCCATAAACTGAAAAAAAAAATTCAATGTACAACTTTCAAATTCAAATTTCGAATAAAAGAATTGTTTTTATTATTCACCGCGTGGCAACTGGGCTTTTAAACCAGAAATGAATTGTTACCTTATCGCGCTAATAACAGCACGACATCTTCATCAAGAATAAAGTTTTTTAACCTTTTAAGACGGAACCACCACAAATTTGTTGCCGAACTGTCACACACGGCTAATTGGGAAACACCACAAATTTGTGGTCAAATACAGAGAATTGAACCGAACGTTGAACTGATGCTTTCTCCCTCTTACTACATAGAACTTGTATTTGAGTAAAAGAGACGATATAATTCTCTTGGTTTTTGCGCGGCAATTTTGATGGCCGCTGGCAGATTAAGGACAAAAATATAATTAAATTTGGCCCCTTTTAAGGGTTAATAACAGCATCTAGTGCCAAAAGATATTACTAATATTTAAAAAAAAAAATACATCATCAAATAGCATAGACTCTCATTATGTAATATATGAATAATGTAACTTATGCCTTAGGCACAGTCCAGACGCGCGTGTTCGCGTCTTGACCGACAGAGACAACCGTCTCGTCGTCGACCCACGACAGACCTGTGATCTGACTCTGGGGGTGGGCATCTGAAAAGTAAATCATATAACTCAAGTCAACTCACTCATATAAGTCAAAACGTGAAAAAATGTCTGCTGGGACACATAGTAGAAGTGAAACTTCAACGGACAAGTGAAAAAACGAATGGCAACGGACAAGTGGCAAGACGAATTGCAACAAAATTATAACTTGGAAGTTTTACGGGCAGGTTTTCAAATTGGACAAGTACATTAGCAATCTGTCCATAAAACTTCAAGTGAAAATTTTGTTGCGATTCGTTTTTCCACTTGTCCGTTGAAGTTTCACTTCTACTATGTGTCCCGGCACACATTTCGATTTTTCGCAGGTTTACTGCAAATTATGATTTGGTTAGGTTAGGTACATTTTAATGAATGCATTTTTTATTTAAACATATTTTATTTTATCAAACAAAACAACTGAATTCGATCTGGAACCAAAAAAAAACATCCATAGTCTACTCTAAAATTATGCCTCCCCTCCACGCGGCCGTAACGCTTTTTCGTGACAGAAAAAATCCTAATACGTCTATATACAAGTTTCACTTCAAAAATATTCAGATTGACCAATAAAAACCGTAAAGTTAGACCAACCACACTTTAAAAAATTCTGCAGCCGGGTGTCCTGTCATAAGAAGAAACCATATAACCCCCAACTTTAATTCATTGTCTAATCCCCCCCTCCCACCTTCGAGCCCGCCAGCACATTGGTAGCAACTTCAGTATTGCGAATATCCATAGGCGATGTTAACCTCTTTCCATCAAGTGAGCCGTCAAACATCTCCTGTACTAAAACAAATGTACTGTAATAAAACAAAGTAGTTTTGCGACTTAATATGCATATAAATGAGCACACGTAAAATTTAATTAACATGTGTAAAGCAACAATAAACATTATACACCTTACGCGCAAAATTTAAATGCGTCCTTGAAGTTTATACAAGTCATTGGGCAGAACACAATTTAAGGTTCGCGCTGTAGTAATTAGAGGAAGACTGTTACGCTTTCGCTCGTCCACTATCTAGACTCGCATAGCATCTCTTTCGAAATCCTTACTATCAGTTTTAACATAGTGACAGGACCTGCGCAGTCTCGAACCTAACTTCTGTTAGACGCATTTAAGTTTTGGGCGTAATGTACAAATAGAATAAAGAACAATTAAAACCACTCACTCTTAATGATTGTGTGCTTGGCGGGTGTATCGACGTTCCATACAATCACGCTGGTGTCTAAGGAGCCCGAGGCGATCCGCTTCGAGTCGGGGCTCCAGGCGACGCAGTTCACGCGCGCCGTATGGAAGCCCCACTCCTTATTGTGGGCGAGCTGGAATTAAACAAAATTTGCTGTACCACAAAAAGCAAGCACATACTTCGAGGAATACGCCTGCCATAATCCATTATTCATTATTTACGAAAATTCTATGGAATTACTTTACAATGCCGCCACGCGAATTACATAACGATAATAGTTAGTGTACTGCACCAAATAAAACAGGAGAGAATTTTTTATCCAAAAAAAGCAGCACGCAGACGTTTGTAGACAATCAAAAAAGGCATTAGCACGGCACGACGCAGACCGAAGACTGGCTTGGGGTGCGCGGATGACAACCTACACGAGCCAGTCCCCGCACCCCCCTAACACCTCCCCCTGTTGTCCCTACGCACACCCCCTGCGCCAGTCTTCATAATTTATTTACCTAATAAATATATATATCTATCTAAACACACAAACAAAAAGAAAATTCAATTTTGTTTGCGTTGCTAACAGTAGGAATAACAATTTGCACGCCGTAGAGGCAAGATTTTTTTTTAAGTTTATGGCTTGGCAACTAGGCCTTTAAGCCAGGCGCAATTGTATTGTAGGCTACAATCCACACCATTCAATGGAGTTCTTGTGAAAACTCGAAAGGCCACATTTGACTACACAGTTCACATATCTCACAAAAACACATAATTACTACTCAAAAACTATCAATATACTACAACTATTGTTCATTTTAAAGTAATTTTACACATTTTTAGAGAATAAATCTGCACAGCACAACATCTCCTTTCAGTTCCCGCCAAAAACTCCAGAGGCAAGAATATGCTATCTTATGGGTCACCAATTAGTTTCGCTCGGTGTCCGTTTTAAGAAATGAAATGACCATCGCGATCCGCACAACATTTTATAGAAAACAAATATTTAATAAACAAATGTAATTACGGAAATTACAAGGGAAATTTTTACATATCAATGAGAAAAATGAAATTATTTGTTGCGGACTATCTGTCTTAAAGTTTGGAGTAAAATTGGTGCAAGCTATTGACATTTAACCCTGGAGATGTTCATCAGTAAGTCGAGATCGAAATTTATTCTTAAGGAAGTTCATCTGCATCTCATTTTTATTAAATCACGTACTCTGTAGCGTAAGTTGCTGTGTTTTCGCGGTCCACACAAAATCGGTCAGTGGTCCGCGGTCCGCCATTTGGTGACCCCTGTCTATTGGTATACTAGCTGCGCCCGCGGTTTCACCCGCGTGAGATCTTTATAAATTATAGCCTATGTGTTATTCTGATGTGTAAGCTATATTATTGTAAAGTTTCATCAAAATCCATTAAGTAATTTTTGCGTGAAAGAGTAATAAACTTACATCCATAAATTCTTACAAACTTTCGCATTTATATTTTTAGGATTTTTAACCCCTTTTTATGTACCATATTTTTTGCAATAAATGCTGACTTGATTTGATTTGACAATCAGCTTTATTGTTATTGTGTGCAGGTGCCTTTTGTTATTGTAGGAGTACAGCAGACAGGCTGACAGCCCATCTCATGGTAAGTTGTAATTTTTTTTTATTGCAGGAGTTCAGTAGACAGGCAAACGGCCCACTTGATGGAAAGCAGTTACCATCGCCTATGGACATTTACAACACCAAAGGTACTACAAATGCGCTGCTGCTCTCTTAAAGGAGATTGGAACCTTATCACTAATGCCGAAACACAACACAAGGTTGTTATGGCGGCATACTCTAGACCAGGGGTGGTCGCCATCCAGTCGAGCAAATACCCTACCACCTGGCAAAAATTGTCGCCTATTAATATGCTGTCTGCCTCGAAGGAGGGACTGGAACCCGGCCAGTGATGCCGGAACACAAATTCAGGTTGTCACAGCAGGCATACTCTAGTCCAGGGATGGTAACCGTCCAGACGGGTAAACGTCCTACCACCTGACTGTGAATCGTTTTGTCACTTCTTGCGACAGACCACCTGACAACAGACATTGGTATACTTTCTCTATTCTTGCATGAATACATTACTTGCATGACTACTACTACTACTAGCTTGCATGACTTCAAGGAATTCTCATTAATGTCACTTACAGTTTTATAATATAGGCATTTCTATTCAGATTACATGGTGTGAATAAATAAAGCTGACTCGGAGAGTGGGATGCTGTAGCATCTTGATCGCAATAAGGATTACTTATATTTTCTTAAGTTTTCGCGACTTGTATACATAATAAAACTACGTTTTAACGGTTTTAAGCGCGGTAATTTTATTTAAATGGTAGTGAATTAGATTAGGCGCCCATAGAGTAAATAATAACCATAAACAAAATTAAAATTAACAAGTTGGCGGTAGGCTAAATAAAACTTTAACAATACTCGTTGACACTTGACATCTTTGCCTTCCGTGATCACAGCCACTGAAAAGTGGCCGAAACGTCGAAAAGACTAAAATCAAATAAAATTACCGCGCTTAAAACCGTTAAAACGTAGTTTTATTTTTTTTATTTATATGGATCACTCAGTTAATTCAGACCGATAATCTATTATAAGTGCACGTTTAATAGTATCTATTGATTGCAAAGGATTTGAACTTACAACTTTAGCTGTTTAATACCTATGAATAGTATTTGTGCTCTTTCTATTGACTGATCATTACCTTGAATTCTTCCGTGGAGTAGAGTATGACTTTCCTGTTGGCGTCACTTGCCACCAGATACTGCGAGTCGGGGCTGAACTTTACATCAGTCACGGGACCAAGGTGCGTCAGCTCCACGCCAGGTGTCAACGAACGGACGTCCAAAGTGTACAAACGTACTTTGTTGTCGGCACCTGGAATTATTTCAAATATAATATAATAAATAAATTTTATCCGTGCAGGAACGGAGAAAGAATACAATTTCCTGCGGCCCGGCGGCCTGTCGTAAGAGGCGACTAAACAACGCACAGCCAGGTGGTAGAGTATTTGCTCGACTGGATGGCGACCACCCCTGGTCTAGAGTATGCCGCCATAACAACCTTGTATTGTGTTCCGGCATTAATGACCAGGTTCCAGTCTCCTTTAAGAGAGAACCAGCGCATTTGTAGCACCTTTGGTGTTGCAAATGTCCATAGGCGATGGTAACCGCTTTCCACCAAGTGGGCCGTCTGCCTGTCTGCTGAACTGCTGCAATAAAAAAAGAATAAAAAAAAGGCCCAGCCTGAAACCGGATAAAATTATCCAACTATTAAATTTTACAATCATTTTCTAAATTAGTTTGCTCCAAGCGTAACGATTAAAAGACTGATATTTGAAATTGATCCCTACAAGCTTGTATGTAAATATTGTGTAGGATAATATGTTAGTATACAGTAGATGTTTTTTTTTCAAAATCAGCCTATTCGATTCCTGCCAAAGTTAATGTTAAGGTAATTTTTCAAAAACCTGAGTCATCCGGTCTTCACCATTTCGAATAGGATATCGTCCAGGATTTGGCCTCGAAGGCCCTCTTGAGGAATACGAGCTGTATTTTTTTTATTGCAGGAGTTTCATTTATTTAACTATAAACCTGTTTTTAGGCCTAGCCTGAAACCAGATAAAATTATCCAACTATTAAATTTTACAATCATTTTCTCAAATAGTTTGTTCCAAGTGTAATTAATGATTAAAAGAGTGATATTTGAAATTGATCCCTACGAGCTTGTATGTAAATATTGTGTAGGATAATATGTTAGTATACAGTAGATGTTTTTTTTTTCAAAATCAGCCTATTCGATTCCTGCCAAAGGTAATTTTTCAAAAACCTGAGTCATCCGGTCATCACCAATTCGAATAGGATTTCGCCTTGAAGGCCCTCTTGAGAAATTCGAGCTGTTTTTTTTTTAATTGCAGGAGTTCAGCAGACAGGCAGACGGCCCACTTGATGGAAAGCGGTTACCATCGCCTATGGACATTTACAACACCAAAGGTGCTACAAATGCGCTGCTGCTCTCTTAACGGAGACTGGAACCTGGTCACTAATGCCGAAACACAAAACAATATATATGTATATTGAGGAAGAAATCAATTTAGATGTAAATGAATCAACTTACCACCGACAGCTACGTATCTGGACTTGGGGTCAATGGCGACGCAAGTGGGCTCATACTTCAACGGTAGTGTGGATTGCTTACTACCGCCGATGATCACGGCCAACTGTAACATTGACACGTATACAGTTTCACTGATTTATCTGTACTATCCATTCCTGCGGTACGGGGCGTTTCAGACCTAGTACTAAAACTACAAACGTGGCGACACGAGGCCTATTGAGCCCCGTAACGTTTTAAAAACTAAAATATTTTTTGGCTTACATATAAAACAGTTTATGGATTTTTGAGTTGTGCTGTGCGGTACTAGGTCAAGGTAACCCCGGACTTAAGTAAATATACAATGGAACTCGGTATCTTTTTTATAAAGTGAACCAAATTGAAGTTGCGCCCTCAGCACCACAGAGACGTCTATGTTTTCCTTAGCCGCACCGCAAGTGAGACACGTTCGGGGCCCCTTAGACCTCGTATTAAAATAAGATATTTCATCAGGTCCTGAGGCCATGAACCCCTAAAATTCTGCAGGTGATCAGAAGGCTGGTACCTACCGTGGACAAGAGATGAGTATGGTGATCCAGATATATACCATAGCCAGCTTTCTGGGCACTTTGTCCATAGAATCAGACCTAGGCTTAGTATTATTCTACTTATAATCTTAAGGCGTTCCAGTATTATCTCACAACGCTTAAAATGCTCCGTCTGCCGTTCCACATGGCGACCACGGTCGTTATGGACGTGGCGAAAACGTCACTAACGACGTCATCATTTTCGATCACACAGCGCTTACAACGACCCCTGTCATGTGCGGTGGGTCAAAGTAGGCGTTGACCGCAGATCGTTAATTCTCTACATCGATTGACATTGAAAATGGCGCGATTTTCAAATCGTGTATTTCGTCGTTAATGACATCAAAGCTCCATAATCCATTCCACTAGAATTTATGATTGTAACGCCCGCACGCAAGTGGAACGGGAAAAATCGCAGTTGTGAACATGGTCGTTGTGAGCCTCTTGTGGAACGTAGCCAAAATAAAATAACATACTTGACAGCAAAGTCAATAGTGACTTGAAATGAAATGATATATTTGTTCGAAACATGAAGATGAAAAATGTTATAACTTATAAGTATCAAAGTTTTTAACATCAAATAACATATATTTATAGTGTAGTTAGTTTAACACTCTTATGTCTGTTTTGTCCACAGGATCACAGAATTTGAATTTACCAGTCAAATTTTTCTCTTTCTTTTATTTTATATATATGCAAAATCAATGTTAATTGCGTTGGAGCCATAATCCTCCAAAAAAGAAGAAGAAGAACTTATAAGCAAATGCTTGGTTGGTTTCGTCTTATAAGGCATATTTTTTGTGGTTTTTAGCATTTTATAAAACATCACAGCCTCCTCAGATTTTGTACGTTCTTTTATGTAAATTGATTATTCAGCATTTTAACTTTGTATTTATTTTGAGATTGTACTGAAAAATTAGCGGTGATAGTCGATATGCCTCCTGTCGAGGCAACAAATCCGAATTAAAACTCTTAGCCACAAAATTGTGTTTTATTGTAAAAGCCCCACACCACCACGAGCCACTTACAGATCGTACCACGTTTTGACGTCACAACTTTAAGTAGCCAAATAGCATATTTATAAATGTTTAAGCAGTATTTAAAAATATTTTTTATGTAAGATTATAAAAATAATAATAATCAGCAGACAAACATACATATGATATATCCCCAAGCTAAGCAAGTTACGCTTGTGTTATGGGTGATATACAATGGACCACTCCGCGGCCGATCCCAGAAACCCAGACCGTAGTAAATAACGGGAAGTCGTTTACGAAATTTACCACGTCAGGAATCGAACCCGGAGCCTCTGCGTTCCAATGAGCTCTGCCGGCTAGGGCTTAGCCCGTACAACCACAGAGACTGATATTCTCAAAAGTATCTCAGTAGACTCAACTGACCTATAATAAATACCCTATTACATTTTGCAAAATGACGTGTACGAACTTCACGGACGTATATAAGTTTTGCTCGAACCGCACAAACCTCTTTGACAGTAGCCACGATGGTGGTGTCGTCTTCGACGATGTGGTCCATGGCGCGTGGCTGCGAGCCCAACGGTATCGCGTCGTCGGTGTAAGTTGGTGCGTCTCCTAAAAAAAAACCATTTTGTGTCTGCACCAGTTAAAAACAAAGCTCACGTGAGCTACCTTAACAAGACTCCAAAGAAATAATCCATTTGATTTTAAGGCCCGAGTTTTGAATCACCAGATAAAAGTTATTAATAGAATAAAGTATAACATGGAAAAATTAAAAATGTCAATTGCACAAATAAAACAGTTGAACCGTTTCACTTTAGAATTCATTCAGGTTATAATTTATTCAACTGATAACTTCTATCTGATGAATGAAAAATCGGCTCTTAGTGTAATATAGAATAGAATGGAATGTAAAGGTGTAGAAACAGTATAATTTCGGCCATTGCTAGGAGGCTACACCAAACAAAAATGTATTGGGACTGGTTGCAGATTGCTGCATAGAATAATTAATTTAATGTAAAATATATATGAATGAAATGCTTCAGTAAAGGACTGACCGACTGACTGACTGACTGATGGACATTTTTTAAGGTTTAATTTAATAATAATAAATATTTTATAGATCTAAAGAAACACATGTTTACATAATAGCAGAGCAGTTTGCTGCACTGCAAAGGTATACAACTGTGCTGCAGTGACAACTCTCACCACAAGACAATGAAGTATATTATAGTATTACTAGCTGACCCGGCAAACTTCGTACCGCCT